>CM062824.1:81142-681142 GCA_031772345.1 Himalopsyche anomala
ATATTATACTATACAGTCTCTTGGGGAACATAGTAGTCGAACATGTGAATCAAAAACTTACAAATCACCTTGAAGAATTTTCTTTTCTGCCGAATATGAAATAATCTATTTAACGCAGCACCGACTCGACACTTGTATTCAGCCCGGAGGAAAACTGCATGACGACAGGTTCCCATGGTTAGAACGTATAATAAATATTTTATGGTGCATTTGAAAAATATATCCAATTGTTTATGTATAAATAGATTGTCTCACGAGTCTTATCGTTTTTTTAAGGACTGATATAAAGGGTCAAAAATGCAAATCAATACCTATTCATTTTAATAAATTGTATATGCTCAACTCTTCGAACAACCATTTCCCATAAGTCAATATTTTTTTCATTTTAGACAATAATTATTCAACACTAGTAACTACTCTTCAAAATGTTCACGAATCATTATAAATGGTTATTTTATTGTTTTTAAGAATGAATACAGATAATTTACGACTTTGCACTTTTCTTATTCATGTGAGATCTTTAAACTGTTTCCATGTGTATTTCGAGTTTTCGTGCAAGTTCGAGTATCCTTTTTTATTCAAATTCAGCCACCATATTTCTATTATATTTCTATTCTATTCAAGTCCATCTGCCCTTGGTAGTTCTTCGATGTCAAAATTCTCTTAGCGATTTTTTATTGCATCTAACATGCTTTAGTTTTATTGAATCCCTGAACTCGCTGACGAAAAAAAAGCAATAAAATTAACTAAACTTTAGTTACTAAAGGAACAAATAAAAAGCACAGAGAAAAAGCCCGAATTCAATTATATATTATATTATTTCAGCTCTTAGGAGTTTAATCTTGGTTAGTGGAAATCATTCACTAGGCGTTTACAACAGGCGAGTAGGAACAGAATGCTCTCACTCTCGATCTATGTTGTTGTTCTAAGCGAAACTCAATGTTTCTAGAAATCACAATCGTTAAAAAAAATATATTAAGTTTTCAAAAAGTTATGCGTTTAAGTAAACATTTATTTAAAAAAAACGCAGAGATATAAAACTTACGGGACAAAGTTAAGTATCTATTTTCATATTTTTACACGGTTTTCAACAAGCGACGTAAAATGTGTATTCTGTTCGCAAGAATATGATTTATAATTTTCAGATACATACTAAGAGCTCTCTCCTGGGCATTTATTTGCCTTCGGCTGAAAGGATCTTTAAGAACTTTAGATTATCATTACATATACCTCATACGGCCATGTTTTCAAAATAACGTCCTCGATTTGAGTGCATGGCGGTTTTACGTTGCACTTAGATTATATAGACGAGACACAAAAAAAATATTCGTCGACGTCGGGGGTGTAGAGGTACTCAACGTATCGTCTGCTGGGAATTAGTGTCAACCAAGTCACCATTACCTAGTTTTGACTAAAACTCATTTGAAAGTTTGAATATTTTTACCATTAAAATACAGTTCGAGTATGAAACCGTAACTGTTGTCCTTATTTTTTCCCAAGTCTGATGTGTTTCAAACGGTAAATAAATATATGTTAGCTGGATCTCCTTCATAAATGTATTGATTCTAAGTTGGGTCATCGCCATCACTCATGTCACCAAGCAAACTGGTTGAAAAACAAAAACATACATAGCATTAAAATGCTACACTATCTACTAAAAAGTAGCATTATTTTTCAGAATACTAATTAAAATGTAATTTTACCTGAATCTATTTCCGCAGATGGAGGTTGAATTTAATCACCAATATCAATCTTAGCAATAAAACAACACTTTCACTGCCGACTGTTTTTTTAATTTTCGTTACAGTAGGAAAGTATTGGTTTGTACCAAGTCACTTGAATACCATCTTCTGATTGGTCGGGGGTAGGGCTTGCAATTTACCGTCAAATTGCAATTACCGGTAAACGGTAAATAATTTTACCCATTACCGGTTTACCGGTAAATGAAAAAAATAGATCTATATAGATTAGATGATTAAAATATAACTGTATGCCACGTACTTTTACTAAAAACGGTATCCTAGATTGAAACCTAAATAATTTAAAATAAGTTTCAGGTAAATAATGTCATATAAATATATAATAGATCATTATTTTTTTATATTTTTGTTATGTATTGCTAACTGAAGCTTTTCCTCCAATGTTAATAGTTGGACTATTCCTATTTCATCTTTATCTCTTTATTTTTCTTCAAAAATAATATTATTATGATCCTTTGAAAAGTCATACTTAATTATATCTTTGATTTTCCTCCTACACTCTTTATTATTTTGTCACATTTTTTAAATTCTTCGGATTGGCCAGCTTTCACTCAATTAAAATATTGCCTTTGAATCGTTCAAATTAAGTACACTCCCACAGATGTTGTCACTAACGACCCGGGTTTCGCCTTTCGGCATCTTCAGGCGTTCAAGTTTATCCGTGCACTTGAACGCCTGAAGATGCCGAAAGGCGAAACCCGGGTCGTTAGTGACAAAATCTGTGGGAGTGTACATAATTTGAACGATTCAAATTTAATATTGAAATTCCACCAAGCACCTTCAGTCGAAATCTTAAATTATAACATAATTGCCATACTTATTTTTATCCATTACTGTACAAAACAAAATGTTTATTTAAAAAATATTTGTTATATAAAATCAATATTTACAAATTTGCATTTTGCAAATAAACAAGAATGCAATAACTGCAAACAAAGAAGAATATGTACCAAAATACGCATGATTTTAAAATATACTTCGTCCCGAGTCCTAAAACAAGTATGTAGGATCAGCTGCAGAGTTCGAGCGGTCACTGCAATGGTGATGACAGTTGACACCAGTATGACTACTAAAAATCTGTGTTTTAATGTTGCCAGAGTCGAAAAAACGATTCTCTTTATTTATTATGGATATCTAGAATAAGCATTCGTTTGAATATGATTGTATTTATACTTGATTCACGGTAAAATATTTTTCGGTAATTACCGATAAATTTTCCAATTTACCAGTAATTACCGATGGTGCGTTTTTGGTGCGGTATTGCAAGCCCTAGTCGAGGGATTTGTTTCAAACCAATACTGCTAAAATTAGAATTTAATGATATAAAGTTGATTGTTTATAACTCAATAAATGCTCAATATTAAATTCTCAAAAAATTAGCATGGTGAACTCCTTTTAGGATGTTCACTGTCAATACTTGGTGGAAAGACATTATATAAATAAAAACACAATATTCCGAACTGACAGTTGAAAATTCTCGTAATGAGCGAAATCGCTCCTGACCTTTTAAGTAAAGTGGAATAAAGTACAAAGGAATATTGTGTTTTTATTAATGGTGAACTCCTATGCCAGAATTATGATGTGACTAACTCAATTTTGGTCAGTCTGGACTTGGTTGAAACCAATTCCCAGCAGACGATATGTCGAGAAAAATATTTCAGCATCGGGTATGTATTTGTGTACTCACTTAAACGAATAAAATTTCCATTCAAACGATGTCGATACGACATGAGCTATTGGTTTGATCATGTTCTGAAATTCAGAATTGAGTAACGACTGAGTAGGCGAATTTAAGAAAATAAATCGACGTCGTTCTGCAAAAACTAGTTAAGTCCATTTTAATCAAAAAACACTTAAATTCCAATCTTCTTTTTGATGATTTTCTTCTCACCAACATAAATTAGATCCCTAGGTAAACATTGCATTGGTGTGTACAGAAATATGCAAAAATCCATCTGTAAAAAAAAATCTCCCAGGATGAAGTAGCTAAATGGCACTGTTTTTCGCTAATTAATATTTTTGGCATTGCGGTTCTCTGGTGGGACTTAACAGAAAACTTCAACATATTCTGTTGCTGTTAAACTTTTCAGATTTTTTAAATTCATTTTATTTTGATATACAAGTGAGAGAAAATGAGTTTTCTACATTTTAAAAGTGATTCATCGAGAGCAGGCAGAATGTTTAAAATGGTTCGGAAAATTTAATAATGTAAAAGTTGAATATTTTAAGCTAGGGATACCTAACTGAAATCACTTGGTGGGCCAAATAAAATAATGAATGTCTCTGATGGGCAACACATAAATATTTTAAACCTTAATAGAAATATGATATTTTTTTAATATTAATAATACAGACAGTATCGAGTTCCTATTAAAAATGTAACTCAAGTGGAAAAGATTTATGTTTATTATGTGATATTTTTTAAATGTTGACCGGTAATTTGGACGCCGTGAATCGCAGTAGATTACTTAAATTTTCATCAGTCAACCTGTTTCGACAATTCGATTTTTTTAGAGCTTAGCATTCCGTTTCCCAAAAGTAAGTTCTGCGATTTCGCCGAGACTTTGTTCATAATGTCTTCTTAAATTAAATGCTTTTAAAACTGACATTAAATCACGAAATATCAAACATGCAGCATTGTTTTGAATTTAAACAAACATGTACATTCGCTATATTAGTAAAAACACAATAATCCTTTGTACTTCATTCCACTTTATTTAATATGTCAGGACCGGTTTCGCTCATTACGAGCATCGTCAGTTGACGATGCAGTTCCCAAGTCCCGGGAAGTCCCGGGACTTTGACTTTATCACGTCTCGAGTCCCGGGACTTTGAAAAACCCGAGACTTCAGAATCCCTAATGTACACACACAAACTACTAATGAAACACAGGAAACTATCATTAAGCCTTATTCACTTTGTTAATGTAGCATTTTATGCCAAGTTAAGTTTATCGCTAATGGTGCATTTATAGTATAGATAAGTATTTCATTGACTGTTCTTCTGAAATTGTCTACGATATTTAAGTCATTAAATTATATAGTAAGTTAATAAAAACACAATATTACTTTGTACTTCATTCCACTTTATTTAATAGGTCGGGATCGAGATTTCCCAAATTTTAATTATGTTTGTAATTACTTTCAGTCACCACTCTAAATTTATTAATCTTGGATGACTTTTTAATTATATGATAGATGTGTTAAGCATTTTAATTTTGTGTTATTTTATAATCACTTATAATGTAATTGGTAATTTCTTTTCAATGCCAATTGTTGTTTACAACTTTTCATTTTTGTATAAATAGCATTGTTAAATTATATTTCTTATCAGTTGACAATGCTCGCAATGAGCGAAACCGGTCTTGAACTATTAAATAAAGTGGAAAGAAGTACAAAGGAATATTGTGTTTTTATTAATAAATATAATATCTTTCCACCAAGTATTGACAGAGAACACCCTAAAAGTGTTAGCAATAACGATTAGTTAACCACTAGTCCTGTTCTATCCTTATCCCATTTTCCCTACTACTCACTTTGAAAAAAGTGAGGTACAGCTCGTTTTTCTCAATATCTAACTTTTGGACTTAATGGTTTGCACAGAATGACGACGAAATGTATTTATTATTTGTACAGTATTTGCGCGACAGCTCCCACGTTTCGATTGCGTATTAACAGGCTCGCTCACCAATATGAGTATAAATGTGGGTAGGGGAAAACCTCCATGAATCGGGCCTCTCATAATCTGGACAGTTGTGAATGTGATATTGACAATAACGAGAATGCACATATAGTACGTTTTTGTCTGTAATTGTGTGTATGCCACTATCATTAATTTTACTAATAAAATGAAAAAAAAAAAAGTTTTTTGCAAATGCTTGCTTAAGTACGAATTAAGTTATATTTTACAAATATTATTTTATATATGTATAGTTGATAGCTGTTTCGGCGTACGCCTTCATCAGAACTAGTTCTGGAATTCTACAAAGCAAATGCCAATCAAATCAAATCAATTAAGACTGTGATTTTCAACAAAGAAAGTGATTTTTCGTTAAAAGTAAGCCTTTCGTGCAAGTTACAAGTTTTAAAACGTGTACTTCCGCTAGAGGTCTGCACGGGCCAAAATTTTACAAAATTACCCGGTCCGAGCCCGAAAGACTCAGGCCCGACCCGGCCCGGGCCCGAGTCGGTATTAACACATGTTACCCGACCCGAATCCCAGGTGTATGCTCCTCAACCTCTATCTCATAAATGCGAAATTCTAAATACGCCTGTATGTTTTTTTTATTATTTGTTTTTATTTTTTTAATTTTAAAAAAATATTTGACGAAAAATATTTCAAATCTTTTGAAGTTGAAAGATCATACGAGATATACTTACTCGATGAGAATTTTTGAAAGTCACGTGAGATTAACTCAAGGAGAATTGACTTCACAAACACCCATGTCTTAGATCTCAAATTAAAATTGAAAAAAATCCAATTTGCCATTGACCTTACCGGGAATTGAACCCAGACCCACCTGATCGGTAGAGCGAGCTCTAACCAATTAGACCACAGCGGGCGACACTGTATAATGTACAGCATGCGATATAATTCTAATTTAGCCCTGGGAATTTGATTAATGCTACTTTCGCTCATAAAAAAATCCGATCCGCGTAAGAGTCGCGCCACTACTCCGATTTTTTTAAATAAATAACATTGTTTTAAATAGGCGTCTCGTTTGGAAAAATTAAACTAAAAGTGAAATGAGGTATTCTCATGGTTTTAAGTAAGCGCGGGAACAGTTCGCCATTCAATTAGCGATGATAATAATTATCCGGTTCCCATGATGGAATCGTGTGGTCTATTCCATTCGTTGCGCATAGTAAAACGAGAAATTAACAATGTAAAATTACAAAATTTCACGATATATTTTTTAATGAAATGTCACTCAATAAACAAATAGTGACACCTTTCTGATCGATTGGGAAAAAAGTTACATTTTATTTTTAAGTGAACGCAAATTTCATTAACCGTACTAAAGATGGTGCACAACAGTGCATTTATATTTAACAAAACCAATTCATATGATTCAAGATTTAAAATGAAGGTGATTGATGGAATTTCAATAATAAATTCCATTTGTTAAAATTTTGTTAATTTCCATACGTTTTGTCACTAACGACCCGGGTTTTTCCTTTCAGCATCTCACGCATTCAAATGAACGAATGAAGTCGAACTGACGCTTGGTAAATAGTTTGATCGTGTATAAAACTGTACTTCTTACGTGGACGAAATCAAAGTGACTCGGTGCGGGGCCAAAATATCAAATGGCTCCGCCGCTATAGATTCTCAACATGACAAAACGCACGCCGCGATCAGTTTGTTTGATATTTTGATTCGATTTAAGCCGTGTTCCAATCGCGTTCACAGTGACTTCGCCCGGGTAAGACGTAGCGTAAGAGTAAAATTTATTATCACTGTTTAAAGCTATTGATGGCGATTTGGCTTAGTTTACTAATGGTTTGATATTATTACAATTACAATTTATGTAGGTATTTGAAATTACATGTGATTGCCGTCAAAAACAGTCAACACAATTGAGGTTGATAAAATTTATACTGCGTTTTTAGAGTCTGTGTGCATTGATATCTAACATTGCTTTATCTAAATATTATAAAATATACTAAACTAACAAATTCCGAGAAATAGAAAAATCGATCGCTGGCTGTATCAATACCATTCAATGGTTCCTTTTAAGGTGTTCACTGTCAATACTTAGTGGAATGGCATTATAATAAAAATAATAAAAGATTTTTAGTACTTTTTCCACTTAACTCGATGGTTGCCACATACGAGATATCTCGTGAATTTTTTCGTGCTCAACAGGCCAAATACGAGTTATCTCGTCAATAACTAATTAAATTAATAGTCGCAAATTATAGCCGGCCTGCTAGGTAATAACTATTAATTATTTACGGCAACGAAAAAGTTAAAATTTATTTGATCAGGACCGGTTTCGCTTCTCAAGAGCATTATCAACTGATAAGGAAAATAAATTAAACAGTGCTATTTATACAAATAAAAAATCATCAATAAATATAAGTTGAAAATGAGTTTCATTTTTTTTATAAATTTCCCAAATTTTAATTGTGTTTATAATTGACATCATTTGCCACTTATATTTATTGATGATTTTTTAATTGTATGTTATAGGTGTTAAGCATTTTAATTTTGTGTAATTATAATGTAATTTGTAAATCCTTTTAATTGTTAGTAATTGCTTACACCTTTTTATTTCAATTTAACTTGTATAAATAGCACTGTTTAATTTATTTTCCTTATCGGTTGATAATGCTCGTGAGGAGCGAAACCGGTCCTGATCAAATAAATTGTAAGTGGAAAAAGTACTAAAAATCTTTTATTATTTTTATTCAATGATTCGTTTAATGAATGAGTGACGGTCGGTGCGTTGAGATGTTTTTGCAGGAATAAGGTTTCTCTAGTACTTGTAATTTGTAAACGGTGCAACATTCGTGCGATCAGCTAAAAAATCATTTCAGAATATCTGAACAATGAATTATGATATGGGTGACGGAATATCAAAAATAAGGTCTTGTTAAATGGAATACATTTTATGGAGTCTTTGCATCGTTTCAAAATAATATAAAGAACAAATCATTAGCGGTCTCGTCTTATCGGGTTTCGCGGTCTAGGGTATGAATCACTAAATGAAAATTTTCATATATTGATTTTATTTTTTATGGATTTTTATTTAAAGAACTTGAGTGTGTGGGATGATTTTCCTACATTCCCATCCGTCAACTATCTAATCCTGAAAACAGGTAGAGATTGTTTTTTTGACTCCCAGTCTTCCCCTCTCTAGTGACAGGTTGAGCGGCTGACTTGCAACCAGCTTTCGTTAATAAAATATTTTTGAGACCCAAAAACCTACATTCAAACTAACGGTTGATATCAATCATGAACATAATGTATTTATTTATAAAGTTTAGTCGTTCAGTAGTAGTCAATATAATATGTACTGTGTACGCGACCTAACAATGAATGCCATTTGCGGCCCTCGTAGATAAAATAAACTGAACAGTGGTCGAGGCCTTACACCGACGACACATCATCCCACTGACGTTTCAGAATGATATGTCTCCTTTCGAGTCGCTCTCGTTCAAATTTATTAAAAGACCCTGATCCCGATGAACACGCTTTAAATTAGTACCAACTTCAGTGTGCCGAATAGAGGTCTGCACGGGCCACAATTTAACAAAATTACCCGGTCCGAGCCCGAAAAACTCAGGCCCGGCCTGGACCCGAGTCTAATACCGCACTTGTTACCCGAACCCGACCCGAAGCCAGAAACTGCTTATTTAAGCTCGCCGAGGAATTTGAAATCCTCGATTTGCTATACTTTTTCCCAGATTGTCTCCGAAAGTCTTTTTTTTTTAGCTCACGCAGGGAATTTGAAATCCTCGATTTGCTATATTTTTTTCCAGATTATATCCGAAATTCCAAAGCCCGACCCAGCCCGAGCCCGACTCTCAATTGCGCTTACCCGCCCGAGCCCGGTCCACGGGCCGGGTCGGGTAAGAGCCAGCGGGCCAGGCCCGGGCCCGTGCAGACCTCTAGTGCCGAATAAAGATGGGATATCTAAGTTTTACGTGAGAGGAAGAAATCCACCGATACATCTTTGTTACACAGCTTAAGAATTTAAATTGTATCATTATTATGCCAGGAGTAAAGCTGCGCATCTACTAGAAAATAATTAAGTACTCCAGATGCATGTGTGATATTTTTTTTCGTTTATTATTCTAAAGAAATCAAAATAACAAAGATTCTATAGTCAAAAAAATAATTCTAGAAACAAACACAGCATAATTTAACATTATACAAGTGCGCTATGACTACGCTTCGTCGCGATTATAATATTCTGATTTATCAAAAGATTGCGTCACCAACAATTCTGTACGAGCTGACACAGTAAAAGCAAGAGTGGGCTTCGCGACTCACGAGGCCGGGGGAAATGACAAATTTATTCACATTTCATGCAAAACAATCCGTGAAACGCACACTCGGACTACCAATCAGAATGTCAACGCAACATCTTGTGGACATCCGTTTTATAGCATGACTCCCAGGATATTGAATCTAAGGAGCGAAGTCGTCCATAATTACGATAAGCATAAAACGAAGGCAAATACTTAACGAACGAGGTCGATTAATTTGACTCGACATATGGTCTGCCATACGTCATAAACAAGATTCTTATGTTATGATACAATATACAGCCTTGCATGAATATCAAGGAAATATGTATGTCCATAATAAGGTAAAAATTGTGTTTTTTTTTTTGTGTAGCCTTAATTAATAAAGCTTTTTATGAATTAAATCCGCTGTTATTGTTTGTATTCTCTTATAATACGGTGAAATCTCAACAATCAAGTAACAAAATCAAGATTACGCAGCGACACAATGTGATTGTATCTATTATACGGTGATAGGATTAAAGCGTATCCAGAATACGTGATCTTCAATGATTAATGTTAACCTAAACATCCTAAACAATCGAAACCATCCACTATTTCATTAATGTTTTTTACAAAGGCTGTGGAGTCGGAGTCGTAGGAAAAGGTCACCTATTGTCCTACGACTCTGACTCCACAGACAATTTTTTTTATTTGACAAAAATACAAAAGCTATGGATTTTCTAATGTAAAAAAGATCCCTGGGTCGGAATTGTATTGACATAAACTTTTTTTAGTGATATGAATGCTATATTTAATTTTATTATGGTTGAGAAAAATGGAATTTTAATTAAGACATGTCATACATATTCATCGTTCTGAATAAATCAGAAATAAAACCTAAAGATATTTAACTATAATTTGATCGATACGATTATCATTCCAAGTGCGTAACAAGTAGCAACCAAAGGTGCACGACGTCCACCCACAAATATGACATCGCGAACAGAACCTTCGGCTGACCGAATCTGTACATAGGAAAATACTCTCTAAAGCAGTGGTTCTTACAACTTGTTACAGTTTTCAACGTCATATTTGATTTATATAGACAACGAAATAAGGTCAGTTATATTACATTTTAGACCTGATATTACTAACGTCTTGAAAAGTCAACAAGCTCAATTATATGATTGATTGAGAACTACTGCACTTAAGTTTATTTAGTTGAAGATTAAAGAAAGTTTTCGTGCGATAACATAGAAGCGAAATAGTCGTAAAGTGTTTTATCACAGTGGACGTGGAGCCGCGTCGTCAAAAATTAGCAGTCAGGCGTTTTAATTATTTTTTTCTGATTTAATCAATCTATAAACACTGGCATTTATGTGTCAGTAGTCTGCAATGCGATGAGTAAATACGTGACAATATGAATAAAATTTAAGGGTTAGTCAGAATCGATAGGTTCTCAAGCGATTCGACAGCCCTGTTTACCAATCCTTCGAGCACTGCTCTAAAACCTATTCTCTCCCGCGGAACACTAAAATTTTCCCAAGATTTTCGTGGTGCACAACATGTAAAACATATAATATGTGTTTCAATACAATTATTCAACCTGACATAAGGTATTTTATATAACAAAGAAAAGTTAATTTTAATCAAAACTTTTTGGCTTGAAGCATGGAAAAGATTTATTACGTTATCATTAAAAACATTGTTTTTTTTTTAATTTGAATCATTCAAATTATGCACACTCCCACAGATTTTGTCACTAACGACCCGGGTTTCGCCTTTCGGAATCTTCAGGCGTTCAAGCGCACGGATGAACTTGAACTGACGCTTAGTAAATGGATGTTTCGTGTTTATATATTAAATAAATGTATCACTGAGTCTAAAGCCATCGCTGGCGAAAAGGGTAAGCTCATGGGAATTCCCAAAGATTTGAGTAGTGAGTGGTTTTAAGCTTTGAGCCTTTTGCCAGCGATGGCTTTAGACTCAGTGATACATTTATTTAATATATAAACACGAAACATCCATTTACTAAGCGTCAGTTCAAGTTCATCCGTGCGCTTGAACGCCTGAAGATTCCGAAAGGCGAAACCCGGGTCGTTAGTGACAAAATCTGTGGGAGTGTGCATAATTTGAATGATTCAAATTTAATATTGAAATTTCACCAAGCACCTTCAGTCGAAATCTTAAATTGTTTTTTTTAATAGATCAGGTAGCAATCGACCATTACAGCTTCATGGGAGACCATACAACCGAAATCAATGCTCTGGGCATTGCTGATTTATAATTCTAAAAATAATGACAAGATGAATAATTGATACCTTAAATATTTCGAAGCGTCTTCGATCAATTCATTCCTATAGTACAGCGCTCCTCTTAGATTAATGCAGTCAAAACGAGGGATATACTTGTCAATCACTCACGAAGCTTCAACTCTTCAACACTGATCCAACGGGAGTTGGGAACGCAGTCTTGTTTCCAAAATTTATATGAAAAAACGTCGCTCCGTCCCGGCGAAGTCGACGCTCCTCGCCAGAATAAATTGAGGGCCGCCACGCGCCGGGGACCCAGTTTGTCCGCGTGTCCCACGTACAAATAATAATTGTTAACTATAACCAGGGATTGCAATCAAGGTCTGTTTTTATTAATCCGGGATCGGATTTGACATTCTCGGATTAAATCTTTAGATTTTAAAGTTCATAATCTTTATATGCAATAAACAATACTTTTAACTATATAAATATCATTTCGAAAATTTGGATCATCGAGTTTCAATTTTTTTTAGACTTTTGATACACGTTATCTGCATACGAACTAAATTGTTATTTTACACTTGTACAGACAATGCCAAAAATATAATTCATCTGGTGTTAGTTGATATGTATGCAAAGAAGTTTTTCATCATCTACTCAAAATTTGAAAAAGCTTCCTGAGTGCTTTTTGAAGCTTAACGACTTATCTATATTCTACTGAATTAGAACAATGCTAACGGGACGGCTTTTGCGTTAAGAAATGTTTAGAATCTTTCAAACGATTGCAGACATAGACAGTACAAGCGTGAATGATATACATATTGCCAGTAGTATAAACTGCACGTACATAATATATAATACATAAATTTTACCGTACAATTAATGGTTACCGTATTTTAATTATTCGCTCGGTATTGGCACGGTTCGTCACTCGGGCCGGGAAGAAAATAACGGTAACAGGCTCCGAGTGCATTCGATCGAGCCGCCTTGCTGCCTCGGAAAATGATATGCTAATCATTTTAAAGATTTGGCAGGCATTCTCTCAACCTGTGTCATAATAGAATGTCGTTGGAAACAAATAGAGCACTAAATTCAAACAACGAATGACATCAAAGCACATTGATTGTTTACCAAACTCAACACTATTATTTTAGGAGGCATTAATTCCAATATTATACTATTTATTGAATAATTTACGAATTACATCTTGCCAAAGTACGGTAAATATTTCAATTTCCGAAAACCATTGAATGATACAATATGAAATAAGCAAAATCAGACGATAAAGTTACCTTAGAAGAAGAATGATTGAATCGCATTGAAATGTATATATAAATGGTTGGTGTAAAATAGCCGACAAAAGAACTGTGCGTATTTGGGAAATCGAAATACATGGTCAAATCGCTAAGTATAGAATGTATTTTCACACTTATTTTCGAATGTGATCATGCGAAGGAGATCAATATATATGTTCATCATCACCATACGAAATAAATACAACTATATTATTTTCGATGGATTCGGCGGTAACATTGTAGAAATTGGTTTTTAATATTAAATCAAGTGTGTTATTTCATTAATTTGAATATAGAAATTTGCTTTTCAAAGAGGCGAAACACGTGTCACTCTTAGTTACGCAATCAGTGGAATGACCACTGTAATGGGACTTAAAAAGAGAACATTAAACATATATTATGAATTCTGCATGTCGAAGTAAATTAACATGAATGTGCTTAAAACTCGAGTACCGAAACGTCGAAAATAGGATCGAGTAGCTATGGGGTACAAAGTGACCCCAGACAAATTAGCTTAATATTCGCATTGTATTGACGAAGATTACGGTAAATATCAGCTAGATGTTATTTGTATTTAGCGAAAGATTGGAATAAGAAGAGTTTTAAATAGCGAATGTACCCCGATAGGAACCCGAAGGTTAAATAATCTCTATTGCGGTTACCGTTTCTAATGCCGACGGCAGGGTGCGGACGTCTTCGTCGGCGGTCGGCCATTCGTTCAGCGATCCCAGACTAGGAGCGACGGCAATTCTCAAAACCATGGTTGTATCTCACTTATCACTGTGACGCACGCTGCCCCGTCTCACCTCATTCCAGGGCGAGCGACGTGCGCACCGACCGGTCGTCGCTATCACAGAATCAAAACATAAACACTGCTAAAACACTCAACGTCGAGTTTCCGTGAACGGACACACCTCTGATGAAAATTCACACCACTCCCGGCGAGGACTGCACGCTACACTGATGTGGGAGGTCGTTGCCGCTGAAAACAGTACTTTTACGCGGGTTGGGTATGAAACAAAACTGATAGTGGTGATTACTCCTTTGTTTTTCCTCACTATCTAAACATGCCCAATAAGGTTGCGGTAAATAGCTGCGATTGACGAGAATATGAATCTCAGCTAGCTCACTGTTCGAGAGACGGTCACTCTGGCGGCGCAGTCGTGGGAAACTGAAATGAATCGACTGAATGGTCGTGGGGCGGGACGGCGAACATGAGTGCGGGCGCGCCGCGGCGGTGGGACAAGTAAGAGATCTTCTCTCCTCGCGAGTGAACGTCTGCAGGTTTGCGATTCACAAAATCACAGGTGATATCCGAATCAGCGACGCGCAAATAGCGGTATGCGGTCCTCGGTCTGAGCGCCTTCGGTGACAGTTCGAAGCAAAGCGACGTGCAAATGAAAATAATTGCACCTTTGCCGATCTAATCGATTGAGCAAACGTTATCAAATACCATAACATAAAAAAGTTTTCCTATGTGTTTTTTCAACGTATTCGGCAGTAACTTGGTAGAATTTCAACTGTTACATAAAATTGACTTACACAAACATAAATTGATATACTTCCCACTACAAATCTGATTGTATCCACTTTGTACGGACAATCGTATTACGTATTCAATCAGGAACAAGTGATAACAATGTTTCACCCAAATACGGACCCTCATAAACTCTTTTTCCAGGAAATTTTAGAAATAAACAGAGCAAAATTGAACAGTTTTCCTATTTTAAACGATGAACTAAACATGCCTGGGTCGCCCCTCCTATACCCCATATAAATGTAATCATAAAACCTTTTCCGACAAACAAAAATAAATATAATTCTTAAAACTACTAACCATTCAAATCTGTGGGCATTCTTTTTCTAATCTTTTTCGCCAGCTTTAAACTCAATCTGAATTTAACCATATTCACGTATAGAATAAATTTCTGATTCCACAGGTAAAGGGTTACAAAAATATTAAGTACGAATTTTTTACTATTTACAACGATAAGCTGGAAGCCCGTTGCACTCAACGGTAGAATTTTCTTATGCATTATCAAAAATCATAAATTTAACAATGAAATGCATTCATTGTATACATACATACTACATAAATATATACTTTTTGTCACAGTGCATTCACTTGTTGTCAAAGGTGAAACGTAATGAGACTTTGGAAGCATCTGTATTTACTCGAGTGATAATATAAATAAAAAAAATAATAGAGTTGTGTGAATGTAACTTAGCGCAAAGCTCTGTTAACAAGGTGCACGCGCTAGGCGCGTGCGTTTTCAGCATCCAACGTTTTAAGTCAAAATTCTTGTTTGTGGCAAATCAAGATTGAAGTTTTTGCATATACTCATTTTTTAACCAGTTAGGATAATATGTATTTGAAATTTTCTTTTGTTCAATATAGTATTAGACATTAGCAATGTTTATTTGTATGGAATTGTTCAAAAAAATATTTAAAAATTTGCCTTTTGAACAAAATAGTAATGACTTTTTAGTTTTCATTGTTAAGAGAGTTTAAGCAGTAAAATTTGTTAATATTATAAAGTAAATAAAGTAATCATAAACTGTTGTAAATGATTTATGTATTCTTTTGGCAGTTAAAATAGAGCAAACTATGCATATACATCAGCAGAATTAAGTTAATGAATTCTATGAATGGGAGCTTGATCTTGAGTTGATCAATTTTTCTTGTAGCCAATGTTCAAAAGATTGACTTGGTCAGTATGCATTTATTGATTTTGTGAAATATTTTGGGAAGTTGACTTGAAAATTTTTCCAGTACATTATACCATCTAGCTATATGGCTTAGTAAAAAAATCTCAAAATCGTAAAATTTGACTTTTCCTGTATGCTCACGATATATGTATGGAATTTGTAAATAAATAATAATTTATAAATAATATTGTTTATTCAAAATCTGCCGATTCTAATTAATTTTCAGAAAGCAATGTGAAGCCTAATTCTTATAAGATTTCCCTAACTATATTTTAGGTCATCAGTCATCACCTCACATTATTTCTTCGCCTGTCGGCATCCTTCTATAATCTGTATTTTTTTATTACTTCCAGACCTCACTCTCGATCAAGCTAGATACGATTGACCGTTTACTTAGATATAAATATTTCATTACTAATAAAAAATGCTTATTTTCAACAGAAGTTATTTCGAAAATGGTCAAATCCAGAAATATAATAAAAAGTCAAATCAAACGTGACTATCTCCAAAACAAAAATGTGCATTTCTTGTTTATCAATGACCAACTCTTTTACATTTTTTATCGCAAACAACATGGTTTTGTATGAGTATTACATCTGGCGGTGTGTATTTATAAGAGTATACAATTCAAAACAAATAACACAAGTTAATGATCAATCCCGGAATTGAAAAAACACCAATCCCGAAATGCCGGGATCAGAAAAAGATCTGGGATTGAATGCTCTACCTGAAACGCGAGCTACTTATGATAAAATGACTTGGCGGTGAATGTCGCAACAGCCTCTCTGATATGGCTGCAGTAACGACGCCGAAGCGGCAATTTTCTGTTTGTCTTTTTTTTGTAGGTTGACTAAAGAGTGTAACCAAATCGGCTTATTTCTACGTTAAGCTAGGTAGGTGAGATAATATGTTCATTTTACGCCATTATTGACAAAACGTCGCAATAGCAAAGTGTTCGAGTGCACTACAAATTTCAAGATCATCAAGCAAGGTGGGTGTTTCTCGATTCGCGTAGGGGATTCCAATAGGGATAAGTATCTACACGTTAACAGATACATTCTCCGTCCGGCTTCTAGCTTTATATCTTTCAATGCCAATTTCAAAGGTGTCGCTGACAGGTTTGTTCGATTAATCGGATATGATAGTATGTGCACAACTTTAAAGCCAAATCGCATTTCTTGTTTAAAGTGTCAATGAAAATTCACTCATGTATGCCTAGGCGACCAAATATGTGCAATTAAATAACGAGGGCTACTTAACGACAGTCATACACAACCTTTTTCTTCTTGCGGGCCGCATAAAAACAAATTATGATAACTAGGGCCCCAAAGAAAAGTTAAATTTGAAGTACGCTCAAACCTCTTTTTACAAGGGGGATACATCCACGGAGGAAACAGCCAGGTAAAAAAAAACGTATAAAAATATGAAGTGAATATCTATATATATAAAACAAAGTGGGGTTATTTACACCACGTATATCTCGAGAATTACAAAACGGATTTCAATGATATTTGATTTATTAAATTCGTATGCGCCGAGAATAGCAGAATAAACATTAAAACATCGGAAAAATATCACGGAAAATAAATTATGAAGAAAATTAATGTCTCCATACATTTTGTTTTGAAATTTGAACTTCTTCCAATGGAACGCGGACACACGACGTTGTATGCTGTTTCAATTATATCCACGAGATGGCGTTGACTGCAACTTTGACAGTTGACTGCTTGCTATGTAGGAGCGATTTTGAGTTTTCATCGATTTTTATAAAGTTTTAATTCCGATAATTCATTCTGGTGTGAAAATCTATTTATCCAATTATGGTCAAACACGAGATGCATGTCTAATAGCGGGAACAGTGTATTTAGATTGGTTAATAATGTGGCGCGAATGAGACGCAGCTAATGTTGGTTGATTGGCTATTCTACCGGCGACGTACATTTTCAACTCGCGTCATATGCATGCATATACGCAAGATGCAATGACATATGTTCTTCATTACAATCGTCAAGATCTATTCATCACCTTTACGTGCAATCCGAAATGGATAGAAATTGCTTAATTGCTGCTCCCCGGACAAACATCAAGTAATCGGCACGACATAACCGCACGTGTATTCAAACAAAAAATCCGGTCGCTGATTGATGATAAACTACATTGTTAAGCATCGCATCTTTGGGGATACTCGATGCTGGATGTATTCGATTGATTGGCAAAAACGAAGCTTGCCGTTTCCACGAATGTTGCTCTATTCTGAGGTGTAGGGTTGTGGAGTCGGAGTCGAGGTGTTGCGTTATTTAGGCCGGAGTCGGAGTCGTAAAAAATGAGAAGCTCGATTTTTTTTGAAAAATATATTTAATTATGAGTATTCAAACAAAATAATCCAAAGTGTTGATATTACATGCTTCGCTGACTTAAAATGATCTGATGGTATTACATATATATATATGTTAAAATGAAATTGTTGCAAAATTTCTTCAGAGTCGGAGTCGTTAATTATTTTTAAGCTGGAGTCGGAGTCGTCTTATTTTACACGACTCCACACTGTGGAGTCGACAGCCCTGCTGAGGTGGCACGTTATTACACTTGGAACGCTTCATCGAAAAAAATTCAACGTCAAAAGCAAGGCAATACGGTTTCTGATCATCCGGATGTGCGTTTTACTGATGCTCTTGGTCGCATTAACACAGTTAATCTGAAGAATGACGAATGCTTCTACTTGCGGTTGTTGCTGGTGAATATTCGTGGGCCGGCATCATTTAAATCACTTCAAACTGTCAATTGCGTAGTGTGCCCAACATTTCGTGCTGTATGTCAATACTTCAATTTGCTTGAAAACTATACATCATTAGGACACGACAATCGCTGAAGAAATAGTTTCTGAATCTCCAAGTCAGATACGCACATTATTTTCTATCATTATTTTGACATGCTTCCCATCGAATCCCCGTGAACTGTGGAACAAGTACAAGAATGACATTTCCGAATACATTTTACATCGAATTCATGTCAGGTCAGGGAATCCCGATCTCGAGATGAATGAAGAAATACATAACCAGGCTTTGTTTTTGATCGAAGACATGTGTTGCCTTATATGCGGCAGTTTGTTAGTCAAGTTAGGAATGCCAACGCCAGATCGTGGAATGAACGACGCTTTTAATCGAGAATCGGAACGTGAACGTAAATATGATCGAAATGCATTGAAGCAATCAGTTTGAACGAATGTACCAGTGTTGAACCCTCAACAGAAGGAAATGTGAGATACGTTAATGAAGGCAATTGATGATGGAAATGGTGGCTTATTTTTCCTCGATGCGCCCGGTGGAGCTGGGAAGACATTCCTCATGTCATTGATTATGGCCACTGTTCGTGCGAGATATAAAACTGCTGTAGCAGTTTCTTCTTCTGAAATAGCGGCAACGTAGATAGAAGAATACCGAACGGCTTATTCAGCGTTGAAATTGCCGTTAAACCTTCAAACCACTGTAAAACCGACATGCAAGATTGTGAAACACTCAGCAATGGCCAAATTTTTGGAAGCAAATAAAATCATCACCTGGGATGGACATGCGCACAAATGCGCATTGGAAGCACTCAACCGAACTATGAAAGATCAGTGCAATGACTCAAGATGTTTTGGAGGCGCAATGATTCTACTATCTGGCGATTTCTGACAAACACTACCAGTCATTCAAAGATCGACCGCTGCCGATGAAATAAACGCTTGCCTCAAATCATCGACTCTGTGGCGTTATGTGAAGAAACTTCAGCTAACGACAAACATGCGAGTTGCATTTCTAAACGATCCATCTGCCGAAGATTTCTCCAAGCAATTGTTGACTATCGTCGGTAACGGCCGTGTTCCTGTTGAAGAATCGAACGGATTGATTTCGATTCCGCCGAATTTTCGCAATTTCGTCTCAACGAAGGACGGCTTCATCAACAAAATGTTCCCAAACATCTAATCACAAAAATCGCAATTGGTCGAGTGAACGAGCAATTCTTGGGGCTAAGAAAAAACATATGGATCATTTAAACTTCACAATTCAAAATCAAATCGTTGATCTACTGCATTCCTTTAAATCTATCGACTGTGCCACGTGAATTACATCATTTCAATGTAGTTTAAATACTTTTCATTTTGAATTTTGAACATTTATTGAACTTAATTCATTTTGAGTTAGATAAATAAAATATAATTCTCAATACATTTGACCGTGCAAATATAGCAGGGGGGGGGGCAAACTTTTCGTTTGAAGGGCTAAATTCAGGAATTCAAAATGAGCGGCGGGCCGCAAGTAAAATATCATTTTATATGTACACCATTTAATATCATGAAAAAAAACAATCTAATGAGAGGAATGGAACTGTTTTACGTATTTTAACATTTTTTCAAAATTCAGGTACTAATTTTGTAGTTGATATTCTTAAAACTGCTTTTAAATGTTCATCGGTTATGTTGTATCGTAAAGAGATCATGATTGAAAATGTTTGTTCACATATATAGGTTGATCCAAAAATAACAATTATTATAATTATGTTCAATCTTTTTTTTAAAAGGTTTTAAAAGATAAAAACGTGAATCTTTTTCAAAAATATAAAATCGCTTGCGGGCCGCAGAAAAACCGGTTTACTTATTTATAAAAAATGTTTTTCTTGTGAAATATTTAGTTATATAATTATACATGTAGGTATTTATAATTATAGTGTAAAAAGTTAATGTGATCTTTGTCTTTGTTAATTTCAAACTAATTATTTAGAATTTGAAGTACTAAGCTTCAAAATCAAAGCCAAATTTTCATCATTAAGCCTATTTCTATGAACTAATTTATTTGGCTTCAAGCTTGCTCACATTATTTAAATTCAATGATTTATTTTAAAAATATGTATTTTAATTTTGAGAAAAAACATTCGAGAGCCGCAAAAAAAAAACAAAATGGGCCACGGATTTATTATCACTGCTTTACGGCAATAGACCGCAAGGCGAACGGCGCAAATATGAGCCGGGTGGGCGACCGATAAGGCTAGGACCGGTCGGCTTCGGAGTCACACAAATTCCGCGCTCCTAGATAGCGACTGACACGTTATTTTCTGTATTCTGGGCCTACGCTTCTAAGGGGCGGGGCGACCAAATCAAAACATATTTACTGACATCAAACTGACAGTTATCTGACAGAGATACATACATTATATTCCATGGATAATATTACAACCACAACAAACGGGAGCGACGAAATTATCGGCCCAAAAATCAAACTTCATTCCGCGATACACTTTGTTTCTAACCATTTTCACCACACCACGCAGTTCAGCATCTCAACTGACAATCACCACTGTCAAAGAGCAGGTCAAAATGCCAACGGAGACTGTAGGAAAAACAACACCAAATAAGCCGAACGTGCACGGCCCAACCAAAGATTACAAAAACCTGGAGATTTCATAATATTATATGCTAATAAAAACACAATATTCCTTTGTACTTTATTCCACTTTATTTAATAGGTCAGGACCGGTTTCGTTGCGAGCTTTGTCAACTTGACAATGCTTGTGTGCAAGTGTTTTTATTTATATAATGCCTTTCCACCAAGTATTGACAGTGAACACCCTAAAAGTGAATATTATATGCAGTTTTATCAACATTCAATTAAGAATAAAAATAATAAAACATTTTTAGTACTTTTTCCACATAAAATTTATTTGATCAGGACCGGTTTCGCTCATCGCGAGCATTATCAAATGATAAGAAAACTATATAAACATTTTCTTATCAGTCGATAATGCTCGCGATGAGCGAAACCGGTCCTGATCAAATATTTTTTTGTGGAAAAAGTACTAAAAATGTTTTTTTATTTTTATTATAATACCATTCCACTAAGTATTGACAGTGAACTCCTTAAAAGTGATTTAATTAAGATTTGATAGGATTACCCATCGTTTGGGATAAGGAGCCTTTTAATGATTTAATTTGCAGTCATGTGATAAAAAAAAACATTATAAAATGGTAAAATAAAGCTAAGTATTTACTTCCTCAAGATTTATTACAAAATTACAATAGTTTGAAGATTGCATGATGTCGAAATAGCCATCAACTATATTCAACACTGTTGTCATACATCATCTTTAGGGAATAATATAACCTTGATAAAAACAAATTCTTTCCAGTGGTAAATTCCACAAAATTGATAGCAATACGTAATATGTATACACAGTGCTCTGTTTTGAAAGGGGACCTAAGATAACAGCTAAAGGTTCTCAAAAACAAAAATTAAAGTTTACACAGCAAAATTAAACTAAAATTTTGCGAATATTGTTTTCAAACATTAAAAATGCCCAGAAAAAAGGTACCGGAAACGCGAACCGCGTTACGTGTGAAAAAATCATACAAATGCAGTGATTTATCGTTTCTTTCAACTGCCAAGTTAAGTTTATCGCTAATGGTGCATTTATAGTATAGATAAGTATTTCTTTGACTGTTCTTCTGAAATTGTCTACGATATTTAAGTCATTAAATTATATAGTAAGTTAATAAAAACACAATATTACTTTGTACTTCATTCCACTTTATTTAATAGGTCGGGATCGAGATTTCCCAAATTTTAATTACGTTTGTAGGTAATTACTTTCAGTCACCACTCTTAATTTATTATTCTTGGATGACTTTTTAATTATATGTTAGATGTGTTAAACATTTTAATTTTGTGTTATTTTAGAATCACTTGTAATGTAATTGGTAATTTCTTTTCAATGCCAATTGTTGTTTACAACTTTTCATTTTTGTATAAATAGCATTGTTAAAGTACATTTCTTATCAGTTGACAATGCTCGCAATGAGCGAAACCGGTCCTGACCTATTGAATAAAGTGGAATGAAGTACAAAGGAATATTGTGTTTTTTATTAATATAATGCCTTTCCACCAAGTACTGACAGTGAACACCCTAAAAATGATATATAGTAAGTCACCAAATATCGTGAGAGATATTAAACCAACCCTTCTATATATATATACCTTATATATATATATATATACCCAGTGGCGTAGGAAGGTGTCCCGCCGCCCAGGGCGTTTCTTGAATTTGCCGCCCCCCCCCTTAAATAATTTGTCCACTTTTTTTTTAAATCACTTATATTTTTTTGCTGATACTCCAGGTGAATCATTTTTTTTTTATTTATAAATACAATTTCTCTAAAAATATTGTGGTTTTTTTTTTTTTGATTTTTTTTAAGAGCATGAATTTTTTTTAATGTGTCAAAAAAAATATTAGTCAATTGTCTTTTTATTATGTTTGGAGGAAAAGTGACAAATTATTGCTATTATTATAAGTATTCGTTTTACAAATAAGTAAACGAATATAAAGTTGTACGTTAATTCATAACCAAAGGTACCAGATTTTATTTTGTAAACATAACATTAGGGAAAAAAACATATTTAAAATTTAATTTTCTGGCTTTTCTCTTCACAAAATCGTAAGTAACGTTATCAACATCTATTTTATCTGTTTTATTAAAAACATGGTTGTAGAGTTGGAGTCGTTACCGTAGTCGGAAAAAACTAACGACCCAGAATGTTTTTTTTTGAGTGTACAAATCGCATAAGTCAAAAGTCACCAATGGTCGATCTGGTATGAATGCAAATTAAATAAGAAAGAGATTTTTTTTATATAAATTGCAAAAGTATAAGAGTATTTCAATTTTCCTTCATATCTCTGATTGCTTAGCAGGAACAGCAACAAAAAAAATAATTCTTCCTAAGCAATGCTAACCATGATCTTGTTTTTAGTGGTTTACAAAGCATAATCATGCCAGGAAAAATGGTGAATTAATTATCGCTTGCATTGATTCTTTATACGAAACCATTTTTTTTATAACCTCCAAAGTTTTTTTCTATTTCTTAAAAAAGCGACCCCCAAAAAGTTGTGTTTAATCAGTTAGTTACAAAGCACAACTTAGACGAAAGAAGGCATAATATTGAAATAAAGCTCGCATTGATTCTATATCCAAAACAATTTGTATTTGTTTTTTTATCTTTGAAAATTTTAAAAATGCCAAAAAAGTATATATTGTCAGTGGGCGGAAGAAAATATAGTGAAAGTGATATTGCTTACATTGGTTCTGTATACCAGTGTTTCTCAACCTTTTTGGGAGCGTGGCCCCCTTTGAGTGTCTTTATTTTTCTGTGGCCCCCATACCTTTTTTTTTAGCTCACCGAGAAATTTGAAATCCTCAATTTGCCCGTGGCCCCCCTGAACTGTGTTGTGGCTCCCCAAAACAAAAATAAATCTCTGTGGCCCCCTGGGGGGCCACATGGCCCACCGTTGAGAAACCGTGCTGTATACATATCAATCTTTATTTTCATACTACTTTCAAAATTTTCTTTTCATTTTCGAAAATGCCGCCCACATAAATGTGCCCCCCCCCCCCCCACGCTACACCACTGTATATACCTACTGTTGTGATGCAAAGTTAACTAACATATGACAGCTCTAGGACTTGTTTGCAAAGTTGCATCTAAACTCAAATAGACAATTTGTAATAAGTAAATCGTTATTACATAGAAACCATGATAAAAAAATCTTGTACTAAAATAATTTAGTACTAAAGCTTTATGTTAATCTAGATAAATAAAAATTATTTACACTAATTGTACATGTCTTTCCGTGTAAATCATGTTTTTTTAGATTATTCGGATTTTTCCTTATCCGGACTACCTTCATCCCCAATTAGTCCGGATAATCTAGGTTCTAATGCATCATGTTTTATTTCATCAGTTCACCGGTTCTGGTTTTAATGTGGAATTAGTACAAGTGTATTTATTTATATAATATCTATCCACTAAGGCAGTGGTTTCCAACCTTTATGTTACTGCGCCTCCCTTTGAAGAAAAAGAATATATTCGCGCCTCCCCATCCTTTATTTCATATAGTAATAAAGATCGTTTTAAAGAGAAAATAAATGTTTTGAACTGTTCGCGCCTCCCAGGTTGGAAATCGCTGCACTAAGGAATAACAGTGAGCAACTTAAAAGTAAGAAGAAAAAACATCAAAAATGCACTGACAGAACGAAAAATCGCGAAACTTAACGAAAGAGGATGTATTGTTATATTATATTATTACAGCGGAAAAGTTTACTTCGTGGAATACCGGTTAAAAATCACTGCCTCGGGACAAAAAACAATATCCTTTTAAACCTATTTCGTTATCAAACGAAGGGGGCGCGTTACATTTATCATTTAAACTATTTATTATACATACTTCCTTATTTTAGGATACACGTTTAAACTTTTACAAAATAAGGTAACGTCTAAATCAGGGATTCTTAACGGGGGGGCACAGCATGTTACAAGGGGGCTACAGAGATTTTTTTAGGGGAGCCACTGTACATTTGGAGGGGGACACGGAAATTTTACGAAATCCGTAAATTCTTATGTTTTAGAAAAATAGGGGATTAAACACTTATACTACAATAGTCCAAAAAGGGTATGGGGGACACTGGTCTAAATAAAATTAGTATCATTTTTTATTAACTCGATTTCGTAATCGAGTGCAACTTTCTTTTTATGATATTGTATAGGTATCGCTTTAGTCTAGGACGCATTTCAAGGAAGTGAACAGTTACATTTTTTAACCAACCAATGGACTTCAGTTCGAAGGTATGGATATCAGTGATATCTAAAATTCCCTCCCATTCATCTGATCTTTAAAACGAGCTTTTAGGGAGATAAGGTAACCACTAGTTCAGTCTTAATCATATTTTCTTCGAAGAATTAGGTTAAACAAATGAGTAACAAACGATTCCCGTAGAAAAACAAACTTCCGTCGAGTTAAATTCAATAAGGAGTCCATATGCTCCAAATCAGGAGCGCAAATTGTTTAAAGAAATATTTTAAATACATGTTAAATATATATCTGTGAATTTGATCATAGGACCGTCCAAAGGGAAGGAAGTCTCGGTATTGTAGTAAAAAAACAGACGTAAGTATCTTTTCCAAAAACAATTTTTACTGCCGCAAAATGAATGTAGAAAGACATTGATAGAAAAAAAGTCTACTGTCGGATATCGAAACCAAACATATCGGAAATCTGTGCTTTAAATTATTGAAATAAAAAGTTAAATAATTTTTGTACATTTAACACAAAATACCCGGGTTTCGTCGATTTCAGGCACGTATGTACATACTCGAACTGACAGTAATCAAATTGTATCGTTCATAAATTTAAAAAAAAAACAGCCGGGTGCGTGGTCGAGTGGTCCACGTTGTCGGCTTCAATTGCGGCGCTCGCTGGTTTGAATCCCTTATGCGAGTGTTTTATAAATCGATTTCTGTTCGAAGGCATGAAGGATTTCCTGCTATCCATCCGATCCTAAAAACGAAGCGAAGCTGAATCGATTACCCAACCACTAATCCAGTCGTACCCCTTACCCTTCTATCCCTACTGTCTACCAGACCGGCCGGCGGGCCGGGTTCGGGCGGGTAAGCGCAACTGCGATTCTAGCTCATGCCGGGGCCGGGTAAGGAAATTATTTCTTCAGAAAAATATTTCACACTATGTTCGTGTCATAAGTTAGCCATGCGGTAATAATATTCGTAACAAAAAGTTATTACTCGTAACGTAAAAAATAAAGAATCGTATATTGTTGAAAATTTGTTAAAAAACGAGTTTTTTTCGGGCTGAAGAATATAAATCTGAGCTTCGAGTCGGGTTCTGGTAACATGTGTGGTATTAGACTCGGTCCCGGGCCGGGTCGGTGTCCTGAGTCTTTCGGGCTCGGTCCTTATAATTTTGTAAAATTTAAGACAATTAGGTAATATTATTATTACTACCTAGGACCGGGGTGGGGAACCTTTTCTTATCTAAAGGCCACATTCATTTTTCTGATTCAACATAAGGCCGCAGCAAACATTGACAGAGAATTGAGTACGGAATCTTTGGCCGGAAACAATTTTATGCCAATTTTTAAAGCCCAGAAATTTGCGGATTTCCCAAAATTACCAGCATGGGACCTTTCTTTTAAATTTTTAGGTCTTCTAAGGATTTTGACATCCAAAATCTCAAGAATTTACGGATTTGCCCAAATTACCAGCGTGGGGGCTTGCAAAATCTCAGGAATTTATGAATTTACAAAAATTAGCAGAATTGGCCTATCGAGTCAAAAGGCCGCACCAGAGTAGACAAAAGGAGTTGATTTAAGAGCTATATTTGTGTTGGTCTGATTTATGTTAATAGTCTTTTACTAGATACTATCGTTTACAATTTGATTTTCTCAAGTCTTTTTCGATGCCCATCTCGTATCGCTCACAACTGCAATCTTGAGAAAATGGAAAGGGTAAAAAAATCTGCAGTTACACAAATTAAAAATAAAGTTTAAAATTTCCATGAATAGAAATAATATTTAAGGTAAAAATAAATTGCAAAATGTATTTCATCAATGACATCACTTTTTTACGTTTATGAAAGTAAGACGATTTTATTGAATTGATTGATTTAGGTTATTTAATATTGAAATTCTATTAAGCACCTTAAAAATCTTAAATTATATACCTAGCTACATAAATGTTTTAAATATTCAAAACAAATTCAAACGTCAAAAAATGTAGGTACATATAACTGCACGAATTTCTATAAATGGCGGTTATACATCTTTTAGTATTGAGATTTTAAAATATTATAATTTTAATCAGTGCTCTTTTTTTTTTAAAAAAAAAGGTGCCGGAATTGATTTCTTGTCAAGCTTTAGACTAAAAGATTTTTTCCAATCCATGTCCGTTAATAATGTGGAGCACATGGGTTACTAATGGAGGTAACTCAACAGAACTGCTTGTTGATCAGTTGCTCAACCTTTGTTTTCTTAAGAGTAAGGATAGAAAGATAGGGCTTGGACAGGACTAGTGGTTAACTAATCGCTCTGGCTTTGCCTCGTTAATTTTTAGATTGGAAGGGTGGTAGCGATATTAGATATCACCAACACCCACGCCTTAGAACTTAACCTGAACCTCTGCGTTTGTGGAATGAAGAATATAACCCATTTCGTTTCCATTAAGTTCTTGGAGATTTATTTCACTTTTCAACACATTCAAAGATTGTATTTCCTTTGCTTATTCCTATTATGCAGCTCAATTTTTTTGCTGTTGTTACTTTTTCGCTAAATAATGATTTGAAAAATATATTTGCAAATCGTTTTTTTTCCATAAAAATAAAAAGTTATCGAAGCAAAATATATTTTTTTGCGAATATTGATTAGAAACAATGCCGAGAAAGGGGGTGCATGAACGCCGTTCCAACGCGTTGCATGGAGAAAGAAGCACTGATTTTAATTAAAATATATTGTTAAGCAGTGGAACTGTAGGGAGGCCAGCAAATGACAATAGTGGGTGATAAAATATCACACAGTGACAGATATAATTTTCATTGGTGGACTGGCCATCGTTTAAAGCTTTTCATAGCAAATAAAATAGATACATATTATTCTAATCAAGAGTAAATTCTCAAAATTGTTTTATGTTTTTCTGTTGTCTGTTTTTTGTCCAAAATGTTTAATCATGCAGTATAAACTGCCATAAGACATCTGCAGACGATACTTTTACTACTAAGTATGACTATTTTCCAACAATTTTTCACTATATGATACGATGATGCACATATTACTAACAAAACGTGTTGATTATTATTAGAAAATGGGTATGGGATGATTTGATTACTTTGACGCATTTTAATTGCTGTGCTATTGTTCAATAATGTATCGTTGAATTCAAATGTGCTATCAAAGAAGATCTACAAAATAAAACTTTTTAATATTGGAAAAAATATGATTCACAATTTAGATGGAACTACCGTACTAAATTACATGCGAAAGCTACACAAACACGGTGTCGTTAAAGAAATTATATTTTACAAAAAATATAATGGTAGATGAAACTAATATTAAAGTATGTTTTCGAGATAGTCATCTGCAAACAATTATTTGTTTTAAAAATAAAGCACAAATTGCAATAAATAACTTTGATTGATTTGAAAAAACAAATGAATACAAATCACTCAGATTTGACAGTTTTGACGGAGGCAAGGTGTGGGTTGGGATTCACCGCATAGATACCATTACATTAAATTAAATGGTCGAAATTTTATAGTATAGGATAGGATATCACATTTTAAAGAGATTTATTAATTTGTATTTGAGACAATGTTTATTGGAAACTGGCTCACCTGTCTAGTGTCATATGAATCAGAAGGCTCCATGTTGGGTCGACTGTCCTCAACTTTATCCATAATTTAATACACATCAGAACTTAAAAGGAATTCACTAAGAACAGCTTTCTGATGAAGGAATTCCGAGTAAACATGAGACGATGCATGTATTGAAAACGTTCATACTGAGCATGGCATTTGTTAAAAATGTCATAACTTGACCCAGCCTACGCAGGGCTGACAAGCAAAACAAGTCAGTGGCATCCCGGCAATATAAGACGACTTTTTTCTCACAGTTCAATCTGAACTACAATGCTGACCACAGTAAATTAACTGGAATTACACGGTGAATATATAAATGGTTATTATTATAAACGTATCCTTTTAAACTTGCTATGATCCAACATTTCAATAGCGCCAGGCCTTTTGCCCCAATTCAACGGACTAAGAATTGAGATAAAAACAACGCCATCTAGTGTAGGACAACGAAATATTTTCCAAATGGATAAAAATGATCTCATTTCATTTGTATTGCAAGCAGACAAAATATCTAATCAAAAAGAATCAAAAGTTGTACAAATAGTATTATGAATTATAATAGATTAGATATTTTTTTAAGTTTTATCTTGCTTTTCTTACCACAACGAAATCAGAAATTGATGTATGTTACAAATTAATATGGAACAAATACACTCCAAGTCAACTATCTCAAATAAATTACATTTCATTTATGAAACAACATTTGATATCACCATATTATTACGCTAATCGTTCATTATTATAAATGAAGCTTCCAATATCAAACACGGCCAAGTCAGTTTCACTTTATTTTTCAGGAGAGCTGAAATTCTGTTTGATTATAAACAAAAATTGGAATACAATAGGTAAACCTAATAAAACAGGAAAGTGGTGGAATAAGAATATATTATATTTATTGAAAATAAAAACAATCAAAATTTATATTCTAATAAATGAAACTAAAATATAATGCATGGGAATAGGGTGTATTCAATTAAAAATTATCCATACTGAAGAACTAACAATATCCTTAATTTTACTGCAAATTAAATTTATAACTACGATAAATCCAGATATTACTTACAATCAACTTATTGAGAGTTACTTAAATGTTTACGCTTTACACAAAATACTGACTGTTATTCATTCAGCAGATTCAAATGCTGCGATCTTATTGGTTTCCATAACTTGGCCGATGTTTGATAATTAGATACCTTTGATTTGGCCACTTTTGATTGTAAAATCAGTACTTAAAGTTGATGTATGATTTTTGAAGCTGAAAAATATATTGAATTGTAGATATAAAAATTCCCTATTGCAATCAGTAAAAAAGTTTGCATCGCCAAAAACATGACTTGCAGGCTTATTCTAGCGGCATGGTACATATTTCCGACGGTCTGAAATAATCGACCATAGGCAATATATTTTTTTAAGTTGTTACCAATGACATATCGTATTTGTCCACACTAATCGTCGTACTCCTGTCAAACTATTCTCTGACGTAAACATAACCTCTATTACTATGATAAACATAGATGATACATTGGTTATTTTAATAAATTAATCTATGAAACGAACACGATGTCAAGAACTGAAAATATTCTTCCAGTATTTTAATGCCTGATTAGTTCTGCCCACTTGTTATATACGCAAAAGAGTGATTGTAATGAGACAATAATATGTCTTACGTTTACTACAAATATGCTACCTTTTCTACATGAAAATCAACTAAATGCCGCTAATAGCAACGCAGTTCTGTAGGAAATTGCCAAACTATCATACAAGGAGATCAGGGAAAGCGATAATTTACGCTAAATACGAATATGATATCCGTATGAAACAGAAACAGAAAGATGTCGAATTGAATTTCTTATATCCATAATAGAGCAAATTTTAAATACGTCGACGAATTTTCCTTATATTTTTTTAATTTGCATCGATTATCGGTTCCTTAGATTCTTAAATTTGTTTTTGTATATTGTTCAATTGGAAATTAAATATCCTAGGAATACATTGCTTTCTGTGGAATTTGTCAATTTTCAAGGTGAAAATGAGTACTTAGCGTGTTGTAAAGCATTTAAAAATATGAAAGAAATAATCAAAATTCGGTCTTCGATTCCCGACATCGTATTCGTTTTTCATTCAGTCAAATAATAAAAATAAACAAAATATCGTCTTTGTTTACGGTTTACGGCAGAAAGCTTCCCACTTTCGTTTGAAAAAAGGTGCGAACATAAATACAAATATATTTAACGAGTACCAACAATCAAATACTAATACAAAAAATATCGTGTCTGGCATGGATGGGTTGAAATAACAGACCGTCGGAATCAATAGTAAAATTTATTTTAGACGGTCTCAAATACTTCACCCATTCGAGTCGGGCACAATTTTTTTTGTATTATCATTTGAAGGTTGGTGCACGACAAACATTGCAAGATTTATTGATTATTATTATCGATCTGTCAAACGCATAGGATGTCACATAGTGAAATGTCATATTTTCTTCATTTGACTGGATGATAGTTCAAAGTACTTAAAAGTAAATGTATCATTATTATTTCTGTAAAATATAGTTTAAAAAATTATCTTATTAGATTTGTGATTAAGTATTTAAGACTTCCTTATCGAGTTGACGTTGATATTATTGTTTTAGTTTATTTAAGGAATTCTATCAACAACATAAAAACAGTGCAATCAATGAAATCAATACATAGTTGAACGAAAATTTTTGCACCATTGTTACTAATATAACATTTCTTACAAAGGCAGGTTTCCCTGGTGTAATCACCTACATGTAAATAGTGACTCCGCATGTGGAAAAATAGGCATATTAAAACCATCATGGATCTTATTCTATTAATGTTCAAATTGTTAGTCAAGTGATAAATATTTTTTGTAAATGATATTTTATGTTTTTTAATCAATTTTCAGATTTGTGACAATGATCTTAACATGCTGGATGTTATTGCGAGATATCCGGGAAGTATCCACGATGAATTCAATTTTAACACTTCTAACACTACGATTGAAAGGAAGATATTAGTCAACGAAAGGATTGGAACCTTTTTCTGTTGGGTATATAAACATATTTTGAATTTTGTGAGGAGTTCGGAGATTAGGGAACGCACAAGACAGCGACCTGTCACGTCAGAGGTATAGAGAATAGTAAGAATGGGCTGGGTCACGTGCTGCGTATGTCTCCGGAAAGCCTTCATCGTGCCCGCCTCTTCTTTCGACCAGTGTAATTCCAGCGTTCTGGGCGACCGTCGGGAACTATCCATAGGATATTTCCTTTAATTGGTTTTACAAATTACCAAATGAATGCAGATTCACGCGAAAACAGACTAAGCATCGAATGGTCTCTAACGTGGCATAATAATAATGATTTTTATAGTAAAATAAATTATTTATAATATATTTGGCATATGTCAATCCTAAATTGATTTATACATATCTTAGACAAGTCAAAAAAAAAATATTTTGAGTTTATAAGGCTAAAAATATTATTATTTACCCTGTCACAAACTTTCAAAGTCTAAATGAATAGTAGAGGTATCAAATGATAATACAAAAAAAATGTGCCCGACTCGAATGGGTGAAGTATTTGAGACCGTCTAAAATAAATTTTACTATTGATTCCGACGGTCTGTTATTTCAACCCATCCATGCCGGACACGATACTTTTTGTAGTAGTATTTGACTGTTGGTACTCGTTAAATATATTTGCATTTATGTTCGCACCTTTTTTCAAACGTAAGTGGGAAGCTTTCTGCCGTAAGCCGTAAACAAAAAACTATATTTTACAGAAATAATAATGATATATTTACTTGAAATACTTTGAAATATCATCCAGACAAATGAAGAAAATCCACTTATTTTTTATTATGGTGTTTTGCAAATAACCTATGTTAAATTACGTGCACAAGCTTTTTTTTTTTTTTTTATTCGATAAACTTTTTTCCTTTCTGCATCACACCGAAGACGATATCTCCTCAATGATACAGTTAAGATACATGTTTTTAGGCACAATTTGATAGGCAACAATAATAATAATTAAAAATATAAAGATATTAATAAAGGTTAATTAAATACATTGAATTAGTATAACTACACGTAAAAAAAATAATTAAATAATAATAAGCAAGAATGATAGTTAATGGCACTAATGAGACAACTTTTAATTTTGAAACAGATATAATATGATTAAGGATTGAATGGTGAGGGGCAGGGAAGGTAAACTTTTTCTCCAAAAGAAGTAGCAAATTTCTTGAAGTGAGCGAAATTTTCTGGAGATGAAACTAGATCTGGATGCCCGATAGGACCATCACGGTTATTTCTACATAACGAAAACAATATACCTCTTTCAACAGACATAATCGAACAATTCCAGAGAATATGCTCTGAATCTTGATTACTGTCACCACAAGGACAGTGTGGGTTAGGTTTGATTTTAAATTTATGTAGCTTGGCATTAAACGCACCGTGTCCGGTGATAAATTGTGAGGTCCAGTGATCCGGAGAGAGCCAGGTTGCATTCTGACGAAAAACAATATCTGGGAAAAATAAATAGGTAATTCTACCACGAAGGGACTTTGACCATCGACTTTGCCAATTAGTTAAAACGGTTAGTGAGCAGAGTTTTTTCACTTTAGCTTTTAAAAAATCTTGTGAATCCAACGGGTGAAGAGTTGTGAGACCAATTTGCGCTGGTTTCCCGTGCAAAAGGTGATGAATTGCAGCTCGTCTTTGGACCTCTAGATCCAATGGAGTAAGTCCCAGCATTACGGGAAGACATTCTGTTGAGCAAGTTCGGTAAGCTTTGGAAATAGCAAGAAGGGGAAACCGTTGTCCCCGAAGAAGTATTTGACATATTTCCTGTCGTTGGGTACACCTATATGCCCAACAACTGCACAAGCTGCTTTGACTTTCATTGATAATATTCGTGAGTGAAAAACAAATAATTTGGAAGCTCACATTCACTACCCAATTGGGTTATAAATTCGCCAGCCATCGCTTTTGAAATTCGGTATAGCTACTGAAAATAGGTATCCGAAATCACCTTTTCTCTAAATTGAAAATATGTCATTCCACTATGTGACATTCTATGCATTTGACAGTTCGAAGATTAAAATCAACGAATGTTGACCGACCTTCAAATGATTATCCAAAAAAAATTGTGCTCGATCGAATGGGTAAAGTATTTGAGACCGTCTAAAATAAATTTTACTATCGATTGCCACGGTCTGTTATTTCAACCCATTCATGCCAGACACGATATTTTTTGTATTGGTATCTGACTGTTGGTACGAGTTGAATATATTTGCATTTATGTTTGGGCTTTTTTTCAAACGAATGTGGGGAAGCCTGCCGTAAACCTTAAACAAATGCGATATTTTGTTTATTTTTATTATTTGACTGAATGAAAAACGAATACGATGTCGGGAATCGAAGACCGAATTTTGATTATTTCTTTCATATTTTTAAATGCTTTAGAACATTCTAAGTACTCATTTTCATCCTGAAAATTGACAAATTCCACATTCCTGATTCCTATGATATTTAATTTCCAATTGAACAGTATACAAAAACAAATTTAAGAATCTAAGGAACCGATAATCGATGCAAATTAAAAAAATATAAGGAAAATTCGTCGACGTATTTAAAATTTGCTCTATTATGGATATAAGAAATTCAATTCGACATCTTTCTGTTTCTGTTTCATACGGATATCATATTCGTATTTAGCGTAAATTATCGCTTTCCCTGATCTCCTTGTATGATAGTTTGGCAATTTCCTACAGAACTGCGTTGCTATTAGCGGCATTAAGTTGATTTTCATGTAGAAAAGGTAGCATATTTGTAGTAAACGTAAGACATATTATTGTCTCATTACAATCACTCTTTTGCGTATATAGCGAGTGGGCAGAACTAATCAGGCATACAAATACTGGAAGAATATTTTCAGTTCCTGACATCGTGTTCGTTTCATAGATTAATTTATTAAAATAACCAAAGTATCATCTATGTTTACCATAGTAATAGAGGTTATGTTTACGTCAGAGACTAGTTTGACAGGAGTACGACGATTAGTGTGGACAAACGCGATTTATCATTGGTACAAACTTAAAAAAAAATATTGCCTATGGTTGATTATTTCAGACCGTCGGAAATAAGCCTGCTGAACCGGCTTTTAGTAAAGCTATTTGTGTCTATGGACCGCTAGTTACATTCATAGACAAAATTCTGATAATTTTAACATTTACCACCTGTGTCATCTTTCTGTGTATTTGTCAGTTTATGCGTTAGTGTTATGTTGTTTTATTTTGTTGAAGAGCTGTAAATTAGATGTTTTAATTTAAGACCTTAATTGGTAGAACGAGAATTGTGTTGATAAATAGACACACATTTTAATTCAATAATGCCACGGGACGCTGATCAATATAAGGATCGTTCGAGAAGACGAGATACACCGAATAGTTCGGATTCCGAATATTCGCAGAAATCTTCAAAGAGGAAACACAAAAGTGAACGCAGTAGAAGGTCACGCTCCAGAGAAAAATCTAGTGTGTACTATCGCAATCGTCGGTCCATGAGCCGCGGTAAAAAAAAAACTCGAAGAAGCGTTTCCAGAAGCCCATCGAGATATTATAGTTCGAGAAGAAGATCACCCTCTAGAGAAAGACATGCTAGACGAAGATTATCACGATCAATTTCTCGAGATCGGTCTGAATCTTACAGAGAAGCTCCCGAACGAAGTTCAAAAGTAAAACACAAAACTCTCCAAAAATCAAGTAAAAATGATGCAAGAAAAAAAAGTTCTTCGAGAAGTGCATCGCCACATAATAGAGATGGTATACAAAGTTCCTTTTTATTTTGACGTATCATATGCGTTAATTAATTTTGACTAATTAAGATCGTAAGGCCCTGTATTTTTGTATAGCAAAAAAGCGTCGTTAATCTGTTTTTTTTAATATGCCTTTTTTTAAATTCCCTAGTTTAATCTACGTTGTACCCACGACCACCCGCTACGGCTTCACACTCTTCTTACAGGGTGTATTCCGTAACGTAACAACGTTAGTCGTGTTCAAAGTTTTGCCAGGGATGTCCCGAGAAAAAAATCCTGAAGACATGGTTGCATGCACTACAGTGTGCAGAATGAAAAAAATAAAATAATAATTTAGTGCAGTTAAAAATATTAGCTTTTATCTTTTTAATTCAATTCTTTTTCCAAAAGACGCGGTGAATTCTTTGAAAACCTTATAATTTGCCTTAGATGCAACTAGGGATTCCAATCCGGATATTCGAATATTCGATATCCGGATATTTTTTTTTTTTTATTTAATTTTAAAAGAAAAAAATAATTGACATTACAGCTTACGCCAATGCGTCAAATATTTTTTAAGTTGAAAGATCATACGAGATATACTCGATGAGAATTTTTGAAAGTCACATGAGATTAACCCAAGGAGAATTGACTTCACAAACACCCATGTCTTAGATCTCAAATTAAAATTGAAAAAAATCCAATTTTGACATTGACCTTACCGGGAATCGAACCCGGACCCACCTGATCGGAAGAGCAAGCTCTTACCAACTAGACCAAAGCGGGCGACATATTCGGATATATTCGGCCCTTTTCCGTTATTCGATATTCGGATATTTGGAGAAATATTTGAATAGTATGTATTTGTAATCATTTTTAATTAAATATGTTACAAAATCTACGAAAGATCACATCACAATTTCTCCACATTTAAAAGATAATTATGAATTCCCCAGGTAGTGATGTTTTCGCCTTCACCTAACTCGGGTGTTATCAATATCTTATCATAATACTTAGAGTTTGACGAATCGGCTCGAATTCGGCTATAAAAAACCTTCAATGCCGTAATTTGATTCATTAAAGAAATACCGCTGGAGTAATCCGATGCAGCTGCAAATTTTAAATATTGTAATATTGAACGATATTGAAATATGTATTTATATGTTTTGTCTTTATCTAATACAGAAATGTAAAAATATTTAGTCTTAAATTATTATAAAATGTATATCAGTAAACAAAGAAACTTTGATCGTGCAACATCTCTTTTTGCGTGCGAGTTATACGATTATTTAGTAAAAATTCAGAAATCGAGACCACTTTCTACTAGCAAAAACAGCCGGTTATTCCTTGTTTATGAAAGTATGTTTTTTTAAATCATAGTTTTAAAAATATTTTGTGTATGATTAAAAAAAATAACAGTAAAGTTAGACGTGTTGGTTAAAACACTTCTAACAATAAAACCAACGTTAACTGCTACTAAACAAGTATTTTATACGGCAGGAACAGTTAAAAACTAAGTTGAAAACAAATTTAATATTTGAATAAATGACTTTTATTACAAATGAGCTAGTTTTTAACTATTTAATATAATATTTAAGTATAAACATATAATGTATTTATGTACTAAAAACTATCCGGATATCCGAATACATCCGGATAGTTTCAGTTTTACTATTCGATATTCGAATAGTTGATACTGACGAATAGTTGATAATGATGAATAGTTGGAATCCCTAGATGCAACCAAATCGGCATGACCGACGGCGTCGAAAGATAGTCGTATCGTCTTGAGCAATTTTTCCTGTTCCTTATTCAAGCTAATGATAAAGATTCGTTATTTTTTTAGGTCACGAACCAACGATGAAAGTCAGATTTGTTATCTTTTTATTAAATGTAAAAAAATAATAGTTGTTTATGGGTCATATTCATCTGTTTTCTTACACCATTAAATGTTTTTCTTAATAATTTTCAGAAATCGTACAGAGCGTTGACTCTTCAAAAAAATACATAGTGGATGACACCGAAAGTAAAATAAAAAAGGCAATCAAAGCTGCAGAAGCTGTCGGTCTGACAATGTGTAAGCTTCCTTCCTATGAATATAAAGAAGTTGAAGTGAAAGAGGATATGCCGACCATACAAGACAGAAATGTCCTCGACGAATTGAACAGTGAAAGTTTTGCACCCAAACATTTTCTTTCATCACGCAGCAAGAAGATACCTGAAAACATTGTTATCGACTTAGATTCTGAAACTGTAAAATTAACAGATGTGGAAATACCGAAAGCAGAGTCTCTATTTCACCCAGAGGTAAGTGATCACATTGTTGGACCTCTATATATAATGTTATTCATTAACACGTTGGGTGCGTCAGACACGGCTCCCGTGTCTATGCCTAAATTGTAGCCCCGCGTCGGTCACGGGAGCCGTGATCATGTGATGTTTTCAATGTTACTAAGCAAATATTCTACAGCATGTCTATAATTGTTCATATTTAGTCTTAGCATTGTAAAGGGTCTTTCAGTGTTAGAAAGTATTTGCCACGGTTTGGACGTTTCGAGACATTTCTTTGAAACTGTCACATAAAGACTTGTTCACACTAGTCTAATCGGAATACGTACATCGAACGATTTGTTATAGTTTGTGGAAATATTGTTTGCAGTTCTAAATTGGTTTTGTTTTATCACTTTTTCTCATTATTTTGTGAACTATTTAATTTTAACTAGCTGTAAGCCCGTTGACCTCAACGGGAGGATTTTTGTTGCATTTTTAAGTAGTCAGAAAATTACAAACCTATTTATTGAATAAGCCAGAGATTCTAAAAATAAAATAAATATATCGGGGCATATATCGACAGCCCTGCCCTGTAGTATTTAAATTGTAAATTATTAAATCTTTGGAATAATGTTCAAGTTTGCTAACAATCATTTTTCATAGTAGCATAAATCGATCTCGGCGCATATATCGACAGCCCTGCAGTTTTTAAATTGTAAATTATAAAATTTTTGGAATAATGTTCAAAGTTGCTAACAATCATTTTTCGTAGTATATATTTTATTTAACTAATTTTCAAGTACGCTAACAAAAATATTTCGTAGAAAAAGAAAAAGACCCGAGGACATCAGTATGCACACATTTGTGAATTGTTAAATGTGATTTGTGAAAAGTGATTATTTTATCGACTATTAATACAGTGGAACCTCGATCAACCGTTCTCGCATTATACGTTTTCCCGGCTGGACCGTTTATTTTTTATAGTCCCGTCAAACTCCCATAAGAACAATGTTAAATAATCCCGCATTGACCGTTCCCCGATTTACCGATTTCCTCGATAAACCGTCTAAATATTTTGGTCCCGTCACAAATATTATCCTGATTGACCGTTTTTATTGCATATTTCTCCATATCTCAGCAAGTAAGTTTGACAGCCGAGTGCAGGTGTTATGTCTAGACACGTTGGAATGCACTGTACATGTTAGACGCATTGGACGCTTGTGTTATTTTTTTTGGGTTGAAATCCACCACACGCGTATTATTGTTTATGATGCAAATGTAGAATTGTTAAAAATTCATGATAATAATTATTCCTGTACATACAAACTTTTTGGTCGCGTAGCTGGATTTGTACAAGTCAGTTGCGTTCAATATTGCCTCACATCTCGTATCATTTTTTTTTCCAAATTGAAACTAAAATGCCGCCACCCATAAAGAAAACTAAAACTCAGCTAGCTGAGAAGAAGAAGGAAAATCGCTGAAACCTCGATGTTTTAAGAATATAAAAACACTTCCCGTAAAATACCACGCCAACAAGAAGGCATGGATGAACACCGATATTTTTATGGCTTTCTTGAGGAATTTCGATTCCTCAATTAGTGCTCAGAGGCGTAAAATACTACTAATAGACAATTGTGCCGCCCATCCTCCAGATACTTCATTTCTTAAGAACATCAAGGTAGTTTATTACCCTCCAAATTGTACCAGTGCTTTACAGTGAGCTAGCTACCTGTGGCGTTGAAACAATCGAGTCATTATGTGATGCAACTAATGACAGCAGTGAAGAAGAAGATGGCGAAGACCATAATACCGAACCTATTCCGACATTTACACAAGCATTATTGGCCTTCGAAAAAATAAAATTATTTTTCTATTCCAAAGAAATCGATGAATCCGCTCTTAGAAAAGTACGCGAGTTTGAGGCGTCTTTGTTCCGATTAAAGTGCCAAACAACAAAGAAACAAACTAGCATAAAGGACAGTATGTACAAGTATCTAATAAATAAATGTTTTTTTAAGATTTTACTTGTTTATTATTATTTGAAGCTTTCCCGCATTCACCGTTTCCCGCAATTACCGTTTTTTTTCCAGGATCCCATGGAAAACGTAAAATCGAGGTTTCACTGTATTCTAATTTTTAGAATAATTTAATATCTACTTTTTTTTCACTTCAATGGAATGTGAGAAAAAATTCGGAAAATAAATGGGCAAAGAATTAAATTATATTTATATAAAAAATGCAATTTTCACATGCAAAATATTATAAATTAATTGGACATTTTATCAAAACAAAATAACAATCATTTTTCATAGTAGCATAAATCGATCTCGGCGCATATATCGACAGCCCTGCAGTTTTTAAATTGTAAATTATAAAATTTTTGGAATAATGTTCAAGGTTGCTAACAATCATTTTTCGTAGTATATATTTTATTTAACTAATTTTCAAGTACGCTAACAAAAATATTTCGTAGAAAAAGAAAAAGACCCGAGGACATCAGTACGCACACATTTGTGAATTGTTAAATGTGATTTGTGAAAAGTGATTATTTTATCGACTATTAATATATAGATTTTGGAATTTTTAGAATAATCTAATATTCTAATTTTTAGAATAATTTAATATCTACTTTTTTTCACTTCAATGGAATGTGAGAAAAAAGTCGGAAAATAAATGGGCAAAGAATTAAATTATATTTATATAAAAAATGCAATTTTCACATGCAAAATATTATAAATTAATTGGACATTTTATCAAAACAAAATTATCAAAATTTTGACTTATTCTCCAAATAGAACTTGTTTTTTAGAATATATATAATGATTTTTACTGACGTTATTTTACTACACATACTGAAACTATGCTTTCGCCAACAACTAACTATACCACGTATGTACCTAGATTAAAAACAAATCTTGAAATAATTGCGTCTTATATTTATTTTTTGAAAAACATATTTCGCTAGTCAATCGGATTTTGTTATTTTGGTAGCATTTATTTTCATACGATCAAGATGTACTGTGATTTAAAAAAAAAAATTTCAAAAAAAAAAAATGTTATAAACCCAAAAAGAAGCGCTCTAGGCTAGATTCGAACCAAGTTCCTACAGATTACCAGCCGAGCGGCTTACCGCTAGGGTACAGAGGAATAAAGAAATGTTCGTAAAATAAAATATATATAATATGCAAGGTTCCAATTTCAAACGAAATTTAATATATAGTTTCTATTTTTATCGCTGCCGATAATTGTGACGTTAGCTCTCATTGTTTGACATATCGTTCCATTTTCAAATTTTTATTTTAAATACACTATTTTTATCGCCTTGATATTTATGACGTTAGCTCAGTTGATAGAGAGCTCGACTGGTAATCCAGAGTTCTGTGTTCGATCCACGGTCGCGGCGTTTTTTTGTATGAAATTTTTTCAGCGATTTGATTTGTTTCGTCAAATAATAAACAGTGTATTGGGAAAATATGTCTTTAGTATGAATAAAAAAAATAATTAATGGCGACAGCGGGGCAGGATTTGGGGGGGGGGAGGAGGACCGTCTTTCTTGACGTCATCGAAAAGGCGAAATCGCGACCATATACAAACGAAAAAAGAGTATGTCTTTAGTATGAAAATAAAAAAATGGTGACAGCAGCGGGGCTGGGGCAGCGGAGGGGGAGGGGAAATCGGGGACAATTTACAGACGGACGGACGGACGGACGGACATTATCGACTATTAATATATAGATAACGTGTATATACTTTTTTTAAAACTCTTCTCGCCACGTACCATTTTTTACAAATTTATAAACTTCGTTCAACGTTTTAGTGCACTTGTGTTTTAGTAATACAGCGATTTTCATTTTTACCCCTGCTAACAATGGATCGGCCATCGTGTTCAAAAAGGCAACGAGTAGAAGAAAGCGATGACGATAGTGATTTTGATGATATCGTATGTGATTACATTGACAGTGAATCGGATAGTGAAAGTGATGATGACATATTTTTACAATCGATTGCAACAACAAACGTTGTACCTGAAAAGTGGTCGTCTGAAAAAAAACAACCCACATCTATCCAATTTTCGGCTACGCCTGGCATAAAATTCGATATGATTGGAAAAGAACCTATCGATTATTTTCACCTGATTGCTGATGAGAAGTTTTATAATTTCATCGTTAACCAGACAAATGAGTATGCAGTCGACAATCTAGCGCAATCAGATGGCGATAGAAGTCGAATCACACAATGGAAAGATGTAACTATTGATGATTTCAAACTATGGTTAGGACTTCTGTTTCATACAGGAACGATACGATTGAATCGTATAAGTGACTACTGGAAAAAAGACTACCTCTTCAACTTGACTGCATTTTCGCAGTTTATGTCCCGAGACAGATTTCTACTAATAATGAGATCTTTGCATTTCAATCGTAACGAAGAGGACAGCTCCAGTTTAGGAAAAATACAACCATTGATTGATCTGTTCAATGAAAGGATGGATGCCATATATGTGCCGAAAAGAAATTTATCAATTGACGAGTCGTTGGTTTTGTGGCGCGGTCGCCTAATAATTCGGCAATTCATGAAAGGAAAAAAAGCAAAATACGGTATCAAACTTTATATGCTTGGAGAGTCTGGTGGTTTGGCCCTAAAACTCATTGTATACAGCGGATCAGCGGATAAGGAATTAGGGGGGAAAGACCATACAAAAAAAGTTGTCCGAAAATTAATTGAAGGTAAAACAGGAATTGGTCATTCCATTTTCATGGACAATTACTATAATAGTGTTCCACTGACTGAGAATCTACTGCGAGATAAGACATTTGTCACGGGAACCCTAAGGAGTAATAGAAAGGGTAATCCTGTCTCGGTTATCAATAAAAAACTTAAAACTGCTGAATGTATTAGCCAGTACACGGATACGGGTATATGCGTTACAAAATGGAAAGACCGCCGAGAAGTAGTTACCATATCATCAGAATTCGATGGGGATATAACTGACACGTCCAATAGATTTGGAAAATTATGTAAAAAACCTAAGATGGTAATTGAATACAACCGTTATATGAGTGGAATAGATTATCATGATCAGATGTTGGCATATTACCCGTGTCAACGTAAAACTATAAGGTGGTACAAAAAATTGGGTATTCATATATTACAAACAATACTTTTGAATGCGCATTATCTATATAATTCCGAAAATCTAAAAATGTCCTTGTACGATTTCAGACTATCGGTAATTAGAAAACTACTCGGCCCACCTCCACTTACTTTGCCGAAACAAGTGAAAACAAAAATTCACTTACCAAGTTTCTGTGAAAAGGATAGTACAGGTAACACAAAGAGGCGAAGGTGTAAACATTGCTGGAATACCACCAAACAACGAAAAGCTTCGTTGTTCAATTGTCCCGATTGCCCAAATAAACCTGGCTTGTGCTTAGAACCATGTTTTCGGCTATACCACGAACAAATTTAGTTTTCAATCAGAAATTTATTCTAAAGTATATGTGAGTCATATTTTTCATCTCGATTTTTTTAAATGTACTTAAAATAATGTGAATCTAACATTCAAACATTTTTTCAAAATAATATCCCATTTTGTAGTGTATTGTGAAAGTGTAAATTACGTTACTGCTTTTATATCATAGTGTCTTTTTCGTGTACTTTTTCAATAATATAAATTATTATCAACAACATTTGGATGTGAATAAATTGCTGTAGAACAAAACATTGAGTAAAAGAGGTAGGACAAAATTCCGTTCAAAATAAAATGTAAATAAACCCAAAATATGTTAGTGTAAATATGCCTTTGGGGCAATAAAGACGGCGCGCCATCAATAAACAATGCACATGTTTTGAAGTCTGGTATGTGAACAATGCCATTACAGGTGCGCCACAGATGAAACATAATAGTGGGTATTTTTCAGGTTCTCTGGAAAGAATGCGATTATTTTGCGCAGCCAACGTGTTAAACAGTGGCTAATTTGTCGTAACTTTTTTCTTACGTCACAACTAGGGCTTCCAATTAACCGGACATTTAAACTAACCGGTTTTCGGTTTTTTTCAAATAAATAAACCGGGTAACCGGTTTAAACCGGATTTATTTTCAAAAAACCAATTTTAGTACCACACTAACCAATGTTTCAAAAAAAAGTATTTTGATTACTTAAATAAGTGCATAAAATTAGAAAGTAGATAAAAATATCGCTGTTTTTGTTTGAAAAGGTCACGGGTTCAAATCCCGGCACAAACAATTTTATATATATTTTTTAAATGTATCAATCGATTTATGATTTTCTGTTTGAGGCCAGGATTTTTGTGAAGTTTGTGATGTTTTGAATTCTTGCACGAAGCGTAACGAGAGCGATTAGCTAGTCACTTGTCCTAATCTAGCCTTACCCTTAGATTTTTACAATCTTTAGAAAAAAGAGATGTTGAGTAGCTGAGTTACCAACAGTTATCGTGAGATAAACTCCACCAGGAGTACACATGCTCCACATTGGGAGTGGGCATGGTTAAAAAATATATTTGTATTTAACCTTCGAGTACCTATATCTTGAAAAATCACACGGGTTCCGGAGCGGGGTACAATTGTACCCCCTAGGATTTTTCTCATTTAACGAAGTAAAAATTAAAATAATAAATGTCAACAGTTCGAATGTTGATTTTGAGCATGCCCTGTCAAAATTAAGAGACAATTTGTCTTTTTGAATCATCCATATCATATTGCGTTGACGATACGTCAGGCGTATAGAAGCGGTAGAAATCCATCATGTCGATAAAAGCGGCGAGAGCGCACTGGCTCACTGCGCTCCCGCCGGCCGCCGGGCATGCGCACCGATAAGGTTACGATCCACGCATGCGTCGTTCTCCCGGCGCGGGCGCAGGGTACGCTGACATCAGGTGTGTGGAGTTGCTCGGCACACGCACACACTCAAACGCAACGTGTATATGTGACCCAAATACCATTTGTTAACGAAAAACGTGAATATCTATTTTATTTTCTACAATTTTTCAGATTTTTTTTTGCATTGTATTCAATAGGATATGTTTGTAGATTACAATAAATATCAGCTAGATATTACCGATATTTAACAAATGGTTGGTAAAATAAGAATTTAGGGGCACAATTGCACCCCGCTCCGGAACGCGAAGGTTAAAGAAGATATTTATTAAAAAAAAAATGCTATTTAAGTGTCATCAAATAATGATTTTTCTGGTGTTTAGCTTTTTTTAATAATAAAACGCTCCTTTATACTAATTTCACATTTATCATTTTAGAAATCAGTTGAGAATACTCGTCATGAGTGAAATATAACTAAAATAAAAAAACATTTTTTATGGAATAACTATGTGGTACATATTTTATATTAATATACCTTATTATACAGGCTTAGAATTAAATGAACTTTCGATTAGATCATTTTTACTTATATGTATGTAGTGTAGCATCCCATAGAACTTAGTTTGGCTGCAATATTTTCACTTTGTATCACTTTGTATCAGTGAAAACCATCCAATCCACAAGCGCAATTATTTTACAACCCTATAATATATATATCATACTATAAATATTAGTAATTTTGTCAGTAACTACTAATTTTCACTATACGCAAACATGCATTCGTGTCCTTACGATTGTATGCCTAACATTGTCACAGTTTTAAATGATTATTTAAAAGAAATGTAACGCATATTCAGCTAGTGTTCAATTGTATAACACTTCAAAAACCTTTTTGCTCGTCTTTATTATTATTATTGTTTGCACATGTGCATATTGGAAAGACACCGACCCCTTAAAGTAGCCGATGATTTATGGCACCGATTGTTCGAAAATAAAAATAAAACGTTTTAAAATTGAATTGTTTTATAACTTGAAAGATATAATAAAACATGGGCTTAGTCACTTAACCTTTTTAAGTATGAATGCTGCAAAAAAAGTGGATACAAATTGCCATCTTTTTAAGTTCAGGTACCTACTACTTTCTTGGAATAATAGCAATCATATATATTATACAATATTCAAGTTCCATATCCAATATTATATTGTTAATAATTATAAATAATCCGACTAATAAAGATCAAATGAATACGTGAAAAAAATGTACATTATAAATTTTTGTTTACTAATATTTAAATTGCTTTGTAACAGTACAAGTTTCGGCTCGGATATTTTTTTCATTTAAAAGATATAAAGATTAACGTATTTTTGGTTTAATAAGGTTCACTTGTTTTTTTTAAGAATCCTTTCGTATTACAGATATTTGATTGAAAGCAGTATAGTTGTCCATGATTTCGACTACATACTTGTTATTAATATGTCACAGAAATTAGACAATTGAACAGTAAAATACTTTATTATATTGTACTACTTATAATACTACTATTATATACAATTTTTTTAAATATTTATACTCTACATATGAATAGTTAAATAAAAGCTCGTGGTGTTCAAAGCAGAAAAAGATTTTTTAATTAACCCGGTTAACCGCCCAAAATAAACCGGTTTTCGGTTTATTTAAAAACATCCGAAAAACCGGTTAACCGGTTTCGGTTTAAACCGGTTTGGAAGCCCTAGTCACAACATCTTTCCCCACATTATAATCATCCACTATGTACATTCATGTTTTATCGTTGTAGACTAATAACGTCATTTAAATTACATAAATATATGCTTATCAGTGGCGTATGGTGCGGGTTAGCTTTGGGTGTGCTGTGTAAAAAAAAAAAATACTTAATAATGACAATTAGGTATATGAAAAAAAGGTTTACTAACTGATTTACAAGCAGTTCTCGTCGAAAAACTTACATTGAAATACCTCTATTTGGAGCACATATACTCAACATTTGGAACAGAAATGGATTTAAAAAATATGTATCAAAATGTCTTTAAAACTATTAGTAGATAACGGTAAAATAAAATATAAATACACTGGAACCTCTCATAACGAGCACCTTTTATAACAAGGAATTCCCATAACGAGCAAAACAGATTGTGAAAAAAATACTCTCTTATCGAGCGATATTTTGCATAACGTGTGACGCAGAGTTTTGGAAAGATCACTTTCACATCGTTGCTTGCCTCAAGATGAATGACAAAGCGTGGGAAGGGGTTACCATGAGGACCCTCACTTCTGCTTGTAAGAAGCTTCCGCCAGAGTGCATTGTCGAATGTGATTTTGAGGAGAACAGTACCTGTGGAGTCTGCAGTCAACAAGTATCTGTACTTGTATTTTGTACTTGTACTATCTTGTATAGATATGCATTATAATTTATGGTCATTGTTTTAACTTTTTTCAGTTGTTTCCTGATGAAAAAATAAGAATGGAAAAATGGGTCAGAAAAATGTTTCAATTTAGACAGAAGGCGTTGAGGGGAGAAATTTAAAAAGTGTCCCTGTTAGATTTCACCGCTGCAATCGCTGAATTTTAAAATATAATGCAGATAATCTATGAGGTATAATTTCATTCAATCATTGAATTCTTTGTTATAATTATTAACGCGACTTAAAATACATGAAAAATATTTTTTTAATACAAAATTCGTTTTTAATTTACCTACTATTTACTGAGCTTACTTATTTATGAAAAAAATCATCTGACTCGAGTGTAACTTCATATTATTCCCAATCAAATTATGTAATAATTCTTCACCGGTCGCTTTTGAGTTGACTGCCATAAATAACACACACTTATTTTTTCGAAAGTAACCATGGATACACTAACCAGGGTAGAGTTTGTTGACTTTATAATGAAAAAAAAAACAAAATTATCTGACATAAGTGTCATTTTGTATTCTTCAATAGTCACAGATAAATGTAAACCTCTGAAAAGCCGCTAGTTATTGGTAAAGCTAGGGATCGCAATAGTGGTTTAACAGAAATCGAGATTCTGGTATTTTTTCAATACCAAATATGTACTGGTATTTCAGTATTGAACATTAACCAAAACTGAATAAGTATAAATCATTACAGCAAATTCGCAACAAATTGAAATATTTTAAATCTGCCAAGAGTCATGTGAATATTGACAGGTTCCAGAATACATAAACCTTTAACAATAATATGTTTTTATTGACAACAATCAGTATGTATGTATATCACATACTAATTGTACACGTGAGTTTAATATTAAAAGTATTTAAAATCACCACGAATTTAAAAAAAAATACGATTTAACTGAAGGTGGATTCCAAGTGGCATGGATCATTTATTTTTTACTCGGCCAAGTCCCCATAATAACAATGTTAAATTATTCCACATTAATCGTTCCCCGATTTAGAGATTTTCTCGATCTATTACTGGTTGACTGTTTTTGTAGAATATTTTTTTTTCGCTCATAAAAAGTCTTACCTCGCATCTCATTGCACAAATGTTTCTAACTCAAAAGTCAAAAATAAAATGCCTAAATGAAGAAAACTATAACTCTAGCTGAGAAACTGGAAACAATTGAAAAATCCAGTTTGTTTTAAAATAATGTTAGAATTTAAGTGCCGAACTGCAATAGGATATTCAGTTTATATTAACAGCTTAACGACCGTGGACGCGTATTTGAGTCTTTGAAAAACAAAGGTTGCTGGCCGGCGAACGCATATATGCATATAGGCGAAGTATCTGGAAGCTATGAAAATTAAATTTGGTAAAGATATCACAATTTGTTAACTAATTATAGTGAATTTAGTAAAATTACAATTTTTGCGAATTTTTTGCAAAATTTTATTTTGCCAGGTGAAATTTTATAAAAAAAACGTGCAGTCGTTAAGCTGTTAAGCAATTAAAAAATATATTTATGTATTCTTGAATAAAAACAAGTGAAATAAGTAAATAAATTTTTTGAAAATTAAACATTTTTTATGTATTATTTGAAGATTTCCCGCATTATTCGTTTATTTATTACGGTCCCTTGAAAAACGTAGAATCGAGGTTCCACTGTACTTTATTCTACCAGTTTACATCATGCACATCCATCACTATAAAATATGTAAAAGAAAACAGCTAATTGCCATAAAGCAATCTTAACATATGATTAGTTTATTGAACAATGTAATAAAATATTCAAATACAAAAGGCAGAGATAGAATGCGCTTGTAACTAATTATAAAATAAACGGTTTAAGTAATTATAATATACTAGCTGTAAGCCCGTTGCCTTCAAAGAATATCGTCTACATAGCAACGTTCGAGTTCATCCGTGCACTTGAACGCCTGAAGATGCCGAAAGGTGAAACCCGGGTCGTTAGTGACAAAATCTGTGGGAGTGTACATAATTTGAACGATTCAAATTTAATATTGAAATTCCACCAAGCACCTTCAGTCGAAATCTTAAATTATAATGAATTTCTTGATAAAAAATAATTTAATACTAAAGCTTTATGTTAATCTAGACCAGTGGTGCTCAAGCTTTTTGAACGAAAGGCCATTTTACCAATTTTCTAATGTTTCGCGGGCTGCAGAGGGTAAAAGTGTTGAAAAATAATGATATCCACCCAATCTTTTTTTTAAGTGATTTTTTTGGACGGTAGTTTTTTTTTCAAAGTTAGAAATGGCGACCGTCTTTAACCCGTTAACAGCTGCGAAAAAATATGGTTTTTTGTCCTGTAAGCTAGCAATTTTCTAAAAACTAAAAAAGGGCAACACATTGGAACTATTCACGTGATTTATGGCTTTAGATGTTCTCCGTCCCGAATAAAAGTAATCCCATGTAAATAACCATACCACAAGGCTTGTAGCGCTTATAAACGATTCCTCAATTAGGGTTGTCACACACAATTTATAATAATATACTGTTTTAGAATTAATTTTATAACAATAAAGTTTAATGCAAAAAATAAGATATTATATCCCACAAGTCTCGAATAGTTCACACAATTAGAAATTAAATGATGCTAGAGTTGTCACAAAAAAGAATTTTATAAAATTATTGACATGATAAATAAAAATATGTTCACAAAAGTGTTTTATGGTGTTCATATAACGTACGAGATATATTAAAAAACAACTTTTGTATGGTATGTTTCAAAACACGGCACTGCACATAAGGACACATCACATTGTTTACAAAGGAATTTTGTAGATGTTCTTTTTTTTGAAGCAGCACATACCACACAATGCTTTCTATTTATATTTCTAGCAAAAGTAGATAGCTCAGAGGTGGAAGTGGGCAAAAAATCCATAAAGTGTGTGTTTGCTCCAATACGGGAATGTAATGCAACAGACTTACGCTTACGAGTGATTGTTTTCTTATGACAGGGTAAATGTTATAAAAATGCATTTTGAATATTGAGATAAATATCGGAACATGTTGAAAGCATTAACATGTAAATAACATTTCTCATAATATAAAATCAAAAAAACACATGTGTGCCCTGACCCGATTTAACCTTTACAGAAAACGGCAAAAAAGTATCATGTTACCTACCATTTTTTTTGTGATGCTTGCATCTCAGACTACCGCCCCTGCAGGGGGCGGAGATTGTAGGATTAGTCATATAAATCAATGTTGTCAATGTATGTTCAAAACGCCGCTTATAGATGTACCAGCGTAACTTGACTGCCCGCGAGGGCGCCACCGTCGCATCATTAACGTTGCCATAGTCAACACGTCCTAGGGCGACAATTTTAGTTCCGAGTTCTGCCACAGTCAAGTTAAAATGGTACATCTCTAGCTAGATGATTTTCTACCGTCAACTGTTTTACCATGAAGAAATATTAACGTATTTGTACAAAGACATCAGCAATTCGACAACCCCTGCCACCTGTACGATTTTTTCTTAAGAATTTAAGAATAATTTATATTTATTGAATTGTTTTGAAACCTATACACATGCAAAATAATAATTACGCATATGTTATGATTATTTATCAAAAGTTGTGACAGCCCTTACGACCTCTATTCACTTTTTGTTGAATTTCTCTTACGAAAACTGTCAAAACGAAAACTTTATATTCATTTTGTGAGTCCTTAAGAGATGTCGGACCCTTATTCAATGACGCGAACTGAAAAAAATATTTATTGACGTCGTAATAATGAGAACACACCGGTGGGACAATAGCGTGTAGGGTTAGTAGGTATGGGACACACCAGTGGGTCGTTAGCTTTTAACTGGTTAAAGAAGCGATGACCCTGCGCAAAATCATGTGATGTAATACTGCTCTAAAGCTTGTTTAAATACAATTAATTTATTAAATTCGTTGAATAGCACGATTCCCGGCCATAAATTTTACCACTGACAGTTAATCTGTCAAATAAATACACCAGGTGTCCAAACATTTTAAATACAAAATAAGTATATAAACGGAAGATGGAAATATTGTTTTATTAAAAAAAAAAATATGGTGGACATGCCAAATAAACACCTGCATTTAAAAAGAAAATATTTTACACTTACGTATTTTAAAAAATCAGTTTCAACTGCTTGTTCGATCAACAAAACAAATCCAATGTATTATTACATATTAATTGACTCAGATCAAGAATCTAGGAAAAACACCATTGCATCAAATGAGTCCGTGCAAAATTCAATACGTTAGTACAAAAAGTTGCGAACGGTTACATTTCATTATCGACAGTGACAGCAGCGAATAACTCCTTTAAGTGACTCTGCTCTTGACTAATCCTTATATTTTTAGAAAGTACCAACCTTCATCTAATACTTGTCAACATTTCATTACAATCTGACGTTTAGTTCGTATGTTACAGTGGTTTTAGTGACTACTTTTGTAATTTTCAAAACAATGGAAAATATCTGATATTTCCTGATATTTTGATTCAAATTGATCGTTGTTTTACAAATCGATCAATTCTAGATGCAATGATGAATCGGCCTCGTTGATGGATGCTGAGAAGGGTTTGGAAAATGTTTTAAACAACAAAGCGGGTTTTGAAAACAATAATCTAAAAACAGATTTAACATGCACCACAGGCGGTGCTCATTGTAAAAAGATTAATTAATTACGGCACAAATGTATACCTGTGAAAATATAATCATATTAAATAATTACGAATAGTACTAAGTTTTTTATCAGTGGCGATTCAAATTATTAACCTTTTCAATGCCAATTGTTGTTTATAACTGTTCATTTTTGTATAAATAGCATTGTTAAATTATATTTCTTATCAGTTGACGATGCTCGTAATGAGCGAAACCGGTCCTGACATATTAAATAAAGTGGAATGAAGTACAAAGGAATATTGTGTTTTTATTAATTATTATAAACCTTTGTTACTGAATAATTTTTTCACATATCAAACAGATTTTTATCATATTCAATGAAAAATTTGGTGATGAAGTACTTAATAAAAACACAATAAGCCTTTGTACTTCATTCCACTTTATTTAATATGTCAGGACCGGTTTCGCTCATTACGAGCATCGTCAACTGATAAGAAATATAATTTAACAGTGCTATTTATACAAAAATGAACAGTTATAAACAACAATTGGCATTGAAAAGAAAATACCAATTACATTAAAAGTGATCTTATCAGTTTCTTATCAGTTGACGATGCTCGTAATGAGCGAAACCGGTCCTGACATATAAAATAAAGTGGAATGAAGTACAAAGGATTATTGTGTTTTTATTAATATAATGCCTTTCCACCAAGTATTGACAGTGAACACCCTAAAAGTGATCAATGAAGCTAGTACGGCTAAACTTACTGTCCTTTATAAGAAATATAAATTAAAACAGTGTTTAGCGTCTCAACATATTTGGTTTAATCGTGAATGTCTTCGTCGTAATATTGTGCCAAAATATGTTAATTTAAAAACCAAGTCAAATTCTCCTGCCGCGTTGAAAGCTCTGAAGGTTGCCCAGCTGACATGGATCAAAGCCGAAACGAAGAAATGGTACAGCGTCAGAGATTCGGTGAGTGTATACGTTTTTCATATTCATTCTTTACTTACTAGTAAACTTCATCCCATAGAATTTGATAATTTAGATTTTAAAATTAGATTTGATATTAAAATTTTAGTTGATAAAACATTTTTAAATCAAAAACAAAAATTAAATCGTCTGTCGTTTGTCAATAAATCTAAGGAGGTTGATAGTGTGGTGGTTGAAAAATCAAAAATTACTTTTGCTGAACGTATCGTGAACACGTCTTCTATTCAATTTGATTCAAATGAAATAAATTTACTAAATAAAGGTTTAAAGTATTGCCCTAACACTAAATTAACGTCGGATAATTTAGAAAATCTTGCTATTGACGTTGAAGTCGCTATAAAATCGGATATGGCCACTAAGTATCTTTGCTCTACTATTTTGAAGAAAGAAACAACAACTAACTTAAATAATAATTTATTTGAAATGCGTGCTTTAAAATCGATTAAAGATAAAATAAAAAACAATAATTTGGTTATCTCTAAGGCCGATAAAGGAAACACAACGGTTATCATTGATAGATGTGATTATGTGAAAAAAATGGATGATGTATTGTCGGGACCTTCGTTCGTTATCCTTAAACGGGATCCCACTACATCAAGTTCAGAAACGGTAAAGACAGTTATCAACGATGCTAATGCATGTTTTCCTACAGAACGTATGAAAAGAGCTTATAAACAAATGAACCCACAGTGCCCTAGACTTTATGGACTACCTAAAATCCATAAAATTAATACCCCTTTAAGACCGGTAGTCTCTTTCAAATCAGCCCCTTCTTATAAATTGGCAAAAATAGCGAACCAACTTTTTAGATATAAATTAGATTTCAGTCCTAAATTTAGTATTAAAAACTCAATTGAATTAGTAGAAAAAATTAAGGATATTAAAGTGCCAGTAAATTCAAAACTTGTTTCTTTCGACATAGTTAGTCTATTTACGAGCGTCCCGATACCGGATTTAAAAATAGCATTTTTAGATTTCATAGATAGCAAAAATCTAAATCCTTTACTAACTAGAGATATTAAATCTATAGTGAACTGTTGTATCGATCAAAACTTTTTTAAATTTAACGATAAAATCTATCAACAGTTGAATGGACTAGCAATGGGAAGTCCGCTGTCTCCCATTTTAGCTGATTTTTTCATGGATTTTTTAGAATCTAAAATTTGCAATTTAGATCTTTTTAATAATGTCATCTACTGGTACAGGTACGTAGATGATATTTTAGTTCTTTGGGGGGGCACGGAGAGACAACTCTCCCAGTTTTTAAATAATATCAATAACGTTAATCAATATATCCAATTCACCATGGAGTTGGGTGTAAATAAAATCAACTTTTTAGATTTAACTATTGAAATAGTAAATAATCGTCATACTTTCAAAATTTTTAGAAAAACGACTTACAGCGACAATATTATTAGTAGTTCTTCTAGACATCATATTTCGCATAAATTAGCTACCTTCCATTGTTTTATTCATCGACTTCTAATGATTCCGATGACTAAAGCAAATTTTGATTTAGAATTAGAAACCATTAAACAAATAGCAGTTAACAATGGTTATGCTACGGATATAGTAGATCGTCTTTTATTTAATAAAACTAAAAAACTTGCTCTTTTAAATGTTAGCTCTGGCCTGGTGTTGGATAAACCTGTTGTTATAAAACAGTGGGTTAAATTAAATTACTTGGGTAGAGTTACAGAAAAAATCGCTAGGAAAATTGATAGAAATAAATTTAATGTAACCTTTTATAACACACTCAACTTGAGTCGTGTTTTAGTTAATTCTAAAGATAAGTTAAACTTTTTGAACCAAAGCGGTATATATTTACTCAACTGCGATTCCTGTAAAGCCAAATATATTGGTCAAACAGGTAGATCGTTTAATATTAGAATCAAAGAGCATTTGAGTTGTGCTAAGAAAGGGGATGAACAGTCTTCATTTGGAAACCATCTGTTTCAAAATAATCACACTTTCGATATTAGTAGAAATTTTAAAGTTCTACATTTAAATAACAAGTCTGTCAAACTAGACAAACAGGAAATCCTAGAAATCAATAGATTCAAATTTTTACCTGATTCAGATCTTTTGAACGATCAATTAATATTTGCTAGTTCCCCGTTACTTTATCCATTGCATTAGCCCTTGTTAACTATTCTTTTATATAATTTAAAATATATATAGGTATGTATATATATATATATATATATATATCTTTGTTAGAATTGATATGGTCTTTGAAAAATTTCTTTTTCAGAATCTTCCTGGCTGTCGATTTTGTTTAAGTATGTACACTTACCAACTACTTGGAAGAGGGGAAATTTTCTTAACTATCATTAAGCCTATTCACTATATTATTGTCATTATTAATGTCATTATTTTTATTGTATCACTTTGTCAAAGAATTCCCAAATTTTAATTATGTTTGTAATTACTTTCAATTCCCATTCTAAATTTATTAATCTGAGATGACTTTTTAATTATATGTTAGATGTGTTAAACATTTTAATTTTGTGCTATTTTAGAATCACTTTTAATGTAATTGGTATTTTCTTTTCAATGCCAATTGTTGTTTATAACTGTTCATTTTTGTATAAATAGCACTGTTAAATTATATTTCTTATCAGTTGACGATGCTCGTAATGAGCGAAACCGGTCCTGACATATTAAATAAAGTGGAATGAAGTACAAAGGATTATTGTGTTTTTATTAATATAATGCCTTTCCACCAAGTATTGACAGTGAACACCCTAAAAGTGATGAAGTACTTGTTATTTTGGGCCGCATGCGGCGGTTTGTGCACCATTGATCTAGACAAATAAAAATAATTTACAATGATTGTACATGTCTTTCCGTGTAAATTATGATTTTTTCGATTATCCAGATTTTTCCTTATCTGGACTACCTTCATCCCCAATTAGTCCGAATAATCGAGGTTCTACTGTATTATTTCACATAATGTATGTATTAAATACATCAAAAAGTCAATGGATAAACTAATACAATGTTTATAATCAGTGGCAGATTACCCTATACGCGCACGAGGCGCCTGCTTGGGGTTTCAAAATAGTATATATTTTATTAAACCCATATAATATTTTAAATTCAATTTTAGTAATTTGGATATAAAAAGGCATCTAAATTTGATTGCACCTGAGGTCTCCCAAGTGTTCAATCTGTCACTGTACAAGTTATTATTAAAAATCGCCCTCAGTAAAAACGTAGACATATATTTTATCCATGTCCGCTCCCAATGTAGAACTTATGGCATCTTAATGGAGATATCTTAAGTTTTTTTTACGAGAATTTTTTTTTGCCAGTTGCCCAATCTCTCTTTTTCAAACAGATTGGGGATGGAAGGATAGGTCTAGGAATTATTTTGAATTTTATCTTATAAAAAAAATATACATCGTAAAAGTGTTTTTGGTGCTGCATTAATTTGGGATGGTATTGTTTATTACAATTCACACTGCTTTCTAAAAATACTTTTGAAATGTATTTTTATTTACTTACCGATTACATTCATCATCTTTAAGCAATTTCGGAACAAGCCGGGTTTGCAAATAATAGCCTCATATAATATGTCCTATAGTATATGGAGATGAAATGAAATCTATATATATAAAACAAAGTGGGGTTATTTACACCACGTATATCTCGAGAATTACTGCAAGGATTTCAATGATATTTGATTTATAAAATTCGTATTTACCTAGAATAGCAGAATAAGCATTAAAACATCGGAAAAATATCACGGAAAATAAATTATGAAGAAAATTAATATCGTCATACAGTGACAGTTTTCAAATGGAGAACAGCTATGCTAAAATGTCGTATGCTGGTTTCAGAAAAATCCACCAGATCGCACTGTTTTCTATATTTGTTTGTTTTTGCTTCTTTTGCGTACAATTAACTTATAAATAATTTTAAATTTAGAATATGGATTAGAATAAAAGAAATCGATGATATGAAATGAAAACGAAAGAAAATCGGATAATATTGAAATAAGGTTATGTTTATAATTAGGTATGATAAATTTTTGACAACAATATTTTGCACGAACGTTGCTTTACTCTGAGATGACACGTTATTACACTTGGAACGCAATATCGAAGAAATTTTAACGTCAAAAGCAAAGCGTTGCGGTTCCTGATCACCCGAATGACTATTGATGCTCTTGGTCGCATTTACACAGTTCATCCGAAAAATGACGAATGCTTCTTTCTACGTGCATGTCAACAGCTCAATTTGCTTGAAAATGATACTTATTGAGACATGACAATCGCTGAAGAAATTGTTTCTGAATCTCCAAGTCAGATACGCACATTATTTTGACATGCTTCACATCGAATACATGTGAACTGTGGAACAAGTACAAGGATGACATGTCGGAAGACATTTTACATCGAATTCGTGCCAGTTCGGGGAATCCCGATCTCGAGGTGAATGAAGAGATAAATAACCAGGCTTTGATTTAGATCGAAGACATGTGTTACCTCATGTGAGGCATTTTGTTAGTCAAGTTAGGAATGCCAACTTTAAACTAAATCGAAACTAAATCTTCAATATCCATTTAAAAAAAAAACTTTTAGGAATTTATGTCTCATGTTCATCACCGTTGCTAAAATATATACTGAAATGTGAAAAGACGAATGAAAGTACATAAAATCAGAAGGTATGTAAAAAAAAATCAGTATACTTTTCATGTATATTATATTGTTATAGAATACTATCAAATCATTATTTTATTTTTGATCCCCATATACAGTCAATCCTGTTTTTATGTGGTTTTTTTATGCGATTTCAAAGTAATGCGGTTTTTTAGAAATGCATTTTTTTAGATGTACCATATTTTACGATATATAAAAATGTTAAATATTACATCGAGAGCATATATCGTTGTATTTTGGATAGAATAGAGAGAATCATAAACACAACCGACATTTGAAAAAAAAAATACGATTTCGGACTGTTTAAATCATGTTGCATCTGCCATCGCTGAATTATGTCCACCTACTTGATTGAAACATCGGTAATATCAGCTGAAATGATTACTTTAGCACATGAACTTGGCGAAGAAAGGTTTGATACCTTTAGCGAAAATTATATCGACGAATTATTTACAGATAAAGCTAAAGTGACGAAGATGTCAATAATTTAAATTTAATTATTGACAAAAAACCAGAAAACAATGACGAACTAAAAGAAATTCCAGTTCCTTCACTGCAAAAATAATTGAAGAAGGTATCCAACTTTTCAGTAAATTAGAAGATCATTTCTTTCTAAATGATTCAAATTCTGATCGCGCATTCAAGTTTCAACGATAACTTTAAAATATATATATATGGGTATAACAAACTGCATAACCAATTAATTATCGAAAAAGAAAATCTGAACAAACTCTAATCACTAATTTCATTGTTAGAAAACAGCCATAGTTTTATGAAATTGATGCGCTTACTATTTCTTCCGAAAAAGAGTGATTTAGAACCACATGCTTTAAAACACACATAGAATTTTCATACAGTGATTATTTTTTAATATTTTTACGCCGTGGTTTTCCCCTTATTTTCATATACTTTGCGATTTAGTGTATATTTTAACTCGCTGTTTCAAAGTTATGCGGATTTTAAAATTTAAGTAACGCACCCCAATTTTTGTATGGAAGTCAAGTTTTTTTATGCGATTTTTTTTTTGCGATATTTCGTGGAACGCATCTACCGCATAAAAACAGGATTGACTGTATAACTGTTTGTATGTGTGGAACATTAAACAAAAAAATAATATATTTTTTTTCTAATGAAAGATAATCTCATAAATATAATATTGAAGATTTAGAAAATGTTGCGTTCTTTGTTATAATGAGAATTTATATCATTTCGTAATATAAAAAATATGAAAATTTAGAATGAACTTTCGTTAATTTTGATAATTTTGAAAAGATCCCTGTCATTATGTGTGTGACATGCATTGAGAACAAATTTATCCTACCTAAATTTAATAGTCTTTGTTTGACAGTAACTGTCAAACAAAAGTAGTCGTTTGTCAACAATGTGAAGATGTAATTTTATTACTTTTAGGGTGTTCACTGTCAATACTTGGTGGAAAGGCATTATATTAATAAAAACACAATAATCCTTTGTACTTCATTCCACTTTATTTAATATGTCAGGACCGGTTTCGCTCATTACGAGCATCGTCAACTGATAAGAAATATAATTTAACAGTGCTATTTATACAAAAATGAACAGTTATAAACAACAATTGGCATTGAAAAGAAAATACCAATTACATTAAAAGTGATTCTAAAATAGCACAAAATTAAAATGTTTAACACATCTAACATATAATTAAAAAGTCATCTCAGATTAATAAATTTAGAATGGGAATTGAAAGTAATTACAAACATAATTAAAATTTGGGAATTCTTTGACAAAGTGATACAATAAAAATAATGACATTAATAATGACAATAATATAGTGAATAGGCTTAATGATAGTTAAGAAAATTTCCCCTCTTCCAAGTAGTTGGTAAGTGTACATACTTAAACAAAATCGACAGCCAGGAAGATTCTGAAAAAGAAATTTTTCAAAGACCATATCAATTCTAACAAAGATATATATATATATATATACATACCTATATATATTTTAAATTATATAAAAGAATAGTTAACAAGGGCTAATGCAATGGATAAAGTAACGGGGAACTAGCAAATATTAATTGATCGTTCAAAAGATCTGAATCAGGTAAAAATTTGAATCTATTGATTTCTAGGATTTCCTGTTTGTCTAGTTTGACAGACTTGTTATTTAAAGTTCTACTTTTATAACACACTCAACTTGAGTCGTGTTTTAGTTAATTCTAAAGATAAGTTAAACTTTTTGAACCAAAGCGGTATATATTTACTCAACTGCGATTCCTGTAAAGCCAAATATATTGGTCAGGTAATATAATATAATAACAGGTAGATCGTTTAATATTAGAATCAAAGAGCATTTGAGTTGTGCTAAGAAAGGGGATGAACAGTCTTCATTTGGAAACCATCTGTTTCAAAATAATCACACTTTCGATATTAGTAGAAATTTTAAAGTTCTACATTTAAATAACAAGTCTGTCAAACTAGACAAACAGGAAATCCTAGAAATCAATAGATTCAAATTTTTACCTGATTCAGATCTTTTGAACGATCAATTAATATTTGCTAGTTCCCCGTTACTTTATCCATTGCATTAGCCCTTGTTAACTATTCTTTTATATAATTTAAAATATATATAGGTATGTATGTATGTATCTTTGTTAGAATTGATATGGTCTTTGAAAAATTTCTTTTTCAGAATCTTCCTGGCTGTCGATTTTGTTTAAGTATGTACACTTACCAACTACTTGGAAGAGGGGAAATTTTCTTAACTATCATTAAGCCTATTCACTATATTATTGTCATTATTAATGTCATTATTTTTATTGTATCACTTTGTCAAAGAATTCCCAAATTTTAATTATGTTTGTAATTACTTTCAATTCCCATTCTAAATTTATTAATCTGAGATGACTTTTTAATTATATGTTAGATGTGTTAAACATTTTAATTTTGTGCTATTTTAGAATCACTTTTAATGTAATTGGTATTTTCTTTTCAATGCCAATTGTTGTTTATAACTGTTCATTTTTGTATAAATAGCACTGTTAAATTATATTTCTTATCAGTTGACGATGCTCGTAATGAGCGAAACCGGTCCTGACATATTAAATAAAGTGGAATGAAGTACAAAGGATTATTGTGTTTTTATTAATGTAATTTTATTATTTAAAATACAGTGAAATAAAGGGGTATTAGCTATGCCAAGTATTTCTAAACCAATCAGTAAGAGTGCTCGGAATGGTTTTCTAAGAGTCTTTCAGTTCTGTGAACATGAAAAATCTGAAAAAAAAACAATAATTCCCTTCGGGTCGACATTTCGAATCATTTCGAACTGTCAATGGCGTCGTATGCCTAACATTTCGTGCCGCATGTCAATAGCTCAATTTGCTTGAAAACTAAACTCATTGGGACAAGACAATCGCTAAAGCAATTGTTTCTGCGTCTCCAAGTCAGATACGCACATTATTTGCTATCATTTTTTTGACATGCTTCCCATCGAATCCACGTGAATTGTGGAAAATGTACAAGGATGACATGTCCGAAGACACTTTACACCGAATTCGCGTCAGTTCAGGGAATCCCGATCTCGAGGTGAATGAGGAGATACATAACCAGGCGTTGCTTTTGATCGAAGATATGTGTTACCTCATGCGCTGCATGATGCGTCGCCAGATTGAGGAATGAACGACGCTTTCAATCGAGAATCGGAACGTAAACGTGAATATGATCGAGATGCATTGAACCAATCACTTCGAACGAATGTACCACTGTTGAACCCCCAACAGAAAGTGTACGATACTTTAATGAAGGCAATTGATGAGGGAAATGGTGGCTTATTTTCCCTCCGCATTGGAAGCACTCAACCGAACTATGAAAGATCAGCGCAATGACTCAAAATGTTTTGGAGGCGCAATGATTCTACTATCTGGCGATTTTCGCCAAACACTACCAGTTATTCCAAGATCGACCGCTGCCGATGAAATAAACGCTTGACTTAAAACATCGACTCTGTGGCGCTATGTTAAGAAACTTCAGCTAACGACAAACATGCGAGTTGCATTTCTAAACGACCATCTGCCGCAGATTTCTCCAAGCATTTGCTGACTATCTGTAACGGCCGTGTTCCTGTCGACGAATCGAATGGATTGATTTCGTTTTTGCTGATTTTTTGAAATTTCGTCTCATCGAAGGACAATCAACAAAGTGTTCCTGAATATCATTGCTAATCACAAACATCATAATTGGTTGAGTGAACGAGCAATTCTTGCAGCAAATAACAAAGATGTGGATCATTTCAACTTCACAATTCAAAATCAAATCGTTGGACCACTGCATTCCTTTAAATCTATCGACTGTGCCACGTGAATAACATCATTTCAATGTAATTAAAATACTTTACATTTTGAATTTTGCACATTTATTGAACTTAATTCATTTTGAGTATTCATTTAAACTAAATTTAATTCAGCCAACACAACATTTATTGATTCTGGGGCGGTACGAAGTTCGTCGGGCCAGCTAGTATAAAATAAATACCGAAGCCTACAGGCAGTGCCGGTTTTAGGTTTTCTGCGCCTTGAAAAACTAGATCTAAATGAGTGGATAAGTGCTAAGATAGTAGTGCGGCTGTGTACGCCACGAGCCGGCCTTGCCTACACGTACATATTACAGTAGAGATAAGTTGTTTTTCTGAAATGAGTAATGCAATACACAACAATTGCACAGAATTCGATTTTGAAAACACAATAATTATTCAATCCACTTTAAGACGTCATTGCTGTTTATTTGTGTAATTTGACATTTATAAAGCGACACGACATTGCATAACATATAAGAAATATTTCAATAACAATCGGTATATTTACATCTAAATAATCTAAATGAAATTTGACAACGGCTGAAACATAAATCTTCACATATTATTCCGCTCCCGCTGTATGCGACCACTGTAAGTTTTTGACACGAGATTCCAGGAATCCATATATCTATCCATGCACATAGCGACGCACTTTTGTTCCGAGCTGTCTAAAGATGTTCCGGGTTTGTTAATGCATTTCTTGAAGCATTTTTCGGTCATTTTTGTGAGTAATTCCTGGGCGTTTGCTACCGCGATCTGCTGTTTTACTTGATCCATTAGCTCATCTTTTTGAGCACCAGTCAAACCGCTCGGTTGCCCGGAATCCATAATTCAAAATACTGTGTTTTCTTTACTTGGACTGGTTCGTTTTAAGGTAAATCGTAGCGCTGTCAGACTCAAGCTCATAACCTAGCTAACTTCTTCCTACTGATCATAGACAATTGAGTGATTTCGTAGGGTTGCCAAATGACTGGTAGCCATAGACAATATACCTAGTCTCGCTAGTGGTGCTACTACACCTAACAAATCATTTGATTTAAATTTTAACATGACGTAAGTACCCAAATGCTTAAGTAATATTTTATAAATAATTAATAATATTTTTTTTATATGATCTATTTAGAAGATATTTTTTTAAAAACAAAATAAAAGCCAAATCTATAGTCTATTGCAGTGGTTCTTAACTAGTGCACCGCGAAGAAAATGTTAATAACGAAAAATTCCGCAAAATAGTAAAAACTGAAAAACCGGAAAATAGTGAGCACCGAAAGTCAAAAAAAATAATGTTTAATTTTTTTCGACCTCTTGTCGAAAAAAGTGCACCGTGACTTCGAAAAGGTTAAGAACCACTGGTCTATTGGTTCCGTTACGTAGACGATATTCTTTGACTGTTTAATAGAACTGATAGACAAATAACTAACATCCATAATTTTATAAATTCACTAGCTGACCCGATGAACTTCGTACCGCCTCAGAATCAATAAATGTTGTGTTAATTTATTGGCTGAATTAAAATCAGTTTAAATGAATACTCAAAATGAATTAAGTTCAATAAATGTGCAAAATTCAAAATGAAAAGTATTTAAATTACATTGAAATGATGTAATTCACGTGGCACAGTCGATAGGTTTAAAGGAATGCAGTGGACCAACGATTTAATTTTAAATTGTGAAGTTGAAATGATCTACATCTTTGTTATTTGCTGCATGAATTGCTCGTTCACTCAATCAATTGTGATGTTTGTGATAAGCAATGATGTTCGGGAACACTTTGTTGATGAGGTCGTCCTTCGATGAAGCGAAATTGCAAAAATTCAGCGGAAACGAAATCAATCCGTTCGATTTGTTGACAGGAACACGGCCGTTACAGATAGTCAGCAATTGCTTGAAGAAATTTTCGGCAGATGGATTGTTTAGAAATGCAACTCGTATGTTTTTCGTCAGCTGAATTTTCTTCACATAGCGCCACAGAGTCGACGATTTGAGGCAAGTGATTATTTCATCGGCAGTGGTCGATCTTGGAATGACTTGTAGTGTCTGGCGGAAATCGTCAGATAGTAGAATCATTGTTCCTCCAAAACATCTTAAGTCATTGCACAGATCTTTTATAGTTCGATTGAGTGCTTCCAATGCGCGTGTGTGCGTCATTGTGCATTCATCCCAGGTGATGATGTTACTTGCTACCAAAACTTTGGTCATTGCTGAGTGTTTCGCAATCTTGCATGTCAGTTTTTCAGTCGTTTAAAGGTTTAACGGTAATTTCAACATTGAATGAGCCGTTCGCCATTCTTCTATCAACGTGGCCGCTATTCCAGAAGAAGAAACTGCTACAGCAATTTCGGATCTCGCACGAACAGTGGCCATAATCAATGACATGAGGAATATCTTCCCAAAAACAACAAAAAAGAAATATTATTTTTATAGGACGGGTTGCTCGCCATTACTTACATTGTTTCCAATTAATAGAGTAATCACCAACCTATCTGATTGATTGCAGCTCATTAGTTTAATATTTTGTAATGTTTAACGTCATTAGTGGTATGATTATATTTGTTTGCTTTGTTTCGATTCTATAACCCCCTCTTTGCTTCCCTTTAAAAGGGAAAAATCCCAATCTGATTGATTGCAGCTCATTAGTATCATTATTTGTTTGCTTTATTTCGATTCAATCACCCCCCTCCTTGCTTCCCTTAAATGGAAAAAAAAACCCAAACTCCATTTTGTAATTTCATAATTTAAAATTTTAAAATCAATCTTGCTTCATTACTTAAGCAAAATTTGCGATAGTAAGTCTGAAGATGCCTCTGAAAGAGGCGAAACACGTGTCATTATAGTTACACAATACGTGGAATAATCAAAATTATTTTTAATTTTATATTAATATATTCCCAGTTCCACCGGGCGCATCGAGGAAAATAAGCCACCATTTCCATCATCAATTGCATTCATTAAAGTATCGTACACTTCCTTATGTTGGGGGTTCAACAGTGGTACATTCGTTTGAACTGATTGGTTCAATGCATCTCGATCATATTCACGTTCACGTTCCAATTCTCGATTGAAAGCGTCGTTCATTCCACGATCTGGCGTTGGCATTCTTAACTTGACTAACAAACTGCCGCACATGAGGTAACACATGTCTTCGATCTAAAGCAAAGCCTGGTTATGTATCTCTTCATTCACCTCGAGATCGGGATTCCCTGAACTGACACGAATTTGATGTAAAATGTCTTCCAATATGTCATCCTTGTACTTGTCCCACAGTTCACATGGATTTGATGGGAAGCATGTAGGGTATCCAATCCCGGGATTTCGGGATTGGGATTAGCTCACCGAGGAATTTGAAATCCCCGATTTGGTATACTTTTCCCCCAGATTGTCACAGAAACTCGTTTTTTTTTTTAGCTCACCGAGGAATTTGAAATTCACGATTTGGTACACTTTCCCCAATTTGTCACAAAAACTCTTCTTTTTTGGTATACTCTCGATTTGGTATACTTTTTCCCAGAATATCTCCGAAAGTCCTTTTTTTTAGTTCTTCCAATTCCAAAACCCGGCTCGGCCCGAGCCCGAATCTCAATTGCGCTTACCCGCCCGAGCCCAGCCCACGGGCCAGGTCGGGTAAGAGCCAGCGGAGCCGTGCAGACCTCTAGTAGACAGTGACTAGCAGAAAAGGTGTCAGCATGAAACGGAGCTCCAAGTCGTCGAGTTAACGGGGTTTGGAGCTGTCAGCTGCACGAAGCAGCTGAATGTTGCTCGTGTATTTCTACAGTTAGAAATGAACATTGGTCACTAGACTTCTTACATAGCATTTTTTTCTTTTTTTAGATTTCAAACACTGGAACTATTTCTGATCTCTACAAAGATTTGACGCATAGACAACTGATGGAGGTAACCAATTCTTCACTGGACACTATTTTACGTACTGACAATTTATTAAGTGACACTCCCTCAGATATAACTTTAGAAGAAGTACTATTGAAGGTAAATTAAAATAATCTTTCTTCATCCCACCATTAAGTTGGTAGGTATTTAATCTTATCTTTATTTAATTAAGTAATCTGGATTGAAATATGTAAACAAAAAATATGAATTTGCTGATTTGCAAGTGGCGAATTGTGTCCACCGTTGTTTACGTAGTGATGAATTTTTAAATCGATGGTATGGAAAACAGTTCATTTCAGAAGTGAAAAAATATCAAAGCTCCGAATAAAACATTATTATTACTAGACAATGCACGTCCCACCCCCATCTATAGAATCTTTAACCCGAATCAAAGAAATGTTGATGGTAAAAATTATTCCACCAAATGCCACATCGGTAATACAACCGATGAATCAGGGTGTAATAGAAACATTCAAACGCTTATATGCTAAGACGATTATTGCTCAGACGGAAATTATTAAATAAAAGCTATCAATTTCTTCAAGAAAATAAATTAAAATTAATGTTGCTATATAGCAGTAGAGAGTTGGAACTCAACTAGATGATTCATCTTTGAGAAAATTATGGAACAAAATTTTGAATGCTGCGGAAATAATTGAAGAAATATATGCCTTAGAGTAGGGGTTACCAACCACATGCCCGCGGGCGTCATGGCGCCCACCAACTAATTCCGATGCGCCTGCCAACTAATTTATCAAATCGTTAAAATCCTAGGATTTTGGATCTCAAATTCCTCGGTAAGCTAAAAAACGGGTTTCGGAGATATTTTAGGGAAAGGAATTTGAGGATTTCAAATTCCTCGGTGCTCGCAGCCCTACCAATATTTTAGATTGCGCTCTAGGGTCCAAAAAGGTTTGTAACCCTTGCCTTAGAGGAATAAGATCGAAAAGACGAAGAAGAGATTTGCATGGGAAGACATACACACGGTCATACACATTCTGAAGCTTTTTAGTCATTAGATTTCCCCATGAAGTGGTTTGAAAGCAAAGAAGAGTGTAACTCAGGACAGCTTATATGTTTTAAAAGCATTTGCGATTTGGCAGCTTAAAAAAGAACAGCTATCCGCTTCAAGCAACAATCAATAATTGAATTTCTTAACAAAAAATAATTAAATACTGAAGCCATATGTAAATCTAGACAAATAAGAACTATTCATACTGAATATACATGTATTTATCTATCATTTATGATTTTTTTCGACTATCCGGATTTTTCTTTGTCCGGACTACCTTCATCCCCAATTAGTCCGGATAATAGAGGTTCTACTGTAAGTCATTATTGTAAACTAATAAAAACAGATAATAGGGTAAAAATATCAAGGTATTTCAGTTCTACAGTTTTTTATATATGTTATACGTTGATAGCTATTTCGGCTTTCGCCATCGTCAGAACATCGACTTCTCTATATGAGGGTGTATGGATATTACCCATGGCTTTATCCAACTGACTTTCTCTTAGGCATGCTTAACTTTCATAGTTTGAACGTTCGAAGAGAAATGTATCTGGCCATATATTTCTTTCGACTTATACGAGGCCAAAATGAGAATTCCACCATTCTTGAGAATGTGAATCTAAATGTACCTGATTATTTTTTGAGAAATCGTGGACATGAATTGTTTGTTCTCCCAAGGTGTAGAACCAACCTGCCAATGGGGATGCCACTGGGGAGAGCTTTAACGGTGTTCAACAATATTGCTTCGGATGTTGATATATTCCACGTAGACGTGGGTGAGTTCCGACGAATACTATTTTTTATGTATTAGAGTAGAGTTCGTCGGAGCTTACTCAGTTGACTTCCTTGCTATTTTTTTTCTATTTCTTTTAATATTAAATTGTACTATTTTTTTTTCTTCATTGTAAAAGTTTTAAATTTATAATTTGTCAACCTTGTGCAATGTTAATTAAATTAATTAAAAAACAAAAAAACTGTAGAATTGAAATACCTTGATATTTTTATCCTATTAAAATGGAGTTCTACCAAGTAAATGCCAAATAAATAAATAAATAATAAAAAAAAAACAGATAATTTGATTGAATTTTCGAACTGTGAACATTGATGGGGTCATTGTCATCCCTTGTGAAATGAAATGTAAAATTACCCTTCTCCTCTGGTATTGTGGTATTGTTACACATATTTTAAATCAGCAATATTGAATTAATAAACCTTATTAAAGTCATTAAATTTAAACCAACAATGCCACAGCCATTTTTGATAAATAGCCAACGATTGCTCCCAAAGTTTCCGTTTTATAATATTTTTAAAGATGAAATATATTTTTCATTTTTATTCATAATAATTATTTTATTCATCTTTAAGCAAATGCCAATATTTCTATATTTTTTCAAAATATGTTCTGTACATACATGTAATGTTATATTTTCTCATAAGCAAATTATTTCACTAAAAAGAAGAATTATTCTTTGATAAATTCGACAGTGAAATTGTGAAAGTTCACAGTTTTTTATATTTTGATGATGAAGGCAACATAGAGTATATTATTTTTCTTTTTCAGATAGCCGTAGAGCATGGACAGTCGATCACGTTGACTGTTCTTCGAGATAATGATAGTTCGATCAATGTTATCGTAAGTTGATTTACTATAAATAATAATTAGTCAATTATTTATGATTTAGCATGATATTTGTTTTTCATGAATTTGAAGAATCTATATTTAACAAAAGATGTGGTTTATTTAAATTTCAACTTGTTTCCAAATGTGGGTATTGTTCCCAAAATGCTTGAGAATCCAACTATTGAATTCTTTAATTTGGAACTTCTTCTGGAATTTTAATTATTTGAGTAAAGCAAAGATGCGCTCTTCATATTATAGTGTTAAATTCACTCATGCATGTATGTTAAGCCTCTATGTCGAATTGTTTTCTCACTTACCGATACATACATGATTCTGGCCTGGCTATCGACCGATGCAACATTTGACGACCCCGCCAGCTTAAAATGTTGGATTAATCCCAGTGGCGTAGCAAAAGGGGTGCGGCAGGGGGAGACCACCCCGGGAGGCATTTTCAAAAATGAATACAATATTTTTTGAAAAATTATATTTACACATAAAAAAATTAAGCCACCTGTAGTAAAAACTCCTAGTTCATATATAAAAAATGGTAGAAGCGATTTAAAAACAAAAGTAGAGGAAGTATTGGGGCGGCAATATCCCTTCCTACACCACTGATTATTCTTAATATTCTTATGTTAATTTTTCGAGTATGATTTAATTGTTAATCATGAATATAAACTCACCTTTGAAATTTCAGATTCCGCAGAGCAGTTCTACTGTTTTTATGTTAAAAAAGGCCATACGCCGTAGTTTTGAACTGCATCTGAGAAGATCTAAGGCAAGCAATATGAAGATGTCATGGCGGTACGTATGGCGCACTCATCATTTGGAGCACGACGGTCAGTTATTACACGATGACACTGGCTCTCTCGCGGACTATGGCGTGATTAATAGATCCATTATAAAATTCGCAAAAAAACTAAAAAATAAAAACATTCCTTGTTGATAAGAGCACTAATTTTATTCATATGTACAGACATGTCAGGATGAACAGAGTGTGTAACGAAGTTTTATATGCTGAACCTTGTACCAGTTTGAGGGAAGGCTTGCTAACATTATAAAACTAACTTCTTATAAATGAAAAATCACAAACCCAGAACCGCAAGAATATGGTACCCTGCATAACGGAGAATGAAAAATACGATTATGGGTAGAAATAAAGAATGTTTTAAAATTAAACAATTTTATTATTCATCATTTGTGTTTTACTGTTAACTCTCTGATAAGTAACACCGCATATAATCTTTCATAAAAAACAAAATGTCACCTTTTATCTATTGCTATTCTCATATTGTAAATTGAATTATTATTATTTCTTCAGATATGAAGAGTACACACACCTGTCAGTGATTTTAGTCACATTATTTTATTATTGCAAAAAAACAAAAAAAAAATTAACAAAGTTAATTTTTGTAAACTAATCAGTAGCCATACAATATTGAGCATGAAATTTCAGTTTAATTCCCTTACTGAAATCAATGTCAGTAGAGAGCCACATACCCACACGTGAACACAATATTTAGGCCCGGATCGGGAGTAAAAGCTTTTAGAAAATTGTTTAAAAGTAATAATCAATCAATTAGATTATTCTTATGACCATTAAACGCCCACATTGATTTACAATAACAGTATACAAAATATGGATATTAGATTAAATAAGTAATGAATTCAATTGATATAGTTATTTGTGACTGAAAAATTTCAAAATTAATTTTGTAAAAAACTACTTGGGCAGTGAACTACTACCAATGCCCAAAGCACGGGCAAATAAAAGTTAAGTATGCGTTTTATAAATCATAAAAATATTTACTACAGTAGAACCTCGATTATCCGGATTGTTCAAAATTAACAGGAATTTTACGAATTTTCTGCTATTAACGTGTTTACAAGGAAATTAATATTAAACACTGTTGCTACGTGACTGCAGAGAGATAGAATTCTTGAGATCTGTCAATGATAAAACCATTATTAAGATCCAGCAATGATCGATAGAAATCGATATAGGAGACATTACGGCAGTAATAGCACAATTGAGGAGCAAACATTAAAAAAGTGTTTTGTCACACAAATGCAGAACTTGGGAAATGATGAAAAACTTGTCATTTGATAACGTAGCCCAAGTTGTTAATTTTTTAATAATAAAATTAAACTGTTTACGGAATAAATTTCAATCCACGTATTTTGTATGATCTAGAACTCTTGAATTAGCTAATTTTTCGGTTTGAAATTTGGACAAAACACTTTTTGAATGAAGCTTGTGGACAAAACACTATTTGAATGAGTTTTTAGTTATATCGTAATTAATATTATTATATTTTATTAATATTATAGAGCATATCGTCGGTGTTCAGCCAAAAAGCTTTAAGTCGAAAAATGGGTGTTTTGAGTTATGAATGCAGAACGATAGATTAAAACATTATCTATCATATGAAAAAACAAACACACCTAGATTCCATTTATTTATTTTGTTATTTAAAAAAGTAATACGACCTAAGTCAATTCCGTTGACAGTTAGGACTGATAAAAAGCTTGAAGCTTTTGAGCTGTACAGATTTAGGTGAATTGTTGTTTATTTCGTCGACTTAATGTTTATGGTCAAGCTACGTTGACAGTTCGCTCTCTTGTTTTATCCTTTGATTTGGATTTAATTGTATTTTATATAATTATTTATATACCATGTACCAAATAACGTTGAAATAAAATGGTTTTTGTGGGAGCTGTCGATTAAAATAGGAATAAATGTAAAAGGTAAGTCACTCTATTTAACATAACCTCATAATGACGTTTGCTTTACAATTGATTGTTTTTGTATTGACACAGCGTTCCTTTTTTGTAATTACTAGTAATTTGAATGAAATTGTTAACAGCGTACGTTTATTTTATAATCCAGATGAAAAATCTAGTGATGTGGATAGCAATCCATGGAGAACTCTACTTTACCGTTTAACGAAGAAAACCAAAATTTCGTAAGGCATGCATGACACTAGGAAGTGTATTAACCAATCATACATTATAGTGAAGCAGGTTTGTACGACAATACTTTGATTCATCCCTCCATTATTGGTTTAACATTGGTGTAGCCTCAGGAAGATTCCAGTAATATGAAAAAATATGAATTTAAGCCTACACTTGCATACATCTTTATGGTAACGTTATTGATGTTTATGAATATAATTCCAGAAATTTGACTGAAAAACATCACGGTGACTTGGAGAATATGCCCTAAATACCATGACTCATGTGATATGGATGAAGGACTATAGGTTAACTGACCAAATAAGAATGATATTGATAAACACTTATATTTGACTATTATTATATCAACACTATTCAATATATCTCTTTCAACTCTTCGTGTTTGTCTTTGGTTGCTCGTTGGATACACCAAAAGACTATTCTAGTCATGATCTCTTGGTCTCTAGTTGTCCTTTGTCTTCACCAATGATGATTATCCTAAAATCTTACTCACTGTTCCGTTCAGTTTATAATAATCTCACGTCTCCATTTTTATAAATTTCTGTATTAAATATGTTCGAATGTTGCCTATGCTTATGCAATATAATCTTATTTTAAGATAAATAATTACACACATAATATAAAAAGTAAACAATAATTTACTGCAACTTAAATCAAATTGAATAACAAAACATTTAATTAAGGATGTCGGTTGAATTGCTTGATGTAATTTCAATAACAGATTTAAACGATTCAAATTTAATGCTGTGTTTATTTTGTTATTTTACAGAAATCATTCAGCAAGGAATCAATGAGGATATGGCAAACAATTTAATTTATAATGAAGGTTGCCAATCAACTGCAGATATCTGCACTCGTTACAAAAAATAACAACATTATAGTACAAGTAATTGCACCCCGACCTTAACGTTTGAATAAACGTAAACCTTTAGGATGGAAATGCAATGTACAAAAAAAGAAGATGAATCAAAGCTTATCTTATGAAAACAAAACTGGAGTTGTGAAATCTGCAAAACTACCTAAAATATTTGATTGCTCTATGTATGCTTTCATAGATTTCCAAGATTCTAAGCTGTCGATTTTTATCTTTTAATTATTTACATGATGGAATATTTCTACATTATGTATTATTTGTATTTAATTTATATTACATGTCTTTAATTCTAACATAAAAGTGTCTGCCTTACATAAGTAACTTTAATAAAAAAAAATGTGTAATTGATACAAACAAATGTTTTATTTTTTGAGAGAATTGTTTTTCATAATGAGAATTTCAATTTGAATTCCATCACATATACTATCAGTCATTAGTAATAATTTATTATTACAATCCTATATAAGTACGCAAATTAAGGTAAGTATATTATTAAGATAAAAATGAAGACGTATATTAAAAATAACTTGAGATTTAGTTGAGTCGTATGAAAGTGAGGTTATAGAATTGGGAATGTAAAATTTTCTTCTTTTATTAATCAAAAATAATAAAAATCGAATTGTATTATGACTTTATCATACATGGATGCTATTTATATATAAATTTCTTATTTATATTACATTGATTCATTTATATGACTTACTTTACTTTTATTACTTCGTAAATTTGACAGTTCGACAATATGACTTTTTGACCACCGTAAAAACACGAAAAGTGGACAGGTAAAAGACTTTTTGTTGATAATTTCGATTATCAACAAAATCTTAATTTTATAACTATAAAATGAACTTTATTTTTATCTAATCGGATTCTCAGATAATTGAATAATGTCATAAAATTGTCAGTTTAACAATTAAAGGTTCAAGTGTAGAAATAGAGAGGTTTCAATTTCATGAAAATCTTAAAAGTCGATTATCTCGAAACAAGGTTTTATGACTTAAAGCTTTTTGGCTGAACACCGACGATATGTATAATTATATACATATTTTCAATGCTTTTTTCCCCATATGATGCGGTGGAACAGCGTTCCAATAACAATTCACATTTTTGCCACGTAGTGTTATATCTATTTTCATCATATTCGTTTTACATCACTTAAGAATTAGAAGTCTTTATATCATTTATTCAGGGACTTAGTATCCATTATTTCACAATCTTCGCCCAACAAATCGACCTGGCCAATTTGCTTATAAACATCTTGATATTCCTCCGGAATCAAAATGAGTTGTTTTTCACATAGCATTCTATCTGCTGAGCTAAAAACATGGTCTGCTAGTAAATAGCTATGGCAATGTATAGGGGAATACAGTTGGACTTTTTTTTATTATTATTTCAGCCGTGAATATGAAATGCATTATTCTTTGGGCGATAATATCTTTGATATTTTGTGAAACACATCTATCACACAACAGTCGAAGATTGTTTTCCCATGTACATTTTTGAAGTTATACTTCTTTAGGCGCGTTATGCAAAAATTAGTGAAATTTTAAGATGCGCGCGCATCACCGTCACACAAAATTCACAGTTTGAAGTTAGTCACGCATGTTGGCACGCTCGTTCAGTAGTGATTGAAATTGAACATTTTGATAAATATTATTTACTATTCGTAGTGATTAATATTATTTACTACCTACTAGTGAAAAAAAATGTGCTTATATACTTTTTAAAGTGCATCAATATAATTGAGGGTAACCATCCGTATGTATTATTTATTGATATAATACTATTGTTTATTGATGCAATACTAGCGGGCGGGCGGTATCGAGCGTTGTTGATATTTTTTTATATCCTACAAATGTCAAACGTTCTGTATTAGACCTTATAAAACCCCTTCTTGACATTCGATATCTCTGTTTGTTTATGTATCTATCTGTGTATGTGTATTTGAATGCAAAATGAAAGATGGTAGCAAAATTGTTTTGATGGTAATTTACATTACTCCAAATCAAAAAATTAACGACATCATTCAATTCCTGAAAAGAATATTATGGCCATATACAACAGCTGGAGGAGAATATCTTGGTAGAGGAGAAGACAAGTTACTGGTAATTTTAAGTGGAGACTTCAACGTCAATTTTTCACGTGAAGATGCTCGTCCACTTATTGATTTCCTCCAAAATGATTTGAATCTAGCGATGAATAATAATCCTCTGATTTCGATAACACGACATGGCACTACCATAGATGCAGTATTTACACGATATCTCAACGCTGTTAATACAAAACTTTTCGTATCATATTTTAGTTATCAGTGGCTTATGATGACTAAAATATGATACGCGCGTACATAAGTACACGCACCCTATTTAAATGGTGTAGCAAGGATGATGAATTTTTTTGGCTTTCTTTCTCAGCTTTTTCTTCTGGCCAGTTATAAAAACACGGTTTTTTGTCATCGGGATCAACAATGCAGAAATTATAAAAAATGGGTTGTCATGGTCGTCTCTTTATAGGCACTGTTTGTATTGAAGAAGCAATGGAAGTATATTGTCTCAGTTTGACAGGCTGGGAATATATTATAATAAGGTGTAAAAACGTTGCATCCACTGAATGTAGAATATATTTTCTTTTTGGGTTCAGATCGTTTACCGCGCGGAAATTTTTCTTTTCTAGAGCCAATATTGGCTTGTCCAATTTACTCTTCACTGTCTTCTTGCATCGTATATATTTTAATAATAAATTTGTTATTTAAAAAAAAACTCGTAGAAAGCACAACTTCTGTTAACAAATACAGTCAGTAAAGAAAGTATACTAGTTTCAATTTTCTTGCAAAATGTGTTTTGTCACACATCCAATATGATGGCTTCTACGCTGTGATTGGTTGGGAGGACAGAACATCTTTTGATTGAATTTGGGTGTTGGAGAAAACACGTTTTGCATGAACATGTCAAATTTATGATTCATTTTATATAGGAAAAAACTTATTTTGAACGTTAATTGTGATTTCCATTCATAGATTTCATTATTGACTATCAGAACTGATATTAAGCAGCATTTTTTTAAATTTGTGACAACACTTTTTGAATGTTTGCTCCTCAATTTTCAATGTGTGCTGAATGCCACAAAGAAGATGTCACCGTGCAGTTAAATTGCAATGCAAACAAGCCTGCATCCTAAATAATTAATGGTGCGGAGACAAAGAAATATCTGCCTTAGTGGAACGAGATCAAAGAAGATAATGAGGGGGAATATTTTCCATATACATTCTAAAGCTTTTCATTGTTTAGATGTAGCTATGAAGCGGTTGAAGAGCCGAGAAGAAAGTAACTCAAGACGATTATGTGTTTAAAAATATTCACGATTTGGCAGCTTCAAAAAGAACAGCTAGGCTTTAAGCAGAGATCAATAAATTAATTTCTTAATAAATAAAAATATGCATACAGAATGTACTTGTCTTTCCCTGTCAACTATGATTTTTTGATTATCCAAAATACCTTCATCTCCAATTAGTTCAGATGACAGAGGTTCTACTGTAATATAATATAAAAATAAGTAATATTCTTTGCAGATTGACCTATAACTAGGGCTTGCATTACCATTAAATTAACTAAAATTGACCATCGGTAATTACCAAAGATTATTTTATCATGAATTAAGGACAGATAGACATAATATACCGGAAGATCGTTGCAAATATGCATCCGAAATGTGGAAATGTTTAATATAAAAATGAACTTCCACAAAGTTACCGCCATATCCGTCAAAAGTGGAAATGTTTTGTTTTTTAACTCTAGGAACATTGAAACACGAATTGTAATCGTTACTGGTCATATTTGTTTCATTTGCCATCCATCACCAAAACGACCACACTTCAGCTAAAGTAAGCTAGCAATTTTCTAAAAACTAAAAAAGGGCAACACATTGGAACTATTCACGTGATTTATGGCTTTAGATGTTCTCCGTCCTGAATAAAAGTAATCCCATGTATTTATCCATACCACAAGGCTTGTAGCGCGTATAAACGATTCCTCAATTAGGGTTGTCACACACAATTTATAATAATATACCGTTTTAGAATTAATTTTAGAACAATAAAGTTTAATGCAAAAAATAAGATATTATATCCCACAAGTCTCGAATAGTTCACACAATTAGAAATTAAATGATGCTAGGGTTGTCACAAAAAAGAATTTTATAAAATTATTGACATGATAAATAAAAATATGTTCACAAAAGTGTTTTATGGTGTTCATTTAACGTACGAGATATATTAAAAAACAACTTTTGTATGGTATGTTTCAAAACACGGCACTACACATAAGGACACATCACATGGTTTACAAAAGAATTTTGTAGATGTTCTTTTTTTTGAAGCAGCACATACCACACAACGCTTTCTATTTATATTTCTAGCAAAAGTAGATAGCTCAGAGGTGGAAGTGGGCAAAAAATCCATAAAGTGTGTGTTTGCTCCAATACAGGAATGTAATGCGACAGACTTACGCTTACGAGTGATTGTTTTCTTATGACTGAGGGTAAATGTTATAAAAATGTATTTTGAATATTGGGATAAATATTGGAACATGTTGAAAGCATTAACTACATGTAAATAACATTTCTCATAATATAAAATCAAAAAAACACACGTGTGCCCTGACCCGATTTAACCTTTACAGAAAACGGCAAAAAAGTATCATGTTACCTACCATTTGTTTTTGTGATGCTTGCATCTCAGACTACCGCCCCTGCAGGGGGCGGAGATTGTAGGATTAGTCATATAAATCAATGTTGTCGATGTATGTTCAAAACGCCGCTTAGCTAGATGATTTTCTACCGTCAACTGTTTTACCATGAAGAAATATTAACGTATTTGTACAAAGACATCAGCAATTCGACAACCCCTGCCACCTGTACGATTTTTTCTTAAGAATTTAAGAATAATTTATATTTATTGAATTGTTTTGAAACCTATACACATGCAATATAATAATTACGCATATGTTATGATTATTTATCAAAAGTTGTGACAGCCCTTACGACCTCTATTCACTTTTTGTTGAATTTCTCTTACGAAAACTGTCAAAACGAAAACTTTATATTCATTTTGTGAGTCCTTAAGAGATGTCGGACCCTTATTCAATGACGCGAACTGAAAAAAATATTTATTGACGCCGTAATAATGAGAACACACCGGTGGGACAATAGCGTTTGGGGTTAGTAGGTATGCGACACACCGGTGGGTCGTTGGCGTTTAACTGGTTAACAGCTTAACGGCCGTGGACGCGTATTTGAGTCAGAAAAACAAAGGTTGCTGGCCGGCGGACACATATATGCGTATAGGCGAAGTTTCTGGAAGTTAAGAAAATTAAATTTTGTAAATTTATCTCAATTTGCTTACAAATTATAGTGAATTTAGTAAAATTACAATTTTTGCGAATTATTTGCAAAATTTTATTTCGCCAGGTGAAATTTTATAAAAAAAAACATGAGGTCGTTAAGCTGTTAATAAAAAAAAAATTGTGGGTTGTTATTCATGTGTGCAATTTTTATAAATAAAATGACCCGTTGACCGACTGTAATGGTTTTGAATCAGAACAAAGTTTTCATCTGAGGGATAAATATGTGCAAAATTCAGGTTGTCTTAGATGAAAAAAGAAATCTTTTGAGAACATAGAACACCAGACAAAATAATCATTTTATTTTAATTGTTTCACGAATTTTTAATTAATAATTTATATTAAATGTATTCAAAGCATGTATCATGTATAGGGAATCCAATCCCGGGATCCCGTAGAGTTTTTGATACATTTAAATCCCGGGATTAGAAGACATGATCCCGAAACTTACGGGACTAATTTTCTTATAAAACAAACGTGTTGGTTTTCAAGCCGAGCTGCAGCTTACATTCTTTGCGATAAGACTTACCACATACAAAAACGTAATTGGATCCCTAACATATCAAATTTCCTTATCGCATTTATTTGAATGCATTTTACAACAGTAATAATTTTTATGTACCTTTGTTTTCTATATCTTCTAAAGGAATGTTATCAGATATCAATCGCAATGTTTTTTTTTTTTGCTTGCTTTTATGTTTCTTTTGTTCTATTAACACGTGTTAAGTAAAAAATATTTCGATTAGCTTTCTATATGAACAGTATGAATAATATCAAAGCGTGCCGCCGACTTCGTGCGACTAAAGTCATCAACAATCGCATATAATATTGTCTAAATTTTTTTTCTGTCTAATATTATTGCAAGTTGAAAATAAATTCTCACTTTGACTATTTCTATTGAATGTTCTTACTATTTTCACTGTAAAAAATGATCTTTCTACAAAAGCACTTGTCGCCGGATATGATATATATAAAAATATATTTTATTGAATCTTTGCACAATGAAACCGTGGGCTAAATGGCGATAAAATTGATGCTCTGGTATTAATTTCGGGCATATTTTAAAATAACAATAAAATTACTTGGTGCAGTGGTTTCCAACCTTTATGTTACTGCGCCTCCCTTAGAAGAAAAAAATCTTCGCGCCTCCCCATCCTTTATTTCATATAGTAATAAAGACACGTTTTAATGGGTAAATACACATTTTGGGCTATTCGCAACTCCCTTTGCAAATAGTCCACGCCTCCCAGGTTGGAAATCGCTAACTTAGTGTTCTCTTAGGTACTCTTGCAGTCTGAAGTAGGTAGATACTTTTTTCAGCTATTGACATAAATTATTTTAAGTTATATTGCGTATTTTTACATACTGTATGCATATTAAGTTCGTTTGATAATTATGATGGCGCATATTTTTTTACGAGTTATTAAAAAATCCACTCATTCACCTGTACATCGCGAATAACTGAGATTATGAGAGCTTTTTGCTTACGTATTGGCAGCCCACAGCTGGTTATATAATAGAGAATAAATTGTCTAATTTATTTTTCACCAATATTATCATTTATTTCTTAAAAAAAATGTACTGATCCCGGGATCAAAAATTCTAATCCCGAAATCTCGGGATCAAATTTTGGCTCGGGATTGGATTCCCTAATCATGTATCAATCAAGGGATAAATTAATACAAAGTAAATATTATTAACTTACAACCAAATTACCCAAACTTGATAAGGAATTTATAAGTGATTATTTATACACTTATTTTCATATCAGTAAAAATGTAAAATACAGTGGGACCTCTCATAACGAGTAATTCCCATAACGAGGAAAACAGATTGTGAAAAAAATGCTCCCTTAACGAGCGACATTTCGCACAGAGTGACACAGAGTTTTAGAAAGATCACTTTCACATCGTTGCTTGCTTCAAGATGAATGACAAAGCGTGGGAAGGGGTTACCAAGAGGACCCTCACTTTTGCTTGGAAGAAGCTTTGCCAAGGAGCGTTGTCGAATGTGATTTTGAGGGGTTTGAAACAATACCTGTGGAGTCTACAGATAATGAGATTGTATCTTTGGCCAATACCGTGGGACTGGAGCAATATTCCCGCTAATTTTCTGGAGGTTATGTGTGCAAAATACATTGACTGTGCAACTTTGAAAGGAAATGAAAAAAATTGTGCGTGTCTATATAATTTCGATTATATTTAATGTACTACATATATAGAATAACAGAATTAGCATAATTGCAGTTGGAAAGTAAAGGTCGGGAAAAAATAAAAGCATTTTTTTGTGTGCTCTGTTGTGATGTGTGTGCGCGCGCACACGCGTAAAGCTTAGAGGGAACACTGGACTGGAGGTGGATAACAATGATATTGATGAGCTTGTGAAAGAGTAGTCAAGAGTTGACTACCGAAAAGCTTATGGAGTTGCAATGTTTTTATATTTTTGTGTGCATTAATAGTAAAAATAATCAAGATATTAGAATTTTTCATCATTTAATGGGTTAATGCATACTTGTAACACTTTAAACTTTAAACACAAATAATTGTTACATAAAATAATTCTAAATCAATTATCACATCATTATTTAATTAAGGTGACTGATATCCGCGAACCAACCTACTACTGTAGATTACTAAATAGTTATTTTTTTTATTCTTATTGAAATAATTTTGTTTTCAAATATATACATTGCGTTACAGTACAATCTGGCGCTTCTGATTGAACCCAACATTTTGGACACAGTGGAACTAAGTATGTAAAGTAATTAAGGAGAAACAACTGGGTAGTTTTTACAGCGGTTCAAATTCAGGCTGCGGCATCGGTTCCGCAGGTAGAGGTTCGAATTCTCCCGTACTGTCCATGTAACTGTCCAATCCTTGTCCCGCTCTTCGATCTGGCTCAGCTTCGACTGTTGCCACCGAATCCCGCTGTCGGTCGGGAAGAGGCGCGGGCGACGGCACGTCGGACTCCCCGTCGGGATGCTGGACGCGAGGAGTTTCCAGAGGCCGGTCGTAACCCTCGTTTTTTAGCTGTTCAATTTCCATCTGAAATGTAAATCGATGCCATTTTCCATAAAACGATCACTGCAAGTGTGATTGGTATAAATTTAGTAAACGTTAAATACAAAGCTTGAAGTCAATATACCAAAAAAATATTTAAATGAAACTGAACCTCAACCCCTCATAAAAATGTAATGTTTATTTTAAGGGTAAGAGTCACGCTAAAGTCATTGTCGAATTACGATGTAAAAAGTATTTATATTTGTCGTAATAAATCTAAAGGTAGTCAGAAAAATATTTTTTAATTTTTAAGTCGATTATTAACTTCATTATTTAAAAAAAAGGCTTTCGTTATTACCTTACAGAATATTAACGGCTTGTTTTTGTCACTGATTTAAAAACTTAAAGATAGTTCAAGGGTTCATCTTATTGATGCGGATCACTAAATTTTTGGTTTAATATGTAATTAATACTTCATTTGGATTTTAAAACATGGTCAATATCAAAACTATATAATACGATTTTTTAAGCAAATAAACTCAAAAAAGACAAAAAAATGGATTGGCTTTTTATAAATATATTTTTTTTAATCTTTGGTATATTTATTATAATTTTACGAGCTTTCGTTAATTTTCTAGAGAGACTTAAAATAAATACATAATTGATAGTTTTAATCAGTGGCATAATAGGTGTCGGTACTTGGATTTTTTGACGACATAATTTTAAAACGAATAATTGTACATTATGTCATTCGTAGGTTGTTTGTAAACAGGTATAAATAACTTATGTTTGAATTTGAATCATTCAAATTATGTACACTCCCACAGATTTTGTCACTAACGACCCGGGTTTCGCCTTTCGGCATCTTCAGGCGTTCAAGCGCACGGATGAACTTGAACTGACGCTTAGTAAATGGATGTTTCGTGTTTATATATTAAATAAATGTATCACTGAGTCTAAAGCCATCGCTGGCGAAAAGGGTAAGCTCATGGGAATTCCCAAAGATGACATTCTATGTCATAGACTATGACATAGTCTTCCGATTTTAAACGATATATTAAACCTTCCTGGCTCTCCACTTCTATACCCTATATAAATAATATCATAAATAATATCATAAAACCTTTGCCGACAAACAAATAAATATAATTCTAAAAACCACTCACTACTCAAATCTTTGGGAATTCCCATGAGCTTACCCTTTTCGCCAGCGATGGCTTTAGACTCAGTGATACATTTATTTAATATATAAACACGAAACATCCATTTACTAAGCGTCAGTTCAAGTTCATCCGTGCGCTTGAACGCCTGAAGATGCCGAAAGGCGAAACCCGGGTCGTTAGTGACAAAATCTGTGGGAGTGTACATAATTTGAATGATTCAAATTTGATATTGAAATTCCACCAAGCACCTTCAGTCGAAATCTTAACTTATGTTTGGTTGTTTGGTCTGGTAAGCGATACACGCATACTACGATATCTATTCAAGCATACTCTATTGACAACTGAAACGCATCCAAACGTATCATTGTTGGTCTCGACTATAATATAACCTACTTCTTTTTGATAGCTTGTTTCTAATAACATAATATTGATTTTTCTACCTTATTTTCACATATGTATACACAATAATAACTACTGTGTCTAACATTTAGAATACAACATACCTACTTTAAATTATTTTTTGTCAATTTAAGATTTCATCAATCACCTCCGTGATCATTGTTTGTATCGACTTTATAATCTATTTCATTCCGACAGCTTATTTCATATGATATACGCGTATTCGACATTATTCCGACGTAATTTTAGCACTTTGCATGCAATTACAACTGGCAATAGTCGGACAAGCTGATAATCCTCAGTTGATACAAGCACGGCAGAAAAGACTGACGGCATCAATGTTTGAAATCATTTATAAAATGCGAAACTCCACAATCTGGCATAATACAGAGAAAAACCTATTTCTCAAAAGAGAAATTGTAACAAAATAGATTATATATGGTAGACAAAATGAACAGACTGCTATCGATTTGTATGACCAAATAAACAGTGTAAATTGTTGTCCATAGCGGTCTTTTCATCATGAGAGATTTCTCATTTTTAGCCGCGAGTCCAGATGGTTTAGTTGGAGATAATGGATTGATTTGTAGAATTAAAATACTTATTAGATTTTTATAAAAGTTTTTTTTTTCACCTTGTTACAAGCAACATGTCTGTGCTGTAATTTGCTGTAATTATCCATTTTGAAAAATGTACCCCCAAAACTTAAAATTTGCCCCTTAGTGGGGTTGATTAACTCTCGCGGCTCGGAGACTAGAAAAATACTTCTCGGCCGATGGGGGTCTTTTAGGGACCCCAGTGGTTTCCTCATTATTGGCCTTATTCTTATGAATTTAAAAAAATAAAATAGTCTAAGGGCTTTAAAATATCTCTCTGCATCATTCCTCATACATTTTTTTATAAAAATCCGTGGTTTTTTAATAAATAATCATATTTTAAGTTGCGCGTATACGTGGTTTCAGTGCAAATATCAATGTGCGATTGGCGCGCTTTGCTTAGCGGCGTTCAGCCTATTATCTTACGAACGATCGCTGATAAGCGGGCGCTTATCTCTTATCTTATCGTATTTATATAATCACTTTTAGGGTGTTCACTGTCAATACTTGGTGGAAAGGCATTATATTAGTTGACGATGCTCGTAATGAGCGAAACCGGTCCTGACATATTAAATAAAGTGGAATGAAGTACAAAGGATTATTGTGTTTTTACTAGTATTTATATAAACTACAAAAGGTCCAAAAACCTATGATATAAGAATACCTTAATTATAAACATTGTATCACCCATATTAAAATAGATATTTAAGAAAATGTGGGTATTGGGGTCGCATTTCTTGAGCTTAGAACCGGAAAAGTTAATAAACACTGCTCTTTACATTCAAACGTTTTCTAGTTTCTTTGGTAATTTTTCTAGATAAACATGATGGAATAACCTAAGATTCGCTCTGCACTCGGGGTAATAGCAACGCTTGGTTTAATTTAGTCTTGTGAAGGATTTATCTCCAAAGGATTTATATCTTCAGTAAATATGTTTTACAACATGCTTCATTTTCTTACCGAAAATTCAGAAAATTTATTATTTTTTGAATTTAATATTTTTGTATATTACAGTACTGGCCAATTGATTGTTAATCGCAAGTAACCGCCCGACATTGCGACTTTGAGTTTCTCTTTTTCTCGCAATTCTATGGTTACAAGCCCCTACTATTTTTTTCTATTGTTCAGTGATATTTGGCTTTCAACTGTTACAAGTTTCGTTTCTTTATCTTTCACCAGTTTTGTGTGAATTGTGGTTGTCAATACAGTTAAAAAAAAATGAATAAGCCAAAGCGTATGACACTCGCGACGAAATCAAAAATTTTAGCTTTTGCTGAACTAAAAAATTCCATTAATGAAATTCCGAAACATGTAGGATACATTGCTCCAGCTGTATCAGCTTTTTTGAAGAAATTCAGAGAAACTGCTAAAATTTAATGCAATCAAAGAGCAGGACGACAACGATTCACGACTGTGGGGGATGATAGAGAAATAAAATCAATCATTACGAATAATCGATTTTTAATTTCATCAAAAATTCTAGGGGACCTGAGCCAATCATCTTCGGCAATTATTTCGAAACAGACCATTCGCAGGAGGCTTGTGGAGATGGGGTTCAAGAGCCGAAGCGCTCTCAGAAAGTCACTTCTGACGGCGGCCACAAAGAAAAAACGTATGGATTGGGCATTAGCCCACAAATCGTGGACTGTGGATAATAAAAGACATGTCATCTTCTCAGATGAGTCAAAGTTCGAGGCTTCACCATCGAACCGGGCCGTTATGGAGCGCCCAAAGAGTGGTGAACAAAATAATCGTAAATGCATTCGGCGGACTGTCAAGCATCCTCCCTCTGTAATAGTAAAGGGGTGCATGACGTACAATGGGGTACATAATTTCTTGATCGTCAATGGAATGATGAACAGCATAAAATATAAATCGATAATTATTGACGAAGTATTACTGATTTTTGATGAGATGACGGGGGTGTTCAGTGACCCGATATTTCAGGGCGATTCCGCGCCGTGCCACAGAGTGAAAATTGCGAGACCAATTCATATTTCTCTAACTATTTTCATAATGTACGTTTCCATTATATTTTTTATAATTTTGGCCGAACACGACCCTTTTGAGTGCATTCGCGCACTGGATAGCACCGGAAGATGCCGAGAGGTCAAACCCGGGTCGTGTTCGGCCAAAATTATAAAAAAATTATAATGGAAACGTACATTATGAAAATAGTTCTAATATAAACATAAATTTCCATCAAGCACCTTCAGTCGAAATTCCAAATTAAATATTTTTAATCAATCAATTAACTCAATCATTAGGCTTCAGATTACAAATAAACAATTGGAATTACATCACTTCCCTGGCCAGCGAATAGCCCAGATTAAAATCCAATAGAAAATCTGTAGGCTATTATGAAGCGGAAGCTCGACAAACACCCGGCAAAAAAGGCTCAGGAGATGAAAGTAGTTCAATATGTGTAAGACAATGAAATTGGTATTTAAATAATAAAAAAATATACGATTCCATGGCTAGACCAATTCTAGAGGTTATAAAGAATAAGGGAGATTCTACAAAATATTAAATATTTTAAAAAATATTCTATGTGTATTATTTATCTGAAAATATTTTTAAAAGGTCCGTTAATATCCTATCAATCACATTGACAAAAGAAAGTTTGGTTCAAAATGCATTATATTTTGTTACAGTAATAAAACAATTAAAGCTCAGCGAGGCGTGAAGCGGTCCGGTCCGTTCCCAATGGGTCCCTATTCTCATTTATAACTCCAATGGTATTGGGTTACCTTTTTTTTTATTCTTTAGGAATGATCTATTAGCATGTTGACATGTGGTTTATAAAAGAAAAATGTAAATATTTTACTTAAAACTTAACCTTTAGAGGAGTATGGACCATTTTTCTGTAAATGAGTATAAAAGTAGTTTAAACTCAACACAAGAGTGTCTGTCTGTAATCATATATACGCTCTAAGTATGAATTACATATATTCATTGGGAAAAAGTCACAAAATTGTCATGTTAAGAAAAGGCAGTAAATTAAAGTAAGGTCTGTATAAATCTATTCACTCCTCTAAAGGTTAAATAATATTGATTTATAAATGAAATACATTTTGTTTTCGCAGCATTAAGAATCAATTGGCCAGCACTGTATATTGTTTATTATTTTATCCGTAAATACAGTTCCTACAGAACAGCATTGATAATTGCGTCATAATACATTTTCGATAGAAAAAGATAAGCATGTTGTAATGAATATTTACGATGCATTTTATTTCATATCGATGCAAATGTACTTTTATGTGATACTCGCTAATTCACGACTGTCTAAGTTTGCGAAGCTACATTCATATGAGCCGACACATAGCCCCCTATATTTTGATGGAGACGGTAATGGCCGACATCAAATGTCATTTTGACAGATACTTTTTGTATACAAAATTCATAGACAACGATCGCAAAAAATATAGAATTCTATGGTGCTAGTTCGCATTAAAAGGTGAAAGCTTTTGTATGAAGCTTCTTACTATTATTTCCTACAAGATGTCAGGAAGGATGATTTTAGGTGAATTGCTTATGGTGCAACCTTACCGTTAAACCAAATATTAACCCTCTTACATGGTAAATTTAAACGCACTCGGCTCTTCCAAGTCCCTAACATCCGAATCATGGTCACAGTTCCTGCTGTTCCAATTTATCTTCGAATATATCATTATCAGTGTCTTATCTAATCTCTCATTCAAGATTTCTCTCATATCTATATATACTCATCAAAATATCAAGTGCTGTATGCAAAAAATTTCCTACATTATCGACAGTTGAAATTTTGCATGCCGAGTGTGAATACAGAATTAAATTTGATAACTTTGTTATTCCAAAGAATGTTATGAATTAGAAATGTTAGTGATAATAGTGAAATAGTTACGGAAATAAGTTAAGAATAAGAATCAATGTTTAATTAATTAATAAATAAGCCTTCTATAGTTAGTCTGACGATGCTTCTAAATGTGGCGAAACACAGTAACACGATCAGTGGAATAACAAAATTATCAAATATAATTTCATATATAATATTATTATAATTTAAGATTTCGACTGAAGGTGCTTGGTGGAATTTCGATATTAAATTTCAATCGTTCAAATTATGTACACTCCCACAGATTTTGTCACTAACGACCCGGGTTTCGCCTTTCGGCATCTTCAGGCGTTCAAGTGCACGGATGAACTTGAACTGACGCTTAGTAAATGAATGTTTCGTGTTTATATAATAATAATTATATTTATTTGTTTGTCGGAAAAGGTTTTATGACTATATTTATATAGAGTACAGAAGTGGCGACCCCGGCATAAGGAATATTTCATTTAACCTTTCTGGTACTGGATGAAAACTATATGGAATATACGCGCGGCCTGAGTTTTTTTAGAAATCTCATTTTTTATTTTTTTAAATAAATTTTAATGTCAATTGGTACATATTAGGGATTCCAACTATTCGTCATTTTCAACTATCCGGATATCGAATAGTAAAACTGAAACTATCCGGATATATCCGGATAGTTTCAGTAAGTATGAAAATAACAAAACATTACCACATATATAAATTTATGTATTAAAATAATACATTAAAAATGAGGTCATTTGTAATATACATCATTTATTCAGATTTTAAAAATAAAAGAGCATTAAATGTATCATATTTTAAATTTGATCTTAATTTAATTTTAATTTTTCCTGCTGTTAAAAATACTCGTTCCGTTGCTGTTGATGTTATTGTTAGAAGTGTTTTAAACAACACGTCCAACTTTTCCGTCCTTTTTTTAAATTGCTCTAAGTATTTAAAATCTTTTTTCAGATTATTTGTATTGTCATTTGTATTGTCGTCAGTTTCGGCGAGAGATAAAATAGAATAACGCATTTCATGTTGCAATTCGGAAGTCGAAAAAAAGAGAGATGTTATTTCTACATCAGAGTCCTGAGAGATTTCATCATTACTATAAAACAAATTTGGGCGAATTCTCTTAATAATACTTTGTGCTAAATCATATTTATTTGAGTATCGAAAATGTTCATTAGAACTGGGAACATTTCCACTTTGTAGATATATCACGAGTGGGATTATTTTTTTATGTCAGCGTTCGTTCATTCTCTTTTTAATCGCATGTAAAAATTCTTCACTTAATGAACTTCCAAATTTTTTCAACTTATTAAAGACAAATTTATAAACTCCCTCGGCCGTTAATAATGTTGCATTATTATTGATTAATTCTTCATTATTATCCTGACAAAATCATTTCCCACTTCTGTAATGCCTTAGATAGAGACAATACACATTTCAATACTATTCCATCATATTAAAACATTGAAAATTTGCAGCTGCATTAGATTACTGCAACGGCATTTCTTCAATGAATGAAATTTCGCCATTAAAGGTTTTTTTTTGCCTCGAGTCCGAGCAGATTTGTCGAACTTTTAAGTATTAGGATAACAAGATAAGATATTCATGATACCCGAGTTAAGGGAAAGTAAAGAAAACACTACTCCTAAGTAATGGTTTCTCCCAGGTAGTAAATACCCCAGTATTCATATCATCTTTCGTTGATTTTGTAAAATATTTCATTAAAAATTATAACGAATAATATCCGGATATTTCCCCAAATATCAGGATATCGAATAGTTAAAAAGGGCCAGATAAATCCGGATATCCGAGTTGGAATCCCTAGTACATATTAACCAAATATAAGGAAAGGAATCAACTGAGCTTAGTGTTTACTATAAAAATCGTAATAAATTCTATAAATACCTGATAGTAATTCCAGGGGTTCATAACTGATGATTTTGCACTTGAATAAATTTGTGTTACTATTTTTTATTGGTTGCAAATAGAGATTATACTTTATATTATACTAATAAACTTTAATATCGAATTGAAAATTATCAAACAAATTGCCATCAACAATGGATACGATATGTCTCTTATAGAAAATCTTTTTCAAAAAAACAAACTAAACTTGCAGAAAAAATATTATTTAAAGGTACATTGTCAAAGGACATAGATCATACTAGGTATTGGCGTAGAATCATTTATTTAGGAAATACAAGTCTTAAAATTAAAAAACAGCTAGCTGATAGTGTTAGACCAGCTTTTTACTGTAAAAACTCTTTAGGCAAATTATTAGTTAACAATAAAGATAAAATACATTATTTAAATAAATCCGGTATTTATAAATTGCAATGCTCTTGTTGTACCAAATTTTATATCAGCAAAACACAAAACACCAGGTTATCAGAGCATATGGCAGCCTTTAGATTGAAAAAAGACATGTCTACTTTTGCTTATCACTTAATTTCGGAAGGACACGTGTTCAATCAGGAAAAAGGGATAAAAATGTTACACCCAAATACGGACGGTCATAAGCTCTTTTACCAGGAAATTTTGGAAATAAATTGGGCACAGTTGTATCGCCTTCCGATTTTAAATGAAATATTGTATATGCCGGGGTCGCCACTTCTGTACCCTATATAAATATAGTCATAAAACCTTTTCCGACAAACAAATAAATATAATTCTAAAAACCATTCGCTACTCAAATCTTTGGGCATTCCCATGAGCTTATCCTTTTCGCCAGCAATGGCTTTAGACTCAGTGATACATTTATTTATTATATAAACACGGAACATTCATTTACTAAACGTCAGTTCAAGTTCATCCGTGCACTTGGACGCCTGAAGATGCCGAAAGGCGAAACCCGGGCCGTTAGTGACAAAATCCGTGGGAGTGTACATTATTTGAACGGTTCAAATTTAATATCATTAAATAGGAATTTCTACAAAGTAACAGTTGAAGCCATCAAAAATAATTAAATAATCTTCAGTATCATATTTCGACACAAGAAAAACTTGCAGTGCACCGCAGGGGGTTGCTCAAATATAGATTCTATAACCTGATCTTGTTGCAAAACCGAGGCAGGCGCCAGATCATCCAGGGAGAGCTGAGCATCGAGAACAGAAGGCGGTGCGGGATAGTCGGATAAGCTCTCCACCTGAAACATTATAAAATTAATACACATTGGAAAATCGGCAACTAGTGTTGCTATTCCAGCGCGCATACATTTTTTTTGGACAGTTTGTAATTGTGTTGGGGTCGTCTGAATACTCATAACGTGTTAGTATTTTAGAACATTCAAAAAAATTGCTGTGTATGCGGGAATAGCACCGCAGGAAATAAAAAAAGCCGATAGATTAGCAACAAACCTGACTCTGAAGAAGCGGTTCCTCCTGTTCTTTATTTCTTTGAAGTCCTAAAGAGTCCATCATCCCGTGCTTTGTTGTAGCAACAGCAACCGTGTTCGCTTTAGCATCCTCTTCCGAAGGATAGGCGCTCTGCCTTTCACACTGGGAGAGATGCGATGCCAAGGCGTTTCCTGTAAGATATATATATAAGTGAAAGATTGTCTCAACAGTCTCTACAATGACAAAGACGCATTTTTAAATAAATATATTACCATCGTCAGTGGAAAACGAGCAAATGCAGTGCATAGTGGTAGAGAGATGAGTGGCGAGTTGACCTTTGGTCTTATTTTCTTGACAGATTCCGGAGTGATGCAGCAGAGCTCTCCAGCAGCTCGACTGATAAGAGCATTTTGAGCATTTACATGTTCCTCTGAAAGAAAAATCATTGTCATTTTAAGAAATTGACTATGCAAACTATCCACGCAATTTTTATAACAAATTTAACATTTTTTACTTTTTCAATTATAAAAAGCAACGGAGCTTAATTCATTGGATGCTAAGAGCAAGCCTAGCGTGTCGCCACGCGCACAATTCGGTTTTACGTGTTCCTATTGTTTCCCCAGTATTGTGCCATCATTGCAAAAAAACAGTGGTGCGAGTATGCACAAGTCAAGTGATTTTGTCTTTTTTTTTCACATAAAGGTTGGTTTACACTTTCGCTTAGACTTAGAAGTTTAAAAATTTACTGTTTTGCTTTTTACATTCTTTAAGATTTTTTAAGATTATTTTATACATAAAAAGCTTAGCTAATTTCATTTTTGTTATTCTTATTTTATGGACCATAAGTGTTATAAATATTTTTGTTAAAGTTTCCACTAAATAGAGTTAACTTTAACGTGTTTTTACAATTTTTTTGAATTGAACACCATAAAATAAGTGCATTTTAGGCATCTGGCATTGCAAATGATATACAAGTGGGATGCCACTGTGTAATCGTATCTCTTATTATTCGACTGTTGAAAACTTTTTTTTGTCGAAAGAACTATAGCATAAAAATATTTTTCACTCACAAGAAATGTTTATCGTCTTCCAATTGCGAATCGCACTCCTTGCATATCATGCCGTCCGGCATGGTCAGAGTCATATGGTCAAACGAGTCTAGAAAACTGTGATTGGTTGAATCTTTCACTGGAGGAGTCGCTTTATTCTGAAATGGGACATATTTACTGTGGTGTTCAGTGTGAAAAAGATGATTGGTCAGTAGAAAAAATAAAAATTAAGCGATGCTAACCTTTGGTTTGCCAATTAGATGTCCTTGATTACATAACGGCCTCGCACCGAACACTGTAGTGTGGCAACGTACTTGATGCTCTTTCAGAGTTCCTACAAAGAGAAGTATTGATTTTAACATTTTAGTAGTTCAAAAAGACATCACTCATGTCGATTGGCCTAGTTCATTAGAACAATAATTCAAAAATGTGATGTTTTGAGTTAAATTACCCATTATATTCAAATACCTCTTTTCTATAGCTCCACAAAAGTACAACTAGAAAAAATCACTAGTTTTCTCTCGGTAAACAGATGTTTGCATAAGAAAATATAGAAAACAATCTTCTCTCAGTTTCATATAAATATTTTCATATTTCATTTCAACTCAAAATACCATTTTTGATTTGTCAACTTTGCAATGAATTTGATTTAAATTGAAATAAATGATTCGCTAAAAAGATGAGTCAAATAATAATGATCAACTTTTTACAATTCAGTTTATATGAGTCAAAGATTTGGTCAGCCATATCTCAAAACTACCAATTTTTAGTTGTAGCACTATGGAACTGAGTCATCGATATGTTTGTAAGACGTGAACACTAACGGCAAAAGCAGGTGGAATGGTAAACACATTTAAGAGGTGATCCTGAAACTCAGGATATAGTCAGGTATAATGATGAGCTTTACATTTTATACAAAGATTTAAGACTATCTACTTTCAGTCATTTTTTTAGTAGTATCACCGTATCGGTATGCCAAAGTATTTTGACATCTATTGTCATTCTTCATTGAATGTTTGATATTTCTTCAGTTAGAGATACTAAACACATTTTCTAGCAAATGAACAACAGAATTTTTAAAACGGTTAATATTTGTAACAAATCGGTAGTCATATAATATTAAGCAAAAAATTCCATTTCGGGTCAATTCTATTCCTGGAATAAAGCCAATAGAGTGTGACATACCCACAGATGAACGCAAAAAAAGATCTAGGCCTGAATTCTAAGTGTTCAGTATGAAGCACAGTGCACGCTTTCCTCCTTAACATGAGCCATTTCATTAAATTTATCAGATACAATTGTGTTCATAATTTTAAAAATAAAACTACAGAAGCTGAATATCGTAGACCGTGTCTCGCGTATACCGCAAACACGGGTTTCAAATAGTTATCAAAGGGTCTCAGGTGGATATAGAGCCATGGGATGCTGCAATACAGCATCACAATGGGAAAACAGCGTGATGATGTATGCCACAGAATACTAAAAATCTTAAACAGGGAGGAGTGCTGAAGACCAAACATGATGGAGGAAAGTAAGCAAGTATCAAAATATACGAACAAGATGAAAATTGAATATGGGAAAGTTTACCTAAGTGTACAAAGCGCAGAGAACACCTGGTACATTTTAAAGTCGCCTCCTTATCTTGATGTTTTAACACGTGCCGCAAGAAAAATTCAATATTTCCTTGCAGGTCGCACCCTCCAGCGAACACCTTCACAACCTGGAATGTAAGAAAAGATAGTGATTCAGGTCAATGTTGCACAAAACTGTGTAAATGATTTGAATCTGTGACATAAAATATACTATTGGTTTCTCCAGATGCTAGTATTGTCACTTGACATGTTACCTTGAGGCAGTGAGGACACTGCAGAGTGGCAGAGTCTTGATGATCTGAATAGAAATGGTCAACGCAGGACCTGTGAGAGGATGCGCGATAACCGCAAACGCCACACGTGTAAGGAAGTTCAAGGTGCACGTGGGTCTTTTGCATGTGGTTCGACAGGGATACCACAGTAGCAAAGCGGATCTGCAAACAGAGCGGAAGAATCAGAGTGATGATCAGGCGATGATGCAAAAATGTTTTTTTTTAAAGAAAAATACCCACCTCACACAAAAGACACGCGTACGTGTAGAGACCCAGGGATTTGGTGTCCACGGGATGCGATTGCAACAGATGGCCTTCGAGCGCCTCTGGTGCCCGGTAATGCTGCAAGCAATAACGGCACTGAGAAGCATCGGCCTCACCCTCGGCAGAATTTCCCCCAGCATCCGGATTGGCGTGAGCAAACAGATGTAGCTGAAGTGATGTGTTGCAGTCAAACTCTGCAGGGCACTCTGTGCACTAAAGGTAGCAATCAAATGTTTAATAATACTGACAGTATATTTGTGCAGTCAATACGGGTCCTCAATCATTGTCCCACTTTTAATGAATAAGTCATTTTAAAAACAATGAATGATGAATATACGCAGTTACCTGAACAAGCATACGAACAGCGGGGCGGGGTTCGGATTCACCCTCTAGTTGACCAAAGTAATAGCCCTCCAGATCCACCGGCTGCTCTTCTTTGATTTCTTTTTTTATATTCATTTTCATTTCCTCTTTCTCTCTCTTCTTCTCTTTTCTCTCCTCTTTCTTCTTCTCTTCCTTCCTTTTTTCTTCTTTTTTCTTTTCCTCCCTCTTCACGTCGGCAAGTTTCTTTTTGTTAACTTTCCGTTCTTTTTTCGGTTCCGGAACAAACAGCTTCTATAAAATTAAATAAAACCAATCTATTTGACCTACATTTTACAATTGAGACAGATAGCATCAATCATCTGGTCAGAATATTTAAAATGAACAAATGACAAATGTCAAATTTAATTTTAAATTTCAAAACATTATTCAAGCAAGACAACTTACTTTAGACACCATAATGACATCGTTGTCGTCATCTGCTTCATTGTAATTGACCCTCTTCCTGCGACGCGTCTCTTTGCCAGAAGCCGCACGCCTTGAGGGTGGCGGAGAAGGAGAGAGCGGTGGAGGCGGAGGGGATGGGGTGGCCTTTCTTTTGCGGCCTCGCCTGCCTGTGGTTTCTTTGACGACTTCCACAACCGGTGGCGCAGCCTTTGGTGGCTTGACCGCAGCGTATTTCCAATTTTTGAATGGGTTGGATGAGATTTTGTTGAGGCGTAGCACAAGAGTATCTTTGGCATCTAGGCGCGTTTGTTCAGCTAGATGAGACACAATGTTATCGAAGGCTTGGCCAGGAGAGGTTCCGTACCACTCTCGCCACACCAGCTCATCCAGGAATTGCTGAATGATCTGACGTGACAGCAGTGACAGAGTGTTTTGAAACATGCGCGGCACTATGCGTCGAAGGTATTCCATGATGTTAGCATTACTGCTCTTAGAGGCCTGGTCTGCGGCTGACACCTGTTGTACCGTGCGATATCCCATCTGGAGCAGAGTGCCTTTGTCTACAGTGAGATCGGTGAGTATGACCGAGTCTTGGTGAACCCACTGCCCAAGGGGTTCAAGAATCTTTAGAAACCTTTTCTTGTAGTTTCGTTCTCCGTCTGCCAGTGGTTCTACTGCCCGCAGACGCACCTGCAAATGACACAGCAAAATAAATGAATATTCTATCTCAGCGGTCGGCAAGGTGTGGTCCGCGAGAAAATTTTGGTGGTTCGCAGAGAAATCTGAAATATTTTATGAACATGGTGCATTTTTAGACGCATTTGATCATTTTCATTTCAATATGTAATACTTAACTTAAAAGTCCAGTTAGTGATCCGCTGGATTAAAATTGTGAATTTAGTGGTCCATGAGCTCAAAAAGTTTGCCGACCGCTGATCTATCTAGTTTGAGTATAGTATATTTATAGAAAGTGCTAAAACGAGTTGCATTACCTGTTTGGCCTCAGAATCGAGGATTCCAAGTACTTCGACTTTCACCTGACGCTGCATACCATCATGACTGGTCGTACCGAGAGAAATTACACCAACTTCAATACGCCGGCCAGCACCGCCCATCAGACTAGTGTGGTGGTGCAGAGCGGCAGTGCAAGACGCCCTCAGCCAAGTGAAAAGCCCCTTGACATAGAGATTGTCAACCTTCACCCACTGCACTACATTCTGCACGTTGGTTTGGCAGGCCCAGTGGTAAATGAGCTTCAGCAGAACACTCGGAGGGTGAGTGGCGGCTTCGAACAGAGATCCCGAAAACACCGATACGAAGCGGGTTGGACAGCACTCTGAGATCCAAACGTACCCACCCGAATATGGGAATTTAGATACATCCGAATACATTCCTGCAGAGAAAAGTAAACTGATTTATAATATACACCTATTCCTCGATTTATGCGGCAGATAAGTTACAAGAGATATCTCGTAAACCGAAACCGTGTAAATTGAGATTTCAAGTTCATACAAAAACAGAAGATAGGTTCCAGAAAATAAAAATCCGTGTAAATCGAGACTTCGAGTTCATATAAAGTAGGGAGATAGGTTCTAGAAAACTGCGCAAAACGAGACTTTTATTAAGAAATAGATTTAATAGCTCGACATAAATTTATAACATTTTCATAGTTAAAAGCATAATTATATAATTGTAATTTTATTATTCCGCCTCCTCACTACTATATTATAATTCAACCAATTTTCTCTTTTTGGTTAACTCGAAATCGCTACTATCATCGGATTCAAATCCAGCAGCAGGCTTTTCTTCTCTTATCAAATAGTCTATAACTAATTTTTGTGTGTGTTTTTTTTTTTTAAATCTTTGTAAATTTCACTGTATTGTGCCCAAAGGCTTTAAAGGTCTCGCTGAAATTTAACAGCACGTTCAATAACAGGATCGGTGGCCAAAACCTTAATTTCTAAGTTACTGGCCAATTGTAAAACTTCAGAAATGTCTTCAGACGTAAATTTATTTGGTTTATTAGTAATGTATTTATCACTATCATCGCTACTTTCAACATTTGCTTTTTCATTGCTTGACATCGTATAAATCAATTCTTCTTCGTCTATTTCCTGGTCAACAAACAACTCATCGATGTCACTGAATTGTAAATTCTCAAATCCTTGTCCCAACGCTTTTGTTATATTTAAAATGTTGTTAAATGTTTCATTCCTTGATTTTCTACAGCACTGCATGAAACATAAGATGACACCTATGTTTCAAAGGTATGTTGAAGAATGTTGGGATCTTGGTATAAGATTTGATCTCTTTAACTTTCATTCACATATTATTATATTGGCACTGGCGTTGCAAGCACACTTTCATGGGTTTATTGTTAGAACCCCGCACAACCCCCTTATGAAAAACCAATGTGTTTGCTACGCTTTATGTTTCTTGGTCTTAAGTAAGCTTGAATATGGATCCATATTTGGGAGTCCATATGAAGGAAAGTTCATACAAGCTGCATGGAGCGAGTCATAAGAATATTTTAGATATTATTATTTCAAAAAATTACATTTTTCTTTGATCATTTTAAAGGAATACTACCCACAATTTCTTTTAGGACTGTTATCATTTCATTCCCTTGAGCTCGAAGATGTTTTCAAGCTTAAAAGCATTTTTTCTTTCCTTCGGGGGCCGAGTTATAATCTGAAATTTCATGATATTAATTTACATGCTCCAATTTATTTTCACGTGGGCGAAATTATGAGCGAAAACTATTATTTCTAAAAACTTATACCTCGCTTAGGAGGTTTGAGTCACAGTTCCTAGGGCTTTCGAATGATCAATCATTGTCGTGCAGTTGGAATATTTGGTGATAGTATTGTGACACAGATTGTGAAATTTGTACTATTTTATTTTTGATTTTTTGTGTTGATTTTATGTATTATGTAATTTTATTAATATTCTGTGTTTTTTATTTGTCAGTACCTGGCGAATTTGGCGTAAGTGTTATGTCATGTACCATAATTTTAAATTTTAAACAATAAATAAATAAATAAAAATAATAAGATGCTATGAACATACGTGTTTGTGTGTTTTTTCTGACCGCGTAAAAGTGTAACCGCGTAAAATGAGTACCGCGTAAATCGAGGTATGAATGTATCTCATTATAATTAAGACCAAGAAAAGAGTGGTTTGCTTACCGAGTTTCAGTTTATTTCCCGCATGGATGGCACACAGTTGCTCTGACCTCACTAGGCCCTGTTGGATGAGCCACTCTGTGAACTTGGTTGGAGTATGCATAAGAACAGACTTTACTTTTCCATCAAGAGTGGCCCGATCACCGTTTCCAGCACCCTCTTTAGTTCGCAAGTAAGGCCTCGCCACCACAACTAGAGATGGGAATGTTTTTCCTATAATGAAAAACAAACAATTTATGAGAATTCAGAAAACTTAAAATACCATAATAAACATAATCTATATATTAATAGCCGATAAGGTTTGTTGGCTGAGTGTTGGCTGTTTGTAGGGTCGGGGGATTTCGCCCAATTGTTTGATTATTGAAAGATATGATTATATTTCGCGTCCAGCCTCGAAAACTTTTTGCATGAAAACATGCATTAAAAATATTCTAATTACGGTATGGATATTTTATAGAATATTTCGACTTTTATTCAAACACGTATAAACATATGTCTCTAGGTCTTCTTCTCCTCCGAAATATATTTGTTTGCATACTTGAAACATTTGAATTTTTCTAAAAATTATATTATATACAATTTAAATACTGCAGGGCTGTCGATATATGTTCCGGGGTCTACTTCTTCTTCTACGAAATATAATTGTTTGCATACTTGAAACAGTTGGCTTATTCTAAAAATTATACTATATACAATTTAACTACTGCAGGGCTGTCGATATATGTCCCGGGGTCTTCTTCCTCTTCTCCGAAACATATTTGTTTGCATACTTGAAACATTTGAATTATTCTATAAATTATGAAATATAAATACTGTAGTGCTATTGGGTATAGCAGCTCAGCAGGGCAGCTCAATTATGATTTTTATGAATATATTTTATTATTATAGCTTTTTGCATATTTTGTTTTTCAATCCCGGTGTATTTTAGTTCTTTTAGAGAATTGGGTGCAACGTTCCCTTTAAGCTGTGCGCGGCCGCGCAGCATTTGAGAAGCCCCCGCACACTCATTCCGGGTTGGCGCGCACTACAAGACAGTTGTTCAATTAATATTTGATCGGTTCGCACAGCCTTTGAAATTTCCGCGCAACTAACCCTTCGGCTTGGAGGGAACGTTGATTGGGTGTATTCCTAAAAAAATCCATTTAGAGAATTAATTACGTTTAGATTTTCTGGCTTATTCAATAAATAGGTTTGCAATTTAATTTTCACGCCAGTAAATTTTCTGAAGATTTAAAAATGCAACGAAAATCCCCCCCGTTGAGGGCAACGGGCTTACAGTTAGTAATAATAATTATTGTGATGCAATTGGAAATGATATATATATATATATAACCTTGTAATTTGTTGAAGGCAACTTCTCTGGAGTCGGGAGCATTCTTGGTGTCATCTTTGGTGAGATCTACAATGGCGCTCTTGTTTCCTGCTCCAGTGGCCAGACCTCCAATTGCAGAAGCCTCCGAAGGGCGGACTCCACTCGATACGCTCTGAACATCTTTTTGATCAATAAAAATATTATAAGTTAATTGGTGGAATGATGTCAACTTTTTCCTGCATTTGGCATGAAGTTTTCTAATCATTGGTTCACATGAAGGATAATTCTATAGTTACGAAATGTATGTCAAAAATCAATTGTTTTTATTATTTAGCTAAACATAAATTGATTCTTGAATCAAGAATACTAATTTTACCATCGCTTCTTGGTGATGTAAACATGAAGTCAAAGATTATTATGAAGAGGAATGGAGCTAAGACGTAGCCTTTCTGACTCCAGATGAGACCCCAAAAACATTTGGTAATAATATCACCAACTCGTACTCAGTATTCGCTTCCTTCATGTGGGCATTTAATAATGGATTTTTTTTTTAATAAAGACCACATAGTCTGCTCACTGCTGATTTAATACTCACATTGATGCGATATTAAATTGCCTATGGATTACTAGTTATTGTTATAATATGACAGTTAACCCCTTCCCGGGCACGCCCGAGTATACTCGGGTATTGAAAGTCGTCAAAAACGGACACCACGAGACGCTGTGGTCTTGTTGGTTAGAGCTTGCTCTACCGATCAGGGGGGTCCGGGTTCGATTCCCGGTAAGGTCACATTGTCAAGTTGGATTTTTTCAATTTTTCAATTGAGATCTAAGAAATGGGTGTTTGTGACGTCAATTATCCTTGAGTTAATCTCATGTGACTTACAAAAATTCTCATCGAGTATATCTCGTATGATCTTTCAACTTTAAAACTTTAAAAATATTTGACACATTGGCGTAAGCTGTAATGTCAAATATTTTTTTTAATTTAAATTTTAAAATTAAAAAAAAAAAAAAAAAAACTCGGGGAAACTTCATACATAAAAAACAATTAATTCTTTTATTAAATATGAATGTTTTATAAATGGTACACATGTGTTTGGTGTTCGAGCATAATATTCTTCGCTCTTAAAAACGGCTCGTGAATAATATATCATATATCCTGTAAATAAAAATGATCAGAATATTTGCTGTTTTTATATGAAGCCACTCCAATTTTTTTGTGGATATTATGTTTTTATGGCCCACCAGTTTGGTGGCCATAAATAACCATAAAAATGTCAAACCTATTCATAGGCACTTGGTTTGAAAATCAACGTAGTCATAAATAGCCATAAAAATGTCAAACGTATTCATCCGCATCTTTCTACTTGGAATCGAACCCTCTCGAGTTCCCTTTGAAAAATATAATTATATACATTTGTGCACACATTTGAAAATGCAAAATACACACACAAATTTGTGATAACATATTTTTTATCTGTTAGTCTGTGTCCAGCCCTTGCTTGGACTAGATCAAATTCGTAATTTTCGGTATTTCGGTTGTTATTTCTGTCGTTTTGTATTCCCTATAAAATGGATTCTGATTGGTCAGATTATTCTGATGGTGAAGATTCAGGTTCTATTTCGAGTTCATCGAATTCTTCCGAAGCTTCCAGCGTTACACCAGTGGTTCAAGATTCGTGGACCGAAATGCTAAGTGATGTATTATTACCTATTCCTGAACGATTGGAGTTTACTGCAGAAACTGGCATTTATCATGAATTTGATCCTAATGGATCAATTTTACAGTACTTGGAATATTATTTTGATGATGAATTACTAAATATGATTTGTGTTTCCTATTTCTATTATATTGTTCTAAAAAAAATAAAAAAAATAATGATAATAATATATATAATTTTATAATTATATAATTTAATTGTTTTTTTTTCATTATTTTAAGGTTTTACATACAATTACCACGAGTTATCAAAATATATTCTTTAAAAAGTATTTTTGAGTTTTATAATTATTCTGCAGCGCATATTGTTAATAATCTGTGACAATTTTTTTTTCAACTTAGACACATAAGTGAAATGAGAGAAATTGGCAAAAACCCCCTTGGTAAGCGAAGGGTTAACTAAAGTGCTATGCAAAATATCAAAGAAATAAAAACTTAGTTATCTTACTAGTTGGCGGAGGAGGGGTGGCATTCTTCGATTTGTCTCGAGTAGACCGCAGTGACTTTTTGCTTTCTTTCTGCTTAGGCTCTGGCGGCGGTGGGGGTGGAGGAGAGGGAGATGGAACATAACGGTTCTCTTTCTCTTTTTCCCTTCGACCTGTAAAAGTTTTATTTGCTTAACCCTTTGTACGCCATCGTCTCACCCGTGAGTCGCATTCGTATTGAATACTTCGACGTTGGCGGCTAACTGGTTAATTGGGTTACGAGATTAAGATTCAACCCAGCGGTGGCATTTTTTTGAACAGTCTGAAATACCCCACTCAATTATGTTTTGAGTATACAGACCGTCCAACACAATCATCTGTTGAGTACTTCAGACCATTCAAAACAAGTGTATGCACTTAGGAATAGTCACCGCAGGTTGTGGGTATGTTCAAATTGTATGAAAATATATTGTACCTCTCTTTTTGCTAGACTCTTTTCGGGCAGGCAGCAAATGAGCATTTTTAGCTGACAGTTCACTCAGTCCCGGAGCCCTGAAAGAAATTAGCAGCGTGCAATCAATGAACTTTTATATAACCATTAAATTCTGAAAAATATCTATCAAGTTATCGTAGAGCACTAAGTTTCTAAAACTCAACGGTTAAGGGGGCTACTTCTGTAGTCTACAGCCTGAAACAAATCTGGTTCAGAAGGGGCTCGGAACCGGAACGCCTGGCAGCCCTAGTCTAGATGCATAGGTTGAGGCAGGAACTTGGATCTGACCGACTACAGATGGGAGTTTCAGACTTTCCGCATTGAGTGAAAGGTTGCGCCAAATATCGCAAATCAGATCGTCAGCTCTTTACACGGATTTCTATCTCCCGTGATGTGTACCCTCAAGTTCCTAGAGCCGCCGACTCTCCCGATGTTTTGCCCTGCGCTAGCCAAAGGGTAGTCTGGGTCAGGGACAGGCATTTTGGTAGTCCACATTTTACTAGCTAAAGATTAAAAGGTGCATAAAGTAGTGCATACTGTTTTCCATGCTATTCAATTTGTAACTTACTTTCCTGATACGGTGTAAGCGCTACACTTATCTCCCGAATAGACTACCTCTCCTCCACTATCTTTAACTATATTGTTCAATTTATTTTCAATACTCTGATGTTCATCGTCAGCTTTCTTAAAGGATTCTATTTGAGAAGGAGCAAGCTCCTCGATCCAGAAATCCATCTGCAGAGTTGGCTCGTCCGGGCCGAAGTATGGCTTTATTTGGGAACTTGTATCGACTTGCGGCTCGCTGACCTGTCAATTGACACAAATTTACTGGATTAATAATATTTATCAGTATAAATTTAAAAAAATAACAAAATTAATTGAATGCCAATCACCTCTCGGTCCCTACGGGATCTTTTTAGTTTCATGTTGACAATATTTCTTTAGTATGGAACGATATTCCGGAAAGTAAATAAGTCACCAGCGGAATGCAAACAGTCAGTACAGGTTTAATTCAAATGCTACACGCAAACCGGTAACTACAATCAAGCTTAGAAATCGGTTCCCACTTGTCACTTATATACCCAAAACCCTAACAAGCATCACAACCATGGATAATATCTCAAATTGTGATCATAGAGTAGGGAAATCTGTATATTGTCTATTGTAAATAATAGTGTCTATGTACTTACCATAGACTAATATATTATTCACTTTTAGGGTGTTCACTGTCAATACTTGGTGGAAAGGCATTATAAAGGTAAATTTTTGAATAAAGCACAAAAGAATATTGTGTTTTTATAAATATAATATATTATTAGTAATAAAAGTATATTAGTTTATGAATAAAAATTTAGGTTCCTTATGCAAACATCACGTAAGCCCCACGCCCCACGGCCCACGGTCCAGCGGTGGGCTGCCAATATCTGAACAAGGGGCTCGGTAAATGTTTTCCATTTTTTTATCCATGTCCGCTCCCTATGTCGAGTATATGACCTCCTAATGAAGGTATCTCAACGAAAGTTATTTTTCTACGAGAACAGCTTATTACTTAGTCGCTCTACCTCTCTTTTCCAAAGAGAGTAGTAGGGATAAAATGATAAGCATAAGACTGGACTAGTGATTAACTAATAGTAGCGCCCAGTTGAATCGAAGAATCGGAAGAGTGGGAGGCAATCTTAAGACATCACAAACACCCATTCCTTCGAACAGAAAATAGATAAATCGATCGAAAAAATGTTTTTTCGTACTGGGACTCACGGACGCCCACAACGCTGAATGAAAAAATGAAACGACTAATTTTAAAATGTATCCATCTACAGAAATTGCAGTTATGTGATGATTTGATCCACGACGAATGATTTTCTTATCTTAACAAAGAGCTCGCCGGCCGCGCTGAAATTTAACAAGGGGCTCGCGCGAGCCCCCTCCAGCCCATCCCTGCCACGGTCTTAACGCCACCCTACACCTTTTTTTATCACCTGATGGCTAAAGTATGAGACAAAGTCACATGCCTATTGTTTTACGCTTTCATTCTACTAGAATTGCTTGAATCATGGCATCTGACGAATACAAAGAACTAAGCGGTATACTGAGCTTCATTTCGTCGGATAATTGGGATGATATTGTTTTATTTCGTGAAGAACTTGGAGGTTATGGAACGTGCAAGACAGCGCCTCGTCACGTGAGTGATTGACAGAGATAACTAGTGATTGAAGAAAGACGTTGGAACTGGCTAGGTCACGTGCTGCGGATGCCTTTGGAAAGGTTAATCCTGCCTACCTCTTCTTTTGACCGGTGGGGTTCCAGTGCCCTGAAAGACCGTCGAATATTATCCATAGGATGTACTCAACGAAGAAATGCTGGCATGTCACGGGAGAAAGCAAATCAATTGCCTGTAGACAGGGAAAGATGTAGATATAGATAGCAATTCCGCATAGCGTTGGTTTTCTGCAAGAAGTCATTTATTAAAAAAAATTATTAATTATTAACATCAAACAAAAGCCTTTTTTCTCATTTTGCATTCACTCAAAAGCCACTTAGCGTCTAGCATTGACCAAAATTTATCCAATAACATACCTTTAAAATGTGTATGTAGTATTTCAGGAAGAGGTGGGCTGCCATTACGTTAACAAGGTTTTTCGCTTAATCTCAAAGCGTTTCTCGGTATTCTGGGAAAGGAGTGATTTTTTTATCACTCCTATGCAATTATATGCAATACTTAAATAGGCAATCAATTGTTACATAAATATTCAATTTACCGTTAATTTATGAATGCAAATGGCTAAAATGTACTTAAATTCAGAAAAAAGTCAGAAATTGCAGTTATATACTAATTTGATCTGATCATATTGTTTTTTCTTAAATTAACAAGGGGTTCGTGCGAGCCCCTCCGAGCCCCTTCCAGACCACCCCTGATTTCATATACACAACCATTACCGCCTCCATCCATAATATAGGGGGCTATGACACAACGGAATAAATTTAGTCATAATAAAACAAGCTATTACATCAAGCCGACGATATAGTAAGTAATTTTTAAAAAAATAAGGCTCTAGCACCTCAAATCAAAATCGCGTTCGTATTAAAACTGCAATTTGTATAGCAATTTGTATTGCAAATACGGCAGTTTTTAAACGGATTTCGCTGAGCAAAGAAAATTGTATTAATTTAAATAGCAAAGTAATATAATCCAACAAGAATATTTTTCTCAACAGTTTTTGGACGTTTTATCTATAAACAAAATAAACTTTTCAATTGATTTACCGACATTTTAGGATAACGAAAATGTCGCCTTTGTTTCTGAGCCTTCAATAACAAATATTCTGTTACACTAGTATCAGTAAAAAATAATTTAAAATACTCTAGCAACACTTAACTGAATTATCTCTGACAAGTGACTTTTGTTGACTTCTTTTGTGGATGGTGTCAAACTTGAAATAAATTGTGAAATTCTTTTTAAAAAACGGCTAAAGAAACATCATTAAAATGGAAGCGGTCCCAAGACTGCCCATGCTAAGTTTTGATCTCAAAGTCAGCAGCGAGAATGCATCTTTTGGAACCAAATTAAAACAGGTATTTTGACAGTGTTCAATTAGGATTACTATTATAATTGGATGACCGCTAAGCCTGCTGCGTATTGTGATTTATTTTGTTTCAGTATATTGCAGAATTCTATCGAGAAGATCCCGAGTCATACAATAATGAAATTCATCAATTGGAGGGCCTGAGGTCTGCGGCCGTGAGACCCGCCGTGGATTTGACGGGTTGTTCCGCTTTGAAAAGATACTTCTGTCAGCTGAGATCCCTTCAGAGCCGTTTTCCTATGTCCAAAGGTCAACCAGCGGCAATACCGTTCGCTTGGTGCGTACTTTGTGAATCTATGCTCCCCGAACATTATCTCATGCAGATAGAAATTACAAGAATCATTTTTTTGTTCATTTTATCCAAAATCCTATGATTTTTTTGGACTGCTTGCTGGCTTAAATGGCCACTACCTTGAATAGAATCTAAGTATCACGGCGCTATGCAACATATTATCGACATATTACAACCAAATCAAGGAAACATGTTATTGAGAAGACAGCTGCTACAAATTCATGGTCATGTCTCTTTGAAAAGTATTAAGGGATACCTAATAGCTTCTCTGTCTGTTTTTGTCAAATAAAAAAATGACACCGATGGGTGATCACTACATTCTGGATAACAAGCAATTTCATATTTGTAAGCATGCTGTACAGTTAACATGCGTGTTTTAATAGGGTGAATCCAAAAATGGATTGATATTAAATATTACACAATATCTAAAATGGACAGTTAGTGCATTTTTTATGGGCTTAGATAGTCAGTAAAATTTTATTAATTACATCAGTCAACTGGTCAATTATTTTGTACTGTTGATAGTTATTTCAGCATCATGCCATTGTCAGAACTATTTGTTCTTAAATAGATATTTGTAGTTTGGATATGAACGAGGCTTTAACGGAAACAATAAAACTTGTATTATAGAGCTGGGGCTACATTCAGATATTTCACTTGTCTATTTCTTCTTCATCTTTTACGTATATTACGGGTGATTTAATAAAGCAGCCCTATATGAACAATGCTGTTTTGAAGGTAAAGCTCATTATGTAGCATTTTGAGATTTCTGACTTAATAAGGTTTTAACATGTTTATTGCAATATCAATTTCATTTTCCATTCAACATATTTCATTTTTTTGTAAAAAATGTACAATAAATCAGAGAATACAATTCAGATCAATATTCCCTCTAACCGGCCGCCCAGAAGTTTAAAAAACCCCAGTGCACTCATTCCGGAATGGCGCGCACACCAGTATAACTATTCAAATAATATATTTTTTTATTTGGAAATAACTCTAATTTCCAGAAATATTTTAGAAATTGAACATTTAGATAATTCTCCCAGAATGAAATTCTTATCTTTTATCAGAACAAGAAATTCATCTAAATGGAGTATAAAATGGATTAGTTAGGAACGACATAAAACGCTAGAAAATTTTGAATAAATTTATAAGCGACTGACTATTTGTTTCATTTTGTTTGATTTCTTAATTTGTGGATGATTTTATTTTATGTAAAAAACAGGATGAGTTCTTATTTATAAATTATCAAATGATAATATTTTTTATTATGCAAATCAAAACAAAAAAATGTTATTTTTTTTTTACATCAAACATGACAAATTATGCCGTGAATTTATTGGATTGGCCCGCACAGCCTTTGAATTTTCTGCGTAGTTTACCTCTCTTCTTAGGTAATTATATTATGTAAACATATGAAGAACTATTAAAAAAAGAGGTTTTGTCAAACAATGACTTTTACCAGAGTACAATTTCTTTAGTATTTTTCAATGGTATTTTTATAGCTTAGCAGGGGTTTTTGCAATATTTTTTGCTTTTTTTCAAGTCTTTGAACCATAATCTCCCACAGCAATGAGAGCTGATAACCTGGAAACCTTTCAATCAACCTAAAATCTTGTTTTTTTTTGTTTTGACAATTACACAAATCGTTGTACCAATCAAATTAATAAAATATATACCAATTTATTTTTCTATTTATGTTTATTTATTTTTCACATAAAAAATAATGCAATATGCAACAAAAAAGAGAATCAAAAAAAAAATATCACCAGAATTCAATCCTATGAAAATATTGACTTGAGGATTTACTATACTATATTTCAAAATTTATATAATCTTTGGTATCGTAGCTTTGGTACATTTCAGTACTTTTTTCTAATTTCCAACCAAAATTGGATATACAATATTTCAGCTCTTATGCCATCGTTTTGTCCATTTGCTACCAATTTTAACATCAGCTAAAACAAATCAAACGTGGATGTGTTGAAAATTGTAACTGTTAGGGTATTCACCATATATTTAAATATTAGTCAATCTCCATTAGTTTTATATTTGTACGATTGTGCCGTGACTAAGTGGCACTGTTTCGTGTCAGTTTTTTGCATATAAGCACTCACGTTCTTGCAGGGGTATGTTACCAATGGGTAAAAACAAATAATTTGGAAGTTGTTATACATACATTAAAATACACAGAGGTCATGCATGCTTAGTAGAATAGGCACTCCGTAAAGAGACGCAAGTCTTCGCTTATTCGTTATGGTGAGGTTTATAATTTTATCATTTGCTTAGTGACATCGTTACAAATAGTGAAATATTTGTAAATATATATTTTTTTAATCCTTCTCAGTAAAACATGATAGATCAGAGATTTATTTTATACATGAATATATTTGTGATTCAGACTAAAGATCACCTCATCAGTATTCAAAGACTATCTTATGATAATTCTGCACAGTTTGATTTTGAATAAAAGTTTTAGACAATGATAATGAGAACCAAATATCTTATATATTTACTGAAACACCATGAAAATTACTGTAACAACAGTGATATTGACAAAAAAGAAATCAGTATCCGATCTGTTCACAATGTTTTTTTGCTCATCCATGAGCACTCCTGGCGCGCACTAATTTTTGATAATTTTACATTTCTGATGAATATTTTCAAATATAAAAAAGAATACTGAAAATTTCAGATGCTTTCTTTTTGATAACTATTGAAATGATAAAAAGCTAGTAAAAATGAGCAATGTTAAAATTAATAAATAAATTACCGCAAAAAAAAAATTAAAACCGTGTTAATGTTATAATAGTGTCTAATTTATTGTGTAACTATTACTGGAACTAATTCTGTTCATGACAGTAATGAGCTATCATATTTCAGGCGGGATCTTTTTGCAAATATTGTGTGCACCTTGGCGGATGTAAGGTTTGAAATGGTTTGCGTACTTTATAATATCGGAGCGCTGCACAGTAAACTGGGAGCAACAGAATCCCGTGCAACACAAGACAGTATGAAGGCATCTTGTACGCACTTTCAGAATGCTGTCTGGGCATTCCAGCATTTAAAAGAGCACTACCCCCAGCCTACAGGTGTGGATCTCAGTCCGGAAATAATGAAGTTGTTTCAAGACGTCTGTTTGGCTCAAGCTCAAGAATGTATATTGGAAAAAAGCATGCAGGACAATAGGAAACCCGCTATCGTCAGTGAGTGCTCTTTAATTGTACTGCTATTGTTTTGTCTTCAAATTATCAAATCGTTAACAGTCTAAACGGCATTTTCTATTAACACATACAAGACCAAGAGAACATATGAGTTTGTTTTACAAAGAGTGCGCAGGAGTGTAAGCGATTTTGGAAAGGAAAAAGGACGTAACCCACACATAGCGAATTTTACAGGAGGCAAAAAAAACATTTCTTGATGATTTTCGGTCATATGCACATTATGAAATAAACAACCTTGAAATGCATGGAGACTTCTAAATTGGTGTTTAGTAACTAATAATATAATATAATCTTATATTAATTTAAGACACAATCTAATATTAATTTAAGAAATTGTCTAGGAATAACCTTTATTTCAGTCTTTTTTCATGGTTTAAATTTTCACAAGTCCATCTTTTTTCAATCTGAAAAGCTCAATTTAAATACTTATTCAGCATTTGCAGTTTACATCCTTTTGATAGAACGTGTATCAAGTTGGATACATTGTGATTATTGAAAAAAAAACTGTTTTGAAAAAACTGTGGGTTACGTCCTTTTTCCTTTCCACAGTTGATATGTAAGTGTCGCCAGTGATATTAAAATTGATAATTTATGAAAATATATGAAAAATATTTTTTAAAATCGTAAATATAGGAATAGTTCCACAGTATCAGCTAGCAAATAATATTTCTTTAGATAACGTTTAACCATATAATTTTAATCAGCATTTGATATATATGATGATGACAATTTCTAAAAAAAATAATAGTATACATCAATTGGTTAAATCAAGGGTCGGCAACCTTTTGTTGTAAAAGTGCCAAATATTTTACGTGGGGATTAGTGAGGGCCGCACTTGGGTCACATGTCATTACACTGTGATGAAATGTGTAGACAAATTGTTTAGTTTTAAAAGGCCCGAGGGCCGCACCACGACGCCTGGGTTAAATAGTTATCGCAATTTAAATGTGAGCGCAATAAATGTGCCATTTGCGCAAAAATTGGCCAATTCCTGCACATTTTTTAGTAGGCAAATTCGCAGACCACTATGTGCTTAATGGAAGTAGAGATGCCATTGCTTTCAATGTTACTTGATGAAAAGTTTGTACTTATCCTGATATTTTGAATTTATTACACGTTTGTTGTGTTTTATCTCCCAGTTTTAATTTCATTTCCTGAGTCAATAAACAAAATGAGCTGTTTTATTGCCATCCTTTGCGTTGAAGATATTAGATATTTTTTATGTATTGTCTTTTTCTGTTTAATTTAAAAGGATACAATTTTTTTTTGATTTTAGGTGCCATCGGCATGCAAGTTCTGCAATATTATAAAAGTGCTTTGACGGCGATAGAGTATTCTCAGACCGCAGAGAGCATTCATGAAACTGTCGGAGTAAAAATTTGCAATTCATGGACCAAATCGATTTCATTCAAAATTTCTTACATAGGATGCATTGTGTATCTATTCCAAGGTATGCAGTCGGAAGAACAGCAGAGAATGGGTGAGCGGGTGGCTTTCTACCAAGCTGCTTGTGACAAATTGCAAGAAGCCAAAAAACTCTCAAAAGGGATGTCACAGATCGAGGCCATTAACGAAGCGCTCACTTTTACCAATGACGTGGTGGAGGGTAAGCGAAAGGCTGCCAAAAATGAAAATGAATTCATATATCATGAAGAAGTTCCAGGTAAAGATCTTCTCATGGAACCTAAACCAGCATCACTAGCAAAAGGAATCCCATTCAACATGAACGATCCTGAGGTGAGGTTTCACTTTGAAAATTTTGTATGTTTACTAAAAATAAACAACCACTCTAATGGAGATATTCCAATAGATTTTTTTTCTACGAGAACTGTTGCTCAGTTGCTCAATCTCTCCTTTTCAAAGAGATTAGAATGGATAGAAGTATAGAACAGGGCAGGACTAGTGGTTAACTAATATTGATTTTTTTCGATTGGTAAAATAGGTAATATAGAGGAAATAATGTGAATTGACATCACAAACACCCAGTCTTCGATCACAACTTTAAATTGACTAATTCTCAAATTTACTGTTATCTTACTGGTAATCGAACCTATCGAATCAAATTATGTATTTATTTTTTAGTAAACCCTAAGAAACTGCAAAAAAAACATTCTTGTGCCATACATGTTTGATACGAATGAATATTTCTTCTTTGGCCATGTTCGCTCCCTATGTGGAGCATATGGCCGCCACGCGGCACCTTCATGTTTCCCTGTCTCCTGCCAATTGCTTTGCTTCCTCCCATGACATGCCAGCATCCCTCAGTTCCGCCGAGTACATCCTATGGATAGTACCCGACGGACGTCCGGGACGCCGGAATCCCACCGGTCGAAAGAAAAGGCAGGCAGGATTGAGGCTTTCCGGAGGCATCCGCAGCACGTGACCCAGCCAGTTCCAACGTCTCTCCATAACCACTGACGTGACGGGACGCTGTCTTGTACGCTCCCTTATCTCTGAATTCCTCACAAAATCAAACCACCTAACCCCCATTATCCGACGCAAGCATCTGTTCTCGAAGCTCAGTATACGGTTTTTCTGAGTCATTGTCAGGTGCCATGATTCGCAACGGTAAAGCAGTACCGGCAGAATGCAAGCATTGAATAAGTGGCATTTGGTTTTAATCGAGTACAGCTGTGTGTCCCAGACAGTCCGCATTGAGTTGAATGTTGCTCCAGCCATTCCTAAACGAATGGCGAGCTCCTTTTTTGTACTACCGTTTTCGGGGATAAGTACGCCGAGGTATCTGAAGCTGTCAACCCTCTCGATGATATTTTATAAACGTAATATTATGTGACCATTAAAATTTCTTTGTTTAAGTGATATAAATAAAAATTCTGATTTTTCGAAATATGAAACAGCCGAAAACAATTTAAGAGTAAATAATTGAGGCATGGTTTTTTAAAAAATAAATAACATAAAAATGTAATTTTAATAATATTATTTCATATTGAATATTTGTTTGTGTATGCTTTTTCAAACATATTACAACAAGATAGCAACTTAGTGTTCGTAAAAACTTGCATGTGACATTATAACTGGAAACCAAAACACAGCAATATTTCGCTCCACCGTCTATTTCGCATGAAACCTTAGGAGCGATGTATCGCTCCTCCGTAACCAAAGGGTTAATATGGAAAATCCGTATTTAAGTTTCAGAATATCTATTCATTTGTTAGATGATATTGCTTCTCATCTAATGGAATATTAAAAGTTTTGCTTGTTTTGATAGTACTGGTGAGTATTGCTCTCATAAAGGTCGAATGAAAGTTGTGTACATCTACTGTGGGACCTTAAAACCAGATAATTATTAATAAATATGCAGGTGTCCGGCCCTGATATTTTCGGACGTCTAGTTCCGATGGGGGCACACGAAGCTTCTTCGATGTACTCGGAAGAGAAAGCAAAATTATTAAGGAGGATCGGAAGTGCGGTCGAAATGAAGGATGCTCAGCTCGGCGATTTCATGTCCTCATTGCAGCTGGATCAACTCGATGCTCTCAATCGAGTAGAACGGTATTTTTTAATTTTTACATGCTCTCAATATCTTATGATTGCTATTGCTCTTCGTACAGAGTACTGATTAAAATATCCACCCTCATTGAGAATTGTGTAAAAAATATATTTATCGAAATTTTTATCTGACAATTAGGCTACCTCAAGATTTGGTAGATCGATGTGCGTCATTGAGTGTTAAAACGGATGCTATTCAAAACTTGGTGGAAACCATGAACAGTCTAGCCGATATTCATACCGATGTGGAGACCATGTTGAACGATATCAGAGGCATTATTACGGTAGGTTTTTTTAAAAATCTCATTTTATCTATGAGGTTTGGCGATTGGAACATCGACTATCGGATAACCACAATGCACTGTTTATTGTAGGAAGAAGAATCTAATGAAAAAGATTTTCAGCAAGTGATGGGTGCACGGCCACCGTCTATCGTGAGCACAGAGCTGTCGCGAGAAGCAAATAAATATCTAGAGGCTCACAACAAAGCCGACGAGAGCAACCAGACTCTGCACAAAGCTATGACTCTTCATCTGGCTAACCTTCGCGTCTTAGCCCTGCCGTTGGACGAGATCGAATCACACGTGCCCTCGTTGGAATCTATCAAAGGTAAAATACTTTTTTCAGGTGCCGGAGACATGATTTTTTTCAAGAACACTTCAATTAAAAGAAAGTCACATACTTGTGGCCAGTGCAATCTTTTTAACCTTTCTGGTACTGGATGAAAACTATATGGAATATACGCGCGGCCTGAGTTTTTTTAGAAATCTCATTTTTTATTTTTTTAAATAAATTTTAATATCAATTGGTACATATTAACCAAATATAAGGAAAGGAATCAACTGAGCTTAGTTTTTACTATAAAAATCGTAATAAATTCTATAAATACCTAATGGTAATTCCAGGGGTTCATAACTGATGATTTTGCACTTGAATAAATTTGTGTTACTATTTTTTATTGGTTCCAAATAGAGTAATTTTCACTCAACACTAAATTATACTATACACTAAAAGTATTGTTACTAAACATCCTAATATTGCTTTTTTGTGTGGTATTCCTCAAAACATGGAACCACACACAATGCCACGTTGCACTCGACGCACATAAATCTTGTCTCTTTTCTTTTTCCTACGTTGTTTGTAGAGTGGCGACAAACCTGGCACTGTCTTTGAGTCTTGTTTCCTTGAGCTGCTGTTTGAGGAACTGCCTTCGGAAAGTGTCTTCCGGTAAGCCTTAATGGATGATCTGAAATTCGCCTACCCCCTGAACTACTGACCCTTTGTAGACCATATTTTTCAATGGCCTGTTTTATTACAGTGAGTCGAAACTCACCGAATGCAAGTTTTTTGCCAGTTTTGTATTTATACAAGAAAAAAGCGTTCATTATAGCTGTATCGAGCAGTCTAAAAAATATTTTTTTGTACCATTTTAGGGTTTTGCGCGAGCTCTCAACAAACCCTAAAATTCGGTCCACTTTGTCGACTGCGCCCATATTTTTCGAATAATCGATAACAACTGCAGGCTTTTCTTTATACTGGCCCGTTACGTAGTTTTTTTTCTGGCTCATCTCCATTTTACTCTCATGCATATTAGTCAGCATCACTACCTCTCTTTTATCCTTCCATTTGACAGACATCAGTGATCCTGATCTGTAATATTCCACATCACCTTTTTTCATTTTTGTTTTTTCAAAATCCGGCATATTTTGTCTGTTGGTTCTGGCAGCTCCGCAAGCGTTTGTCCCACTCTCAAAAAGGAAATCAAATAATGCGGGGCTTGTGTACCAATTATCCACGTATAATTGATGCCCTTTTTTCAAATAGTCCCGCATCATCGTCGTGACTATTGAACCTGATATGCCTATATCGGGATTCATAATGATATCAGATTCCGATCCTGTGTAAATTATAATGTCCAAGACGTATCCAGTGAATGCATCACAAAATACGAACATCTTGATTCTAAAGCGATGCCTTTTCGATGGAATATAAATCTTGAACGCCAAACGTCTTTTCCATTAAACTAGGCTATCATCAATACATAGCTTTTGGAAAGGAATAAAAATGTTTTTGAACGATCTTCTCAGTAAAGATAAAAGTGGATCAATTTTGAATAGCTTATAAGTAACAGGATTATTATTGCTCACAAAATGGAGAGCTCTTAGTTTACTAATAAATCTATCTCTAGAAAACAGCGTTCGAAAAAATGGAGTTTCCACGATTGGATTTGTTGTCCAATATTGCTTCATATTATTTTTTCCAACTGATCCCATGAGCAATATAGTCATAATGAATATTTTCATTTCTTCCAGAGATGTTTTTGCCCATTTCTCCATTTTAGAAGAGCTGACTAACTGGTCTGCATATCTATTTGTTTCTTCCACTATCATGCCGATAACCGAGTCTGAAAAAAATAATTGGAAGTATTCCAATTCCGTTGATTCATTGGTTATGTTGACTGATGGATTTATTCCTGACGCAGAACTATCAAAAGCATGTAGTGTTGGGGAGAAACTTCCTTTGGTCCACATTCTCTTTTCAAATTTCATTTTTTTAGAAGCGGGTAAATTGATTTCTTCTTCATCAGATGATCATCGGAAGACGATTCTTCTGATGACAATAAATCATCTACATCATTGAACATATCTTCATCCTCGCTTTCAATGAGCATTTGGCTAATTTCTTCATCAGTAAGTTCAGAAGACATTTTGAGCCCTGTATAAAGTAATACTAACACTATCACAAAAAAAAAAAAAAACACAAAATCCACAAGTTTTCAATATTATATAAAGTATTATAACAAAGAGCAACAACAAACCCGATGAAAATAATTCAGATAATATTTTTAACTAAAATACGAATCCATATAGTGTCACAGCTTACACAAAAAAGCACACACACGGCAATATACGTATAAAAACTTACAATACACCGAAAAATTCGACAAAAATATATATATTTACTTATATATCCCCGAAAAAACAATAAGATTTGAAAGATTTGAAAGAAAATACCGCTAAGAAATTACGAAAAGATCGACGACCAATAGATAGCGCGCGAAAAGGTTACGAACTCCACGCGTTCCATACGTTACTGTATGACAAAATTTCATCAGCTTATAAGTCAGTCGATAAAATCGAAATCTTCGAAATACTTGTGGAAACGTTTGTAAGAATATTCCATAGATGGCAATACGTTTACCACTTTTATTCAAACTCAGTGGACTGTCAAAAAACGGCGCGAACATAAAAGTACGGTCATAGTCCTTTTGACATGGTTACTACCAACCGTACATGTACGGTCATAGTACCAGACAGGTTAATATTTCTTTAACCCTTCTGGCATGTATACTTAACCCTTTGTACGCCATCGTCTCACCCGTGAGTCGCATTCGTATTGAATACTTCGACATTGGCGGCTAACTGGTTAAAATAGATTTTTAGTCCCATGGACGGATAAATTTTTTTCTAAGCATTCTGAGCAAATAATTTTACGACACCAGTGGCTGTTTTTAACTTTTATTTATAGTTATACTCTCAGACGAACGCCATATACATATGTTAGCATATTATTATGAATACTATAAAAAGTTATTGATATGAATACTAGGAAACGAGTTATTGATATGAATACTATGAAAAGTATTCATATCAATGACTTCAATCTAAGTCTTCTAGTACTAAAATTCTGGTATTATAAATGAATCTTCAAACAGAGCACTGTTTTCACATGTCTTTGACGTCATATGTGCTTGAAGGGTTAAGGCGACTCAGTAGGAATGCAAAACTTTAATTTGACCTACAGCATAAATATTGCACTGACTTAAATAGGTAACCCCCACTATACGCATTTTTACAGTATCAAAACAAGCAAAACATTTTTATATTTCATTACAAAAATAACAATACCACCTAACACATGAATGGGTATTTAGACAGTAATGAGGTATTGGTACATGGTAGCAACAGTAAGCTATCGTATTTCATAAATTAACGGTTTTCGCCAAAGGTAAATTAAACGAGAAACAAAACAAACCATACAATACAAAATTCTCAAACTTTCTCTAATATATTAAAATAATTAATTTTTATTTTTAATTTTGTATAACCTATTTGTTATGATATTGATTTGACATGATTTGTTATGATATTGATGTTGATGAATACAGTTTTGAAAAAAAAAATAAAACATAAAAAAATATTGACATAAAAAGATTAAAATAGAAAAGTATATTTCGTGTTAGACAAAAAACTTTGATATTTTTAAATTATTGTAAGTTAAGTAATCGTTCTTAGCAAATCGATTGAACATTTCACACAGTGACTTCTTTATGTTTTTTATTAATAGTATGACCTTGTGAATGTAGGATCCAAAATCTCAGGATGATCCGTTGGTTCCAGATAGTGGCGGGTAAAAAAATAATATTTTCATATAATTTGATAAATCGGTTCCAAATTCGTGTAAAAAAGTACCAAAAATATATGAAAAAACTTAAAAGTGCTGTCCAAAAAAATCACGGAAACTCAAAATCGCGCAAAAATAAATCGCGTATAATAAAGGATTGGGTGTATATTTTACTGAATGCGCGGAATAACAATATTTTTTATCAGAAAACTTAATTATTCCACTGATTGCTCAGAATAAAGGTAAACATCATTAACTAATAGCTTGACAATTAATAGTTGGTCTGAAGACGCTTCTTGAAAAAGCCAAATACGTGTTACAATTTGTAAACTATCAGTGGAATAACAAAGTTTATTTGTAATAAAATGATTTTTTCTTAAGTGACTACCGAAACAATCGAAAATATCCATAATCCATGTTAATAATTCTTTCAAGCCATTAGCAAATTGTATTATGTGCTTATTTTTACTTCAAGTTTATATATAGCCTAACTCAATAAGGAAGAAACTAAATGAATATTAGACCAGATCAAAAGTAGTTATTTGAATAATTTGTATCGAATGCATAGATATATTCGTATTTTTTAATATAAAGTTTGGGAACTTTTTCTCTCTCACCAATATACAAGTTCGAAATTCAGGGCTGTGTCAAAAAAACATAATACTTATAATATTAAAAGTAATTCAAACCATGTGATTGATTTGAATATTAATGTATTGTAGGTATAATATTGTTCATAATTTGGTAAGTTATCGAAAAAAAAGGTTCTCAATTATTTAATATAATAGATAAATTAAAGTCGTTAAGTTATATCGGCTGCATCGGACTAACTTTGTTGGGTGGTACAAAACAATGACTTGTATGTGTGAATTAATATATTTCACAAGTTTATTATGTATCCATACATATGTATATATATTGTATGTATGAATTAATATATTTCACAAGTTTATTATGTATCCATACATATGTATATATATTTTTCATATATCAATTTAGAATATTTTCTAGCATTCTGTTTTGTTCAATTATAAGTTTATAAAAACACGTTTGACGGTAGAAAAATGTATTCAATTAAAAAAAAACTCTATGTTGCAAAAAAAAAAGAATTACTATCTGTATATTATGTAAAAAATATTTACTATTAACATCTTACGTTTTCCAATAATGTTGATGGCAATAGTGGCATTTGGTTTTAATCGAGTACAGCTGTGTGTCCCAGACAGTCCGCATTGAGTTGAATGTTGCTCCAGCCATTCCTAAACGAATGGCATGAATGTACAGCCTATTAAAACAATGCATTTGCTACTTGTGTTTTATAAGAAATGCAATTAATACAAAATTAGAGACTATGAATGTGAGTAGAAATTTCTAGAGAACTGATGATGAATTACGATGAATTGGATAGGGAAGAAATCTTCCCAAAATTTAATGCAAATGCACCCACAATAAGTATGTTCCTAATGATAGGATGTACATGCATGCTGCATTTCTTGCGTCGCTTAAGAAAAATGTTAGCGATAATTATATTTCTTACAGTAATTCCAACCATACAACTGACTATATACGCAAAAGATCCGAATCACATTAAAAATGGTATCGTGTCCAGACTCAGCACTCCCGATGATGCGTTACACAAAAAGTGCACTAAATTATATATATTTTTTTTCAGATTATTATTTTGTCTCAATCACGGTTCATTTGTACTCAGCAAAGTGTGGTCACTCTTTAGATTTTTTATGACTTTCTTTTTTTGGATTCAGGAAATGTGGATACTGCATCGATGAATGAGATGCGCACTCTGATAGCAAAGGTGAATGAAATGCAAACACAGAGAAACATGCTTCTTATGCAACTTCGCGAAGCGGTCAACTCGGACGATATAACTTCACAACTTTTGACCAAGACGTCAGAGTCGTTAGATGAAATATTCACTCAGGAGATTGAGAAACACAATAAACATGTAAGTAATACTGCATTGTAAATTTAGAAATTTACGAATCTATTGTCGGTCAATGGTCCTTCATTGTCATTCTCTGTTTCAGGTGAAATTGTTGGAACAGAATATGGTGGCTCAAGAGAATATTCTGAAAGCCCTGACGGATGCGTATGCAAAATATGCCACCACTCGAAAGCTCATATCTGATATTTTACGGAAGCGAGACACCTTTCTCACAGGTAAAGGTTTTATTCCTCTAGTAGGTCACAGCCTTACTGAACATGGTCACACCTACATCTCTGATATTTTTTTCAGCTTTGATAACTTCATTCGACACGTATGAAGACCTCCTGAATAAATCTCTGAAAGGGATTGAATTTTATCGAAAGTTGTCTGGAAGCGTCTCTAGGCTCTTGACTCGCGTGAAAAGCACATGCAAAGTGCAGGAAGAAGAAAGAGCACAGCATTTAGTGAAAAATCCTGCCGTCCGAGGTATTTTGAAATCCTCTCAATAACCCTAACATACTCATAATAACATAATAACTCTTAATGGAATTTCAATATCAAATTTGAATCTTGTCATAGTTTTGTTGTCAATCAATAAAATCTTCTAAATTCACTAATACGGGTGAGTTTAGCAGTCTAGCGAAGAAAGGGTCGAGGAATAAAATGTTACCAAGTATAATAGATTAAGTAAAAATTCCAATACATAAATGCATAAAGCAAAGGATTGATCTCTCCTGAAAACAATAAGTCTATGTCTGAATATGTACTTCATTGTCAAACAAACTATAGAACCCATTTCTCAAATTTTATAATTGACCCGCTCTTTCATACGCTGGTAGTTTTAATGTATTTCTGATTCCAGCAAATTCAAAAGTACTTGCAGAGAATCCCTCCGATACGCCTTCTGCAGCTCACGCACAGACTCCAGCTAATGTCAACGAAAATTTGCCGACCGCCGTTGTGTCTAGCGCACCGAAGTTGAAAGACTTTTTACCTTATATGAAGAATAGAAGTTCTGCTGGTAACATTGTTTCTGGTGAGATGTTTATTGGAAATAATTGTTTAGTTCATTATGTGCATGTCATTTGTTCACCTCTTTGTCAGTCATGACTATTTGGAAGAGAAAAAAAATTAACTTCACCTTGACCGCTTTATTTGTGCGTACATGGCCGTGTGTATTTCTCACATGACACATCGCAAAAGAGAGTTTGTCAGGGTTTCAAAATTTTAAATACCCTAATACTTCATGAAGAGAATTTTACAAAACTTTATATGTCTCTAAAATTATTAGTATGTAAATAAGTTTTAATATTTTGATATCAAAATATTCATGATATCGCGCATGCATTCTAAATACCTCCTATGTGGTAAAATCAACATTCCGAGATAATCAAAAAAAACTGTTTAAAAAAATAGAGATAAATGATATATTTTTTTGCACATTTTTTATAGATGTGCATAATATATTATAATTTTAATATCACTTTTTTATAATACCTTCAATTTTGGATGATAAAATTGTTGTTTTCCATTTTTTTCTCACATAGGAGTAATTCTGTTCGCACTGTCCTCACATAGGAGGTATTTTACTCTAATATATTATTAATTAATTAATGTAAAAAATTATAATGTTAATGAATCATATGTTATGTATCATTTCTATCATCTAAAACCATGTTAACTGAAAATAATTGTATGGCTTAGTATTTTTTATTTTTTATGGCTTTATTAAACAAAATTTTACATTGTAAATTACATCTCAATCGATAAAAAACAAAAAGGAATAATTTGATAAGAAAAGTTACAGTTTTTTTTACCATTTATGCCCCAAAGTAGAGCATATGGTTCCTTATAGTATACATACTATAAGGATTGATTGATTGGTTATCAAAAGGAATAACTGTCAGTCAATCGCTCAACCCACTAAGAGTTATGCCCTATATTAAATATTTAGTCCCACCAAGGATCTAACCCGAGTTTCGGTTATATGTAATGTATCATTTCTATCATCTAAAACAATTTGAATCGAAACTTATAAGTGAGATTTAGTATTTTTTAAATTTTATTCAACAAAGTTTTAAATTGTAAATTACATCTCAATTATTAACAAACCAAAAGGAATTGACTTGTAATTAAGGTTACCATTTACGCCCTCAGCAAAAAGCATATGGATCCTCAAAGTATACAAACTTATCTTGATGGATTGGTTATCAAAAAGGTTGATTGTCAGTTAATCACTCAACCCACTAAGCTTTTAAACATTTTTACCCGCTAGGGATTGAACATGGGTTCTAATTTGATGTAATGTGTCATTTCGATCATCTGAAACTATGTGATTAGTGGGGTTTATTTTATTTTTATTTTATATGGTTACTCGATATGGTAATCGACTGATGCCATTAGTTTTAATATAAAATTTCTATAAGACTATCGTCTTCAAATTGGAAATCATATTTTTATGCAAACGTTATTTTGTTTGTGTTATTCGTTATAGTATTTGACTTATTTTGTTTGAGTTTTTTTACCATTTACACCCCAACGTAGAGCATATGGATGCTCAAAGTATAAAGACTTATCGTGAAAGATTTTTTATCAAAAGGATTGATTGTCAGTCAATTGCTCTACCCACTAAGTTTTCAGCATATATTAAAATTTAGTCAGAGAATGGACCTGGGATCTCCATGCACCACAGTCACGATAGTTGATGATGGAATGAAATAATACTAAATAATTTATATAATATCATTTGATTCCTACCATAAATTGAACTAAAAAATATATCTATTGTTTCTACAATATGACAGTGAATCTTAAAAAGGATCGTGATCCTTACCGATAACCTGTTTAAGTTTCTGCAAGTGCCTAATCTTTGATTCTGTCAAGGGAATATGTTTAGTTTTGGAATAGTAAGACGACTAGACTTTCGACATTGTGGCCAGTCTTGCCATTCACTTTCATAAGTTAGCTTTTATTTCTTTTCATCAAAAGGAGGTAAGTATTGCAGGCACCTAAAATCTGTCACCACAGGATCTTCTGCTCTTTTTCCTAATCTTAATGACGGAAGATTTTTCGTAAAGAATCTTATTTAAAAAAAACAAAGTGAAGAATTTTAATTTTAAATGGTTGCTTTGGCCTAGCCATTTTTTTGCAGGCAATGTAATCAGATGGGGCAAATATCGGTGGCTTGAAATAATCATCTGCTCCACAGTCACTGAAAGCCATTTGTGGTTGTAAATTTTGTGGGGGAGTCTCACATAGGAGTAATTGTGATGCATGATTTTGGATGCTCTCACATAGGATTAAATTAAAATCGATTTCATTTCGTGACAGTTATGTCTTTTCATACTAGCTATAATACATATGGTAGAAAAAAAATGCGCATCTCGCGGTATGAATAACTCATATTTGTCAAAAACCCCACATAGGAGGTATTTAGAATGCATGCGCGATATAAAAGTCAATAAAATATGGAATGATACCGGTGACTTATGGTGGTTGTTGGACATAGATTTAACGCAGGACCGAGTGCAGTAGGTGGATTGCTCTGTGAGAGAGGGGATGCATATTTAATTTAAGCGGTCATCGCATTTCCAGGTGCACTGGTTAAGAAGTCAGACAGTACATTTTTTTTGCATATTGTAAAAAGTGAGTTTGAAAGATCAAATAATACCCATTTCTTTAATTGCAGAGTCCAGTGGCGCGGAGCCGCCACCATATAGCAGTCGACTTTACCCTCCATATTTGAGACCCGCTCCCGTGGGCTCTGAAGGTGATCTTATTTACTGATATATTGACTCTCATGAAAGATATTTTTTTCCAATAATTTATTTATTACTTTGAGTGTGTTCACTGTCAATACTTGGTGGAAAGGCATTATATTAATAAAACACAATATTCCTTTGTACTCTATTCCACTTTATTTAATAGTTCAGAACCGGTTTCGTTCATTGCGAGCATTGTCAACTTGTTCGCAATGAGCGAAACCGGTCCTGATCTATTAAAATAAAGTGGAATAAAGTACAAAGGAATATTTTGTTTTTATTAATTTATTTATTTTTACTGATGCTCATTGAAATAGATAATCATTCACAGTCAAATTCCTTCTTTTAATCATACGAGATAATACAATATTAATAATGAGCCCATGAGAAGTGAAGTGAGCCAAGTGGTATTTTAGGAAAAAAAAAGTTGGATACGTTATAATATTCTACATGTCTAAATAGTGTCAAGAGTATCTAACATAATATGAACAGTAAAACCCCCATTTACACTAAAGTCGGGACCGTGTAATTGGGGGAGTGAATCTCATACAAAATTAAGAATTGGTTTTTCTGCGAAATTTTAAATAGGACGGGCTCGATAGCTCGGATAGGGCTAGAATAGCTCACCATTGTTGAATTTTTTTTTCTTTTGGATCTACACACCCTCTTAAGTAATCAATTGGTAATTGGTACTATTAGTGTTTGTAACTTAAGTAAACTCCTTGAGAGTGAGGAGTTAAACATAAGTTGTTTTTGCATGAATTTGAAAAGCTAAATAAAAAATATTTTGGGTCTTCTGCAGTGTATGTATGTGTTATGAAAATTGAAAAATAATTAAACAAAATTTTTAGGGACAAGCGATTCGCTTCCTCTGAAGTATTCGGATGACCACCGAGATTACGGAACAACTGTCGACGGATACAGACGGTATCAAGATGCTCCGCAGCTTCCCAGCCAGTACTGTGTTCAACCTTATCCGGAAAATCCACCCCCGTATTCATACGGCCCTCAAGATAGTGGCAAACCTAAAATCGATTACTCCCTTTCTCAAAATGTCCTTCCATATCAATATTATCAAATTGAGAACACCAATTCTGATAGAAATCGCCAGTCTACGAATAGATTTAACTCTTCGGACATTGGCGATGCCCAACAAAACTCTTCCCAAATTTCAACAGGACATTACTTTCAAGGGCAAGGGGTGACACCGCTACCGCACTACAATCAAATCGCTGCCCAGGTGCGTGGTCCAGGAGCGGGTGGGTCTTACGAAATACCTGGCCGGACTGAATTTGAAAATCCAAGTTATCCAACCTATGCTCCCGCTTATTCTCCATTGCCGGTCCACGACGGTGGTGAGCTGACCAATCGGATGCAAAACATGAGTGTAAATTATTCAACTCCGATTCAGCCTAATCTTTATAAGTCCATCGATTCGAACATTCCACCTATAGCTGGACCTCCAGCTTATACTCAAAACAATGGACAGTATTCTCATAATACTGCTGAATTTTCCAGTGATGTCAGGCAAACCAATGTTTCTGGAGGAGCATACACAAATCAATATTCTGCTGGTGCGCCATTACAAAATGTGGCCTATGTCTATCCACCTGCTGATGCCCATCTGACAAATTTTGCTGCCTCGGCGAGTTATCCAAATCAATCAGAATCATACATTTTTTCAAATACGTTCCCACCGGGCGCCGTTCCTCCTCCGTCAGTGTCTTCTGTGGGCTCTTCTCTGTCATCGGATACGGTAGCCGACCCTCAATCGGCTTACACTACATTTGTGAATCCTCAAAATTATCTGGTGCAGTCCCATGCTTCCCCAGTGCCTCGTTATGAATCTGGGAACCCAGAAAATGTCATCACCTCCCACGCCGATAGCTACACTTACGTTAATGCCGCCGGTGGAGGATACCCACCGAATAGTTTCGCCGCTGGCGTAAACAGTCATGACCTCTATCGGACGCCTGATGCGACTCATTCTCTTGACTATAAAGAAGGGGAAGGACTGACTTCAAATATTCCAGCAATACAATCGCACGTTCAGCGGTATCCCATTGCCGAAACGTCCTATTATATTCCACAGTATTCGGCTGATTCAGCATACGACGGGGGTCTTCAGCAAATGATCCCCGCAACGCCCACAGAAACCGATAGTATGGCCGCTTCCCAATATGCTCAAACAGAGTATACAAACATTGCGCCTGGGGTGTCGCAAAATAATTCTTACCAGAATCACCCTGGCTACAGTTTCAACAACAGAACAGGCTCATACGATTACACCTACGGTTATCAAAACAGCAATAATGGTACACCTAATCCGGCTCAATATGCCATTTACAATGCTGACGATTCCCAATCGCAAATGAATGTGTACACGAGCGCTGGCTCGTATGCGACTGTGCAGACCAATTCTGGCACGAATGTAACTGAAAATCAACAGGCTTCCAATTCTGAAGCTTCTTATTATTACCCAATGCCGCATTACGGTCAGCAGAACGGTGTGCAGAACGGTGTGCAGAATGAGACATCCGCTGCTCCTTCTGAGGCCGATGATCGATCACCTCCCGTCTACATGACCTCCAATGACACGACAACGAGCACAACCGGTTCCGTCAAAGGTATCGTCAGCGACTCCATCCTGAAATATTTTACGAATCGAGCATTTTATTGTTATATAAAAACTCTTATCGTTTACAGGCCGAGCTGAGATTAAATCTTCGCCCTCTGTGGAGACTCCTGATGCTGAAATCGATGTCGAAGTTGTAGATGTTCCATCTGAAGAGACTTCAACAATAGATTTACTTTCCGGCTTGGATTTTTCCATCAAACAGAAACCTCTGATGCCTGAAATACGAGTCCCACCTGTATCTGAACTCGTCATACGTAAGGTTCCTCTCTCACCAGAGTCAAGCGCTCCTGAATTCATTACGAGCGAACCTCTCGGAGAGGAATGCCTCTCAGAAGAGGTATACGAGAGGCCACCGAAGAGAGATCTGTTCGCAGATCCCTGTCTGCTCAATAACTTCACTCAAGAGGTAAAGAGTTTGCAGCTGTTCGTCGATGGATTCACAAAAAAGACACATTCCGGAATCACTATGTTGGACTCTAAATGGAAAAAAATACAAGATGTTCAGGTAGATAATGCGGGGAGTCCATTAGCATTGTTTCGAGTTACAGTATTTTCATTCTGGTCATATAATTTTTTCTTTGCAGGCTAAAGACAATTTATGCAAGACAACTGTTGAAGCGAAAAATAATCCTGACAAAAATGCTTCTCCAGACGTGATTCCTTACGATGAATCGAGAGTCCTACTGAAAACCGATTCTCACGAGGGATATGTGAACGCATCTCACATCAAGGTATTTTTCAAAAAAAAATCAAAGAACTGATCGATGATTTTTTTAAAAATATTAATCAACGCGTACGTTTGTATTCATTCTTTTTATTGCAGCAAATATCTTCATGGTGTGTACCCATAATAATCTGTGATCTGCCATCCGATGACAACTATTCTGATTTTTGGCACATGGTCTTTTATCAAAAAATAGACATCATCGTTTGCTTGCTCACTGAGATCGAGGTATGTTTTGAAAATTTTTAGTCTGTTGATGATTAACCAATTTCACCACTCTCGTTTCAATTAATTTCGTCTTACAGTTACAGGGAAAATTTTACGGTCCGACTGCCAAAAATCAGAAACAGCAGATCTCCCCGAATATCAATATTACCCTCGACGAAATCAACTGTAACGTAAACTGGACCGAAAGGCAAATGACTGTTCGATGTAAAGATTTGATACGTAAAATAACTCACTATCAAATAAACGTTTTCCCGGCTAGGTGGGTGAAGATTTCAATTTTTAATTATCTTTTATATCCAATTTGCATTCATGTCCTTGGAATGTTTGTGTAGGTTTGTTTAGTGAAAATGAGTATATCTACACTTATAACATCTCTCTAAAATAATTTCATCTCATATTATTTCTAGAGTCGTCAGCGCTCCTCTTGTACAACTGGTAGATAGACTGCTGAACACTAAATATGAAAATGTAAACCGTGATGTGTTACCGAAGACTCTCATCCACTGCAGCACCGGAGCCGGTCGTAGTGCACTTATTGTCATTCTTACAATGGTCATGTGCCAAGTCAGAGCAGGTTTTACAGATCTGAGAGGTAAATTTGAAATATGTGTCAAAAATCTTTGATTTAGTCACCAAACTTTTCGAGAAACGGGCCGGAAGATTTTTTCAAAAACGTTGGCAGGCTGGACGAAAAATATTCTTGATGGAATCCTATTAGAATTTAAAAATAATCAGTATTTTGCATATGTAAAATATTTATACATAAAACAGGGACCAGATTGAAATCCTTAGAGGGCCGGACCCAGTCTGCGGGCCGTAGTTTGGTGACTGCTTATTTAGACCATAATGAGAATTCTGGAGGTACGATTAACCCTTTGATGACTGATTTGAATGGCTAGCTTAAAATCTTTGTTTCAAAACAAAACCCTAATAAATAGCATACAAATTTCACACTCAGTGGTTATATTTGAGTTAGAAAATTTTTCTATTGGCAGTGATGTTTCATACAATATGTAAACAAAAATATTCAATCTTAATTTATTTTATAATTCAGAATGAATTAGTAAAATTGAAAGACAATGAATGCTTTTGAGAGAAAGTGATTCAGCATGTGCTAGAAATATTGGCAGAATACATTGACAATATTTAACCCTTCAAAACCAATGATGAATCCACAGCACACCAAAAAATCTGTTTTGACATTTTTAATAGCAAAAGTGCATCAATTTCATCCAAATAACTTGATTTCTTATGAAGATTAGAATACAAATTTTATAACTAGTTTTTTCAAACCGCAAAAACTGTAGAAAGTTTTTTTTTAATATGTATTTTGAAAGAAATAGTAGTTTTTAAATTAGACACACCCTAATTCAAAAAAAAAATATTGGATACCATGGTCGAAGTTTTCTCGTACCAAATAGTGAAGATAAAACACCAGTGTGTGAATAATAACTCGATAACCAAGAATGTCACCAGAATTTTTTTTCAAAACAAAAAAAACTATTTTTGTTTTCTTGTTCATTTGTGCCTTATTCTGCTATTCATTGAATATGAATGAGTCACTATTCAAAAACTATTTTAAGTATATGTGCCTGAAGTGTTTAAGAGTGTATGACATACAATATATTTCAATAGGAATGGGATATCTTTTCCTTACCTATAAATATATCTTTTTGGATTTTAAATTATTCAGGTTTTGTGTAATTTTTATTGTTGATTTTTTAAAATATTAATAATGTATATATATAATAGGTAAAGCGAAAAGTAATTGCTGTGATTTTAGTGCGCGTTTTGAAATCAGTTTGCGCTTGGTTCCCATTGGGTAAGTACATCAAGATTGGTATTATTTTAAAGCTCATTTTATCCCGTTTCGGTTTCAATACATTTTTTTTTATTTTCACCCATAGAAAAATGTCACGGCCGGAGATCAAAGAGATGCAGTTACGGCGTGTGTTATTGTTTTTTTTTACAAGGGGTTGAAAGCCAAGAAAGCATTTGCGAAACATATGAAGATATTTTAAAGATTCGTAAGTGTCGACTGTGGCTTAAAAAGTTCAAAAATGGTGACATAAATTTAGCAAATAGTCCAAAATCGGGAAAATCGCAAAAATCGATGACGAAGTGCTGAAATCATTTGTGGAATCCGATCCTCGTAAAACAATCAAAGAATTATCTCAAGACATCGGCTGTTTTGGTCAAGTGTAAAATATTACTTAAAACTGTTGGGAAAGAAACATAGTCGAGGATTTTGGTTGCAGCATAATCTATCGCAGTCGGCCTGGATTATCGAGTGATTATTTGTTTTTCTTTGCTTAGCATGTATGAAATCGATCCATTTCTAAGAAGGATAGTTATTGGAGACGAGAAATGGATTATTTATATCTCTCCTAATGATAAAAAAACAATGGCTATCTCCAGTGACGGTTCCTGACCTAAAATCTTGGGTGGGCTAGAGAAAAGCATATTTCTACTTCACCTTATACATTAATCTACAAGCAAATTAACAAATACTACGATACTACTGCAATGCATAAATTATTATATAATAAAATCAATGCTAATGTAACTAAGAAATAATAGAATAATAACACGGAATCCTTAAATTCGTCTCTTTCAAAGTGAAATAACAAGTACCTACTAAAAGCAATACAGAACTGTCACACTGAAAGTCAATACCTGTCACTTTCATACAATACAACGATATTGGTTTTGTGTTTCAATGCATAAGTATGCGTAATGGGCTGAATCAGTTCAGCCCCCAACGATCAACATTAGCTTGACAGATTGAAACACAATCCTTTGTGTTTGATGACGTTTCCGTACATACAAATACAAAAAAAATCTAATCGTGCTTGATTGCGCCCCAGTGTAAAGAAAAATTGCATGATATTGTCTGTGGTTACGGGCTTGAACGATTTAGCCCCTGAGTGGTGTTGCCAGAGTGACGTTGCCTTTTCCCTGTGAAGTATTTATAGGGTTATTGTGCCGGCTCAGTTTAAAATTGTAATACAAAACACAATCGGGAATATGATTGTAGGTAGACGTAAAATTGTTTTATATTGACAGAGGAAAATTAAAACAAAGATATTGTATTCATTTGGGAAAGGTTAGTTACGCTTATAAATGTATTTATTTTGTTCAGCGGCCGAATTGCTGTTCATTTTTATTCAGCCATCTAAAGTTTTGGGTGAAAAATGCAGGTCGGGCTTAGCCCACCTAGCCCAGTACCTAGAACCGCCACTGGCTAATTCTATGGGAAGCACCGGTTTCAACCTCTCGACCAGGTATGACATTAAAAAAAACTTTTGCGTATGTGGTGGGATATTTCGGATGATTTATTATGAATTACTAAAACCTGGGAAAACAATTACATCGGAGGTTTATTGTGCGCAATTGGACAGATTTAAGGAAGAATTAATTAAAAAGAATGGTCAATGTTAGTGAATAATCAATGGCAAATGTCACAGCACGATAATGTGAGAAGCACGCAGCAAAAATCACCCAAGAAAAAATTAAAGAGCCAACCTAGAACTGCTACCTCATCCACCTTACTCTCCTAATATTGCTTCATCGGATTATGATTTATTTCGAAGTATGGAACATTTGCTTCGAAACAAAATTTTAATTCTAAAATCTAAGTCCGAAATCATCTAGATGCCTTTTTTATTTCATAGGAGCCTGAATTTTACAAAAGAGGCATCGAAAAGTTGCCTAAATTGTGGAGAGACTGTAAATAATGAGGAAAATTATTTAAATAAATAAATCATGTGCAGTTTTTTTGTAAATACTTTTTTTCATTGTACAGTGGAACCTCGATTCTACGTTTTTCAAGGGATCGCAATAAATGAACGAAGAATGCGGGAAATCTTCAAATAACACAAAAAAATGTTTAATTTTCAAAAAACTCATTTAATTATTAATTAAAGAACAAATAAATGTATTTTTAACTTGTTTAATACAAACTAAGTAGCCTATTTGCAGTTTGGGACTTAAATTTTAACAAACACTCTTCAAAATCGCGTACATTTCTAAGTCAACTAACTCCTTTTTGCTATGTTGACTCGTTTTTCTCCTGATTTTTTTCCAATGTTTTTAATTATTTTCAGTTTCTCAACTAGAGTTCTAGTTTTCTTCATTTAGGTATTTTAGTTTTGACTTTTGAGTTAGAAAAATTTACGCAACCAGATGAAATGTAAGATTATTTATGAGCGAAAAAAATATTCTACAAAAATGTTCAATCGGGATAGATAGTAAGTAACTGGGACGGGACGATAATATTTAGATGATAGATCGAAGAAATCGGTAAATCGAGAAATGATTAACGTGGAATTACTAAACATTGCTATTACGGGGTGGGGGCTTGGTCGAGTAAAAAATAAACGATCCATGCATAAAGACAAAGATAGTGAGAACGGAAGATCGGGGTTTCACTGAAAAAAACGCGAAACGAAATTCGAGGTAAGATTATTTATGAGAAATATTCAACGAAAACGGTCAATCGGGATAATATTTTTGACGGGACCAAAATATTTGAACGATAGATCGAGGAAAACGGTAAATCGGGGAACGGTTAATGCGAGATTATTTTACATTGTTCTTATGGGTGTTTGGCCGGGACTATGAAAAATGAACGAACCATGCGGGAAAACGAACAATGCGAGAACGGTAGATCGGGGTTCCACTGTACTAAAAACACGGCGATTGCTTTTCACTTTACCTAATATATATACAGTGGAACCCCGATCTACCGTTCACGCATTGTTCGTTTTCCCGCATTGTTCGTTTATTTTTTATAGTCCCGGCCAAACACCCATAAGAACAATGTAAAATAATCCCGCATTAACCGTTCCTCGATTTACCGTTATCGCGATATATCGTTCAAATATTTTAGTCCCGTCAAAAATATCGCGATTGACCGTTTTTGTTGAATATTTCTCATAAATAATCTTACCTCGCATTTCTTTTCGCGTTTTTTTCAGTGGAACCCCGATCTTCCGTTCTCACTATCTTCGTCTTTATGCATGAATCGTTTATTTTTTACTCGACCAAGACCCCACCCTGTAATAGCAATGTTTAGTAATTCCACGTTAATAATTTCCAGATTTACCGATTTCTTCGATCTATCATCTAAATATTATCGTCCTGTCCCAGTTACTATCTATCCCGATTGACCATTTTTGTGGAATAGTTTTTTCGCTCATAAATAATCTTACATTGCATCTGGTTGCGTAAATTTTTCTAACTCAAAAGTCAAAAATAAAATACCTAAACGAAGAAAACTAGAACTCTAGTTGAGAAACTGAAAATAATTAAAGACATTGGGAAAAAATTAGAAGAAAAATGAGTCGACATAGCAAAAAGGAGTTGACTTAGAAATGTACGCGATTTTAAAGAGTGTTTGTTAAAATTTAAGTGTCAAACTGCAAATAGGCTACTTAGTTTGTATTAAATAAAAAAATATATTTAAATATTAAATAAAAGGTAATAAATAAATGAGTTTTTTTGAAAATTAAACATTTTTTTGGTGTTATTTGAAGATTTCCCGCATTATCGGTTTCCCGCATTATTCGTTCTTTTATTACGGTCCCTTGAAAAACGTAGAATCGAGGTTCCACTGTATATATATAGTTGTTTTCACTTTTTCTTTTGATGTTTTTCCATCACAGATTAACGGTAATCAATATTTTTATGTTACAGATATGATAGATTCTGGTTTTCTTTATCTTTGCGGATCTCGAACAAATGTCCTCGAAGACACAAAGTATCTCGTGGACATCTATAGGACTGTACTGTTCTATGCTCAGGGAGTTCTCTGTTCTGGTTAGTCGACTACATTCTTGCGATTGTATTTTTAATACTTGAAATCTTATAAGGAATCATTAGGGATGAAGCGAAAGCCCTGAAATGTTTTAATGCTTCGCATGTTTAAATATATTTTTTTAAATCTTACAGGCACTGTGATGTTCAACGGTGAGGCCGTATCCGTGCCCAGCGGAGCTAGCGTCGCTCCCTCTCACATTCCGCAAAATCCTCATTCGACTTACGGCAAGCAGACGAGTGAAAGTTTGAGTAAATTCAGCAAGGAGAGTTTTGAAGAAATGAAACAGGCAGCGGGACTCAAGAGCGGCGACATGAAAGATCCTTTGAGCTATTTGGATCCTCTGTGGAGTCTCAAGAAACGTAAAGAATAATGCTAAAAAGTATTACATTCTCATTTTTGTAACGAGATCAAAATTGTTCAAATATTTTGCCTTAACTAAACGCATGCAATACTACAATGGCGTTGTTTATCATATTGTTTAAATGTGTGAAATTATATGAAATGTAATTTCATGTTTAATATAAAACATATTCCAAAAATTATTATTCAATAATCAGTTTCATTTATCATTTTTAAGGTGTTCACTCTCAATTCACAGTGGAAAGGTAGTATATTAAAAAAGAAAACAGTTTGTAATAATTCCACTTTATTTATTATAAATCAGGATCGGTTTCACTCATCGCGAGCATTATCAACTGAAAGTCAGAAGTGAAACCGGTGCTGATCTATAATAAATAATGTGAAATAGTAAAAAGTGTCCTCTTTTTCTATCGTTTCATTTTACCGGTGGACACTTTCTTCTGATGTTTCTTCTGGTGTTTTTATTATTGATCGGGTAGGATTGTAAGTAGGATTTCAACCCTCGGTTACCTCTACTATCTTTTGCATATCTGTTTATTTTTGAATTTCTGCAACGTATATATTTATTGATAAACCCAATAAATGCATAATTTTAAAAATTCTGATTCACTTACGACTGAATTGGTTAATAATCACTTTGCCGTAATTCATTTCATCATTTTATTTTCATATTTACTGTCGACAAAAAAATCAAATGCAGCCGGACTCAAATATGGATTACGATATGGAGATAGATCATAAATAAGCTTCAGAAAAAATAATTGTCGATCTGTGGCCTGAAATAAAAATAATCGCTGATACATTAAAAGTACATTTGGATTATGCCTAAATATCTATTTAGAATTGATGATTTTTTATTACAATGATGTTAGTATTGTTTCACTATTTTATTTCACAATCTTCCTCTTTCTGGGATATTGAAAATTATAGTCTAAGAAGTAGGGCAGGCTCGCGAGAGAAAGCAACATATAAAGACTGGCAGGGGAGTAATCGAGACAGTGATATTTTCAAGTTTATTTTTTTTATATCTAAGACATTGTCAATATTTATTATGGAATTATATTAATCAGACATTCAATGGGAAATGTCTTGGAATGCTAGCCGGCAATATCTAATGGCAGACTATCTTTTCTTCAACATGAAGAAGAATATTTTTATATTACGGTCTTCCTTCACTATCTATATTTCTTTGCCTGTAAATGCTATTTGGAAAATGCTAAGAATAGCACAATTTACCATAATTATCACTTCATGCAATTGTAGTAAGAAATTGTGTGCTCATAGTGAAATATATTTGTTTCTAAAATAACACTAATATCACAATGAAATCATCGTTTAAATGATGAATTTCATCATTTTTATCACATTAACTATTACGCCTCCAATCAGAAAGAGAAAGATTCTCGAAATTATTCTACGTATCAGATGTCACGTTAAGAACTATCTGGCTTCATAATAAATTCAATGCAATAAAATAGAACTCTACATGTATAGTGAATGTTAATAGTGAGGGTTGACTATATATTTAATATTGAAGAAAGAATGAAGATTTACCTGGCTCAGACCCATGAACTTGTTTATAAGATCCAAGTAATAAAAAAAGATGCGCTGTGAAAGAGTACATACAGTCTGCGCAAGAATGTTTCGCGCACCTTGCGAAAATTCAGTTTTGTATTTTAAAATGTCCTTTAAGAGTACAGATAAATTACATCTTTATAAATATCATTACAAATTTGTCAAAGCATGTACCCACGTCTTAAATGTAAGTGTTTTTACCGTTAATAACATTTGGAACAGCTAATAATGAACCGATTATAACCCAGGTAGAAGAATTAACAAATTGTGAATTCATTTCAATCAATTTTAATTTAAATTTGTGATTATTTTTTTTGTTAATTGCTAATCCAGGGAATATGCATTGAAAAAATACATGTTTTCTTCAAAGATTTTTATTACAAATAATATCTAATTGTACCACCCTTTGCTTTCATTGAGGTTGTTATTCACCATTGCACGGAATTATAAGATTTTTTGGTTGTTACAAACATCCTAAACAGCTTTTTTTCAATTCATTTATTGTTTTGGGTTTAAGGTCTGCAATATTTTTGCCCATTATTGCTCAAGAGATTCTCAATGATGTTGAGATCAGGGCTGTTACCCTTCTTGCGCAGACTGTACATATATGTTTAACAATTACGAGTGGAGCACTCCGGGGCTGTTAATTCGGATAAGTAGTATAATTAATTGATCCATACGTGCTTCAATAAATTAGTTAGCCATCATCAGAAAAATTACTGGCATAGAAAGATTTTTTTTTCCATTCTAAATGCTTACAAAAGTTACTATTTTCCATATTTGAAACTCTTATTATAATTTTATTAAATTTATTAAATTTATTTCTGAGACAGCAGATGTTGATGATTAGTAAAAATCACTATCATCGGCAAAGACGGTCAAGGGCCGTAAAACTATTTCTCTTTATCCAAAGATATGTATCGACTGCTATGTAGGATTGGTAATTTAATTTTGACAAATCAATCAATAATAATATAAATTGGGTAACAGCTCGAGGTCGATTTTAGCAAAAGTCCATATAAAACCTACCAAACACAAGAATGAAAACCTTAGTCCTGCTTTGGTAATATATATATATATATATATATTGTCAATAACTTAATTTTGTTTGCTATTAACTCATTCAAAATATAACATCTCCATAATTATTGATATTTGATTTTAATAATCAATAAAATTATTTGTAATTTTTCATAAGTTAGCTGTCTCGAGTTTCTGATGATGGAATAACTGCTTAAGTACTATTTTGCGGGTCAAAGTCAATCTGGGTGATTTTAAATTTTTGTCTTCAGTTATTACACCTTCATTGTAATTTAAAAGTTTAAATCGCTAATAGATCATAATAACTCACAGGACTGACATCCGTTTACACTTCATTATTTATCAAAATGATTTATGATTTCACATTCAATTTATTATTGATTTATTCAATATTTTTCTTATAAACTAGTATTAATTGCCTATCTGTGAATAAAAAAATATTTTATATTACTTAAATAAAAAGTGATTCAGTTATGATATAAATTATGTAATTCTTGAGTAATGTTTTAAGATGAATATTTGATATTATAAAATGTATTACTTTATTGTTATTTACCTTAAAGTTTAATAAATAATTTATAAAAGACCCATCATTGCCTTCTATTTAAATCTTCTACAAGACAAGTGAAAAACATGTGAATTGACAGGATAGCAAAAAGAAGTATATTTCTGTCATTTTCATAAAACAATTTTGGCCTAAATGGTAAAAGTAGTATAAAATTCGCACACATTCATTAAAATATGTAACATTGTGTGTATTTAGATTCTCGCAATTATATAAAATAGTAAATAATAAAATCAGTTTATAACCGAAGTTTTCTGAATTATCAAGTCATAAAGCTTACACAATATAAGAAATGTATCAGGTGTCCAAAACCAGTAAATATGCTTCACAGAATGCTACTAGATTTTTATTTCTGAAAATTAACCTAATGGCGCTTAGCACTTCTGTAAGAAATACAATTCTTCTTCTTCTTTGACCTTATTCGCTCCCTATGTGGACTATATGGCGGCACTTCCATGTTTTCTTGTCTCCCGCCAATTGCTTTGCTTCCTCCCATGACATGCCAGTATTCCTCAGTTCTGCCGAATACATCCTATGGATAGTTCCTGACAGACGTACGGGACGCCGGAATCCCACCGGTTGAAAGAAGAGGCAGACAGGATAGAGGCTTAACGGAGGCATCCGCAGCATGCATGGCATTTGGTTTTAATCAAGTACAGCTGTGTCTCCCAGACAGTCCGCATTGAGTTGAATGTGGCTCCAGACATTCCTAAACGAATGGCAAGCTCCTTTTTTGTACTACCGTCTTCGGGGATATGTACGCCGAGGTATCTGAAGTTGTCAACCCTCTCGATGATCTGTGCCCCACTGGTCAGAGTCCTATCAGAGTCATGACAGGTTTGGTTACACATCACATTGGTTTTACTAGTATTAATTTTTAGACCGTTGCGACCTGAGTTAGTTCCTTACCCATCAATAGTATCCTGGATGCCCTTAATAGATTTGACGAATATGACAGCATCATCGGCATATTCAAGGTCACACAGCTTCAGAACGGGATCAACAGCTACACCTCGATCACATACAATTACAAAGTTTAATTGGTTAGAGAGCTCTTCTGTATTAACTCATTTGCATCGGGGCATTTTTGCGAAAGTTTGCAAAAAATTAGGTTGTACTTTCGAAAAAAGGGTATAACTTTAAAACTATTTGACATTTAAAAAAATAATTTGGACACCAGTTTTTCAACACTTTGTTGCATAATACTTTATATATTTTAGCCTGCTTTTATTAGTGATACTCAACTTTTGTATTTTTTAATATAGAAAATCGGGTATTTGACATAGAATTATAAATTTCATCGAAAACGTAACAAATAACAAGCCAAATATACATGTGCTCCTGTTGATTTTATTTCAAAACAAGATTAGAAAACATGAACGTTTATTTTTAACCTAAAATTGCTTATATTTTGGTGGCCTATTTTTTAAGTTATATTTTAACTGTCTGCTGATTTTTCATCGCCGAAATCACCGAATAAAAATATTATTTGTACATATATTTTATTTTTTTATTTTTTAAATGATGCATCAAACATTTGTTATGTCATCTTTGTAGAGAATCTAAAACATTTGTCACATTGGATGTATATATTTCAACGCGCCAGTCAGACCGGCGAAAAGACTCGTATACGAGTCATCCGTAACCAATGTGTTAAGAGAATACAATATTACTGTTGAATTTATACAAAACAAAATAAAGTTATTAGGTTGTAACAAATGATTGATAATGGAAAGAATTTACAAATAAAGTTAGAAAGTGACACTAAATTAACTATATTTAAAATATTTATTATCTCTTAAGCATAATTTCAAAACTCATCAAAGAATAATTAAGTTAATGTGGGAAATAATGATAAATGCAATTAATGTAATTATAAATGGGGGAAGTTTTTACAAATTAATTGATAAAGTTATTAAATGATGATTAAATTACTTCCAGGTAATGCAGTCTAGTAGCCTTTTTCAAAACCAACAGCCATGAGGATTCTGAAAAAGAATTGAAAAAAATTGACCAGTCAATTCTTAAAGACAAAAGAATAAAAAATATATAAAGAAAAGAGAAGTAAACATAGGTTAATGCAACAGATAAAGTAATGGAGAAGACGCTAAGATAATTTGTTCATTCAATAGATTTGAATCAGCCAAGAATGTATGTCTATTAATTTCTAAAATTTCTTGCTTATCGACTTGTTATTTAAATGTAAAATTTTAAATTTTTTATTGACATTAAAAATATGGTTATTTAGAAACAAATGGTTTACAAATAAAGAAAAATTGTCACCTCTATTGGAAGAAGCTAAATGTTCTTTAATTCTAATATTAAACGATCTTTCTTTTTGCACAATATATTTAATGTTACAGAAATCGCAGTTAAATGAATACATACCACATTTGTTTAAAAATTAAGTTTATCCTTCGAATTGACTAACACATGACTTAAGTTCAGTGTGTTATAAAAGGTGACATTGAAAAGTTTTTCTATCAATTTTTCTAGCCTTTTTTTCTGAAACTCTGCTTAAGTAACTTAATTTCACCCACTATTTGTTAACAACAAATTTGTCAGCCACCATGCTAGAGCTAACATTTAACGAAGGAACAGAGTACCAAACAGTTATCATAGAAAAAATCGGTCAAGATACCTCCATTAAGAGGCCATGTAATTTTGAGAAAACCATTTGAGGATTTTATATATTTTAAAGCGATTCCCGAAATCCCGGGATCGGTAGTGAAACGATCTCGGGATTTCAGGATTGAATAATTGATCGAGGTCTCGGGATTGGAGGCCCAAGGTAGCACCCGACCCTCCATCCTGTATATATATTATGAGATGGGCAGAGAAAGGGTTAGGTTTCAGAATTTTTGTGTATTTTTCTATCACAAAGATTTTATACCAGGGCTTTGGAGTCTGGTGTTTTTTACTCATAGAGTCATACTAGGAAAAATCGGATAAAAATAAGTGAAATATATTAAGAAATTATTTGTCAATTCATGATATTGATTGGTGAAATTTACTATTTAAATTTAGAATAATCTGACGGTAGACTAATGTGTAAATTAAATTTAAAAAATCAATTGATAGTCGGTTTTTAATTTAAAGCCGGAGTCGGAGTCTTTGTTTTTACCCGACTCCACAGCCCTGTTTTATACGATTATTTTTCTTTTTATATAAGGCAATGTAATAAAAGGATGGTATTTATTTATAAGATTTAATAAAAATCGATAGCTTTGACAAAGTATACGACATAAATTTAATAATTCGCTGAGAGGCCGCCGAGTTATTCAACCCTAGAAGTTAATTCATAATTTTGCCGCTAGATCGTACGAATATCGCAAACACAAACAGCGGAAAACTGAAATAAATAAAACAGTTCATTCTATAGTGCGTTGCGTGGTGGTTGTGTTGTTCCTTATATTTAGTTTTGACTGTCAAAATCGAGAAAATTCAATGCGTTCGTGTGTTAAATGACTGACAGATCACTTAAATTGTAGATTATATATTGAATATTTGTTTAGTAACAATACATGCATTCCGTGTCGAAATCTTAAGAGCGGGACATTGAAATTATTGTAGTTTAATGTTTTTTAACATTAGTGTATTTTGTTTAGCCATTTTTGCAGTGCTATAAAATATTGTAAGCATATTTCGGATTTTTTGTATGGTTAATTAATTATGTGGTGCGTAGAATAATAAATTGCAAAAATGTAAAGTATTGTTATTTAACCGGCCGTTTTTTTTTAAAATTAAAAATAAACATCGGTCATAGTATGCACGATATAAGTAAGTTTTGCACGCATGTCAACGTATCGAATTAATTACAAATAAGAGACAATAGTGTTCCTTGAATTAAATGAATGGCAAGTGCAACATTAGTGTATATTTAAAATTGTGAATAACCCAACACCGTGAAAATTCGAGGAGCTGTTTGATCGGATTGAAATATTTCGCTATTGTGGAAACTGTCGTCGAAATAAGCAGTTCTGACATGGGAGTCGGGTAGAACGTTGTCCGTCGACGAAGGAAACCATGAAATCCAACAAACGGAAGGAGTCCGCCAAAAATCCTGGAGGGGACGGATCGGGGTTTGCACTGGATGAACAGGGATGCCTCTCCCTGCAGCGGGTCCTGAGCGCCTTCAACGCGCCCATCAGCGAAGAGCACGCATGGGCTCTGTTCTATCAGGGTGCGTCGACTCTGCGTTGCGGTCTGCCGACAGGGAAATGTCGCGCTCCAGAATCACCCGAAGATTTCCTGATACACCGCGACGGGAGCGTGTATCTCAGACCAGCCTTCTCTTCTACCAGAGGTGGGCGCTCATTTTTATTTTAGTTAAATATTTTCGATGGATTCGGCGGTAGCTTTGTGGAGATTCAATTTAAACACTTAAAATAAAATTAATAACCCGGTTGTGTAACAATGTGTGGTGCGTGCTTGTTTTCGATACATTAAGATTACTTACTTAATAGGTACCGATGTAAACTTACTATGCATTTGATTCCCAATTTTAATTAATTTATATCACTATGATACATACAAAAATGAATGTAGATAATAATACTCAAGTAAGTAAGTCAGTGGTTCCCAAACTTTATGTTACTACGACTCCCTTTGAAGAAAAAATATCTTCGCGCCTCCCAGGTTAAAAATCCCTGCTCTAAGTACTTCTTACTAGAAATTAACCATTGGTTGATTATTTACTGTCGTAGTGCAGTCTACACAAAGATTTTATGCAATTTCGTTCACACTGTTATTAATTTTTTTTAAATAGCATACAGAGCACATATAATATATTATCAATCGGACTCATAGGGTTATATCGTTTTATATTTCATGTAAATAGTATTGCAAAATTTGTTATAAAAAACGTTTTATTTTTTAATATAATACCCTTAAGCCGAACATTGACACTGAACACCTTATAAGTGTTTTATTTTAAAGCTTCTCGCAAGTGCAGCGGGCACCAAAATACGGTCCGCGAGCCAGATTCGGTTCTCCAAAGATTTCAATCTGGCACCTGATTTTCAATTTATTTTTGTTCGGCCCCCAGCGTTTTTGAAAAAAAAATCTCCCCCCGTTTCTCAAAATGTTTGGTGACCGCTTAGTTGGTGGGTCCGTTACTCTTATATGCTACATCCATATTTTAGTAATTACTTGCTCTCGTATTATTCAGAATAAAGTTTTATCTAATAAAATAATCGACCTTTTCTTATCTGCTCCGTAAATTCATACTCGTGTATGGATTTAGATATTGCATTTAAACAGCACTATTACATGGCAATTGACAAAACTATAAACTTCATATAGTATTTTTTGAGTGTAAAACTAAAATTCATGGTATTTCATTATTTCGTGATACATTTGGGGCTTATATCACCAACTGTATCTAAAATTCCAATAAAGCAAACTAGAAATGTCCAAAGGTCCGAAAGACCGAATTCTCGGCATCTCGACTTCTTGTAGTCGTTTTTGATAATTAAAATAATGATTTACGATCATTTATAATTTATGTATGTATTGCCAAATAAAATTGTTTCTAAAGTTTTTATATTTGATTTAAAAATTGCATCAATATGACGTGTTAATTATATTATAAATAATTTAAAAAAGAAATATATTATAAGATGTGAAATGTTATTTTAGAAAATATTAACTGTATAGTAATTGAATAGTTAGTAGTTATAACAATTACGTTTCGTATTGAATTAACTAAAATATTTATCGTTAAGACTTGCAGCTTTTCACAGTTGAAAAATATCGAATTCCTAAATTACATTATTAAATATCGTCTTAACAAACATACATAAAAAAATGGTTGGATAGGTATTCTTATAGAAGTGTAAACAAATATCGAGTGAGATTTTGACTAAATGGCCATTTCTATTTTTTTCATCTAATTGTTAATTTTTTATTATTGTATAAGAGTATCAGTTTTGTGTCGAAATTATATATGATGCTCCGGTTGTAGTTATTTAGTAAAATTATATAAAATCCGTCACATCCTCGATCGGTACATTGAATATTTAAAATTGATTGCTTTATTGGTTAATGTTGATTGACGGATAGTAGATAATCGTTAATAAGATTTGATATTGTGTTCCCAAGACATGTTTCATTAGTCATTTTGTTGACTTTCTATTACAATATTATCCATAGATTTTGTATCTCTATTAGAAAATACAATAATCGAGTAATATTGAAATTTGTGAAATAACGATACTAATAAAATTATCCTATCGTGTAAATAAGAATTTTACTTGCTAAGCTTCTTTAAGAAGTACATATATTCAGACTAAACGTATAGCAAACTTTTATTACTGTGTAACGTGGATGTATTAATTAATTATTGGAACATACAAAAACTTGGAGAGAAAATACGCACTATTAAGATAAAATATCGTCGGTATTCTTTTACAAACTCGTATCTCAAAAAGTGCAAATTTTCAGGAGACATATAAATGTACTTTATTCTACCGCTATCGCTTTGCTTCGCTGTGAAACACCACTGGAATTTACTTAAGCAAACATTTGCGAAAGCAGTTGTCTGAGGATGCCTCTGAAAGAGGGGAAACACGTGTCACATTTTGTAACACAATACGTGGAATAATCAAAGTTATTTTTATTTTATACCACTGGAATGGTTTGTTCTCAATTTCTTTGAGGATTTTAATAAGGAAGTTTCCATCCGTGCCATCCTCTCCTCCACGTTAAACATAGAACATGATAATATTATTTGGCAATTTATTTATTTGTGTCAACGTTTGTGTATTTGGTTAAACTAAGAATGCAATATTTATTCTTTTGGAATATGAGTTAAAGGAATTTGTGTGTATTGAAATTCTGAATTCATTACATCAAAAAACTCAAAAGTGACAAAAGTTGAGACATGTGCGTGTAGAAAATTAAAGACAGCATTACTTTTTTGTAATTTCTGAAATAATCTTAAAGAAAACTTTCGATGTATGAATTACCTATCCGTTTCAAACCTACATATTTACCATTCATGCGACGTTGTTTTTAAAGATTATTATTTTTTATAATACGATGCCTGGCGAAATCTGATTTACTTCTTAACCGTTTGAATACCGCGCAAAAAAAATCATTAATATGTCCCAGAGATACTGCGTGTTTTTGAGAAAAATATTTTTGTCTAATATACACTCGAATTCTATATTTTAAAAACCTATATTGACTCAGTATTGATAGCACTACACATATTCATCAAAATATTGCTTATATTCTATTAGAATACCAAGTATTTGATTTTTTAAATGTCTTGGACATCCGTGTTCGCTTGCATATGTGCTGGACACCTGTGTCCGCTTGGTATTCAAGTGGTAAAATTTAGGAGATTCTTTGATAAATATTATGATAATTTATTATTATAATCACATCTAGAAGATTGACCGCTTAATCGGCTAATTCGTTTACACGGCAGTTTTTAAATTCATTCATTTATGATTGCTATTTCATAACATCATTCTTATTTAATTATTGTGTATTATAAAAAATCCGAGGCACTTAATTTAAGAAAATGAAAGATATTCGATCACTTTTTAAGTACTTTTTGGCAATCACAAGATTTAAGTACAGGTTGTCAAAAGAAAGAAATTTAATGTTCATTGTAACATTTTTCCTTTGTAATAAAAATCCATTGTGGGGTGAGTTATTGTTTATTCACGGCAGGTACATTTAGAATATCGGAAAAATCTCCAGGAGTCTCACTTTCGTCCTTACATAAATATTTTGTCCTTTGAAGTAGGTATTTGTTTCTCGGAAATATGAACATTCTTTTGTTAAACTTGCAAAGCATTATTCATTCGTCTATGTGCATCCACCAATTCAATCGCGTGTTTCATTATATAAGAAGCAGCATCCTGGTTCTACCTGTAAAGAAGTAAAATCGTAGCATTATATTCAGTAAATACACACGGATGCATCATAGCGTCAAAGCAGTGAATCTTCACCTTTTAGTGATCCGCACCCCCTTTTAATTCAAATTTTAATGTAGGTTGTTTTGTAATACATTTTTTATATATAAAGTCAAAATAGAAACTTCTCCCGCACTCCCGGAAATGCTTTCTCACACCCCAGGTTAAGAACCTCTGCGTTAGAGGAAGTTTGTCATTTGAAGTATTGAACCAACCTTCTTTCTGAAAATAATAAAGTATTATACATATATGAGGCTACTATTTGCAAACCCGGCTCATTCCGAATTTGTTGAAACATGAACCATACATGTAATTTAGTAGATACAAATAAATTTTGATGCGAATAAGTATTTTTAGAAATCAATCTCAAACATGACTTAATAATAAATTTGAAATTCCACCAAGCACCTTCAGTCGAAATCTTAAATTATGACTTGATAACTTTTAAAATATCGAATTAAACAATCAGATCAGGCAAATCAGTCTCAAACATGGCTTGATAAGAATATAATAGCTATTTTTGTTCAAAATGAAATTCAAGTTTCATTTTTAACTATTTTGGAATGAGTCGTGTTTACAAATAGTACCCCCATTTATTTATCTTAACTATTACGCTATTTGATACATAGCCTAGCCGCCAGCTGTAAGATATTGGGTTCAAGTGAATGTGAGGCTTATCTAAAGTATAAAACACGTGAAATTCTGCAATTTTCGCAAGCTTGCATTGGGCTGTATTATTCGGTTATGTTTTTACTGTTTGTAGACAATCGATTTTTATAGTTATCGTTGATTGACAGTTTTGAAAAATATTGGAACCAACTGCCAAGGCACTAGATCCTTTTAATTTTTAAATCAAGTGAGATAGGCCCAAATCAGTTAAATCACTCGAGATAAGCTCGATGAGAAAAACACCGCTTTCATCCATGTCCAAGGCCATAAATCTAAATTTGTTATTCATCCTGACGGGATTCGATCCCAGATCTACCCGATATCTAGCGCAATGCTCTTACCGTTAGGCCACATATGTAGTTACAATAATAAATGTAATTGTTATCTTCAATCAGTATTATAAAATCTTAGTAAATATTTCAAATTATGTAGGTGCAGGAGTGTAGGTTGCTTATACAGGTGATAAATTAACCGATTTATATATTTTTTAGCTTTGTTGCAATTACTTCCAAGTATTGGTGCAAGTCACTAATATGTGCTTCTGAAGGAACTGGTTCATTCCGCCCGTTTTCATGACGCGACGGCTCCGGCGAGGGACGGAGGCGGGGGCGCAAGGCCGCGCAGCTCTCGATCGATAGAGCCCCCGCCGCCCGCCCCTCGTCCCGTTAGGCGAGCGGTAGACGGCGGGAAGGGCGGCGACCGACAATGAAATATCACCCCAATCCGAGATAGGTTAGGAATTTTCTTCCTGAATTTTTCATGGGTCGTTCTGCCGCTGGATAATAATATAATATGTCGAAAGCGAACGTTCGCACACTATGCGAATGGATGCTCGATGTGTAGGTTATACGAATTAGTGCTAAAATAACACACCGACAAATTTACAGCTGATAAATGGTTAATTATAGAATTATCAATTTGATGGATGCTCGTAAATGGCGATAATTAATTTTTGATTGATATAAAATGTGCCAAATCATTATCAATTTATTTGGTGTAGTTTTAATGACGGTATCAAACACGTAGACATTTTTGTATTTTATATTTTTGACTTATGTTTCTTTGTCAGAGTAGCTTTGATGTATTCCGAACAAAAAATATTTTATAAAACCTGAAAGCTCCGCGTTCATCTCGACCATAGTCATGGTTTTTGTAATATTATTCGTAGAGTTATTTACTTTGATCGGCGATGCTTTCTAAAATAATAGTTATAATGAATATATTATGCACTTTGTTTGCGTGTGAATTACTAACTATTTAAATATGCACCATATTATAAAGTAGGTATTTAACTCGTCAAAAATATTATATTATACTACAATAAATAACATTAACTTTAATATTTCATCGGCTGTTATTTCAGAGACATGCTCCATGATTACTGATGCTATCTAATTCCTCCCAAAAAGCAGCAGAGATAATATAATAAAACTATCATTATTTTTTATTTGCTTAAAATATAACTATCTTCTTTACATGTATTTGTATTATTGCATAACGTGATAATGTCAAATTAATTCTTTCACAGAAAACTTGTGATAAAAGTAAATGAGCCTACTATATCTTATCAAAAGATTATTTTTAAGGCTTAAATAATACACTTGTTTACTTCGTGACGTAAAATTACTTACAGTAGTTTATTTTTATCATTTGATTTAAAATTTTAAATACATACATTTTTTTGAAATCCATATCTGCTCTCAATGTGGAGGCGTCTCAACAAGTGATTGTTATTCATTTGCTCAACCTTTAAAAAGAGGTGTAAAGGATTAGGCTATGACAGGACTACTGGTTAGCCAAGTCTGGTTATTTTAGGACTGAAAAGTCTATTCAGGAGGGAACTTTTAGACATCACAAAAATCCATGCCTTCGAACAGAAATCGATAAGTCGAATGAAAAAACAATGCTGTTTTTACTGGGGTTCGATCTCATGAGATACGTCATGGAAGCGAACGACGTTGACCACTGCGATACTGACCTGACAAATAAAACTTAATTTATTTGTATACTGGATTTCATGCTTTGAAGTTCTTGTATACAAAAAATACTCGTTAAAAATTTTCTACTTCAAAATTTGGTATTAGTTTTCGTCATATAGTATAAGTTCACTTTTGGAAATTCCCACGGAATACATATTTGTAAAAACGAGTGAATGAAGATATTAAATTTTAGCCAGTTAATTAAAAGGTTTACCTGGTTTCAAGGTTCAACAAAGGGTAATTAATATTATTACTAAAATATGTTATTGTTTGCAGATTATCAGTGTATATTATTGTGACCTTTCACCCTAGTAATTGGGTATATGCAAAATTCTTATTCAATATTTAATTGGTGACATTAATCGTCTTGCTATTTATTTACATACAATAAACCGTTAACGAAAATTACATTTCGTACTAGATTGAATGCATAAAAGAGGTTTTTGTCAATTCCGTATCAGATAATGATAAGAGTTAACAAAAACAATACGCTACAATATAAAATTACTATTCAAAACAAACAACAATGTATGTACGTATTATCAACCTATTGTTTACGTCGACTTGCCCGATCACAATAATTGCAGTAGCAGTCGACGGGTGAAGGGGAGGTATCACTGCAGAAAAAGCTTTTCTTGAATTGATGTTATGATGAACAAAAATAAAAATTCTAAATGTTTTATTGGAAATAATGGACGGTCCGGTGAATTGTTTTAGAATGCCGTAAGCAATTTTTTAATGTTGTACATTCAAAAAAATACTCTTTTATAGATTTTTTGTTAATTATATTTAATTTTGAATTGTATTAATTAAAATAATGTAAACTAAGAATATTGGTAAAATAGGATATCTAGGTTAAAGCCGTCTAAGTTTAAGGTTTTGGAAAACTAAATGACATCCGAACAGAAAAACAAACTATTTTTATGAAAATGGTCAAGAACCGAATCCTGTGTTAATAAATAACAGTGATTCTCACGTGTTATCAATAATACATTGACAATGAACTGCTAGAGCTAGAATAAGCTAATTTTCATCAACCTCATTAATTTACAATCGATTTTGTTGTTATTATTGAGAAGACAGCCCACCACTGCCTCGCCTATTTGCAAGCCGGATTTTGGGTTTTCATAATGAATACTTTGGTATACCTACATTCATCGACATCACCTTCTTTTCTGCGGCATTCGTTCGGACCATCGCACTAAGCTAATTTTATTAAAAATACAATCTTTCTTATGATCTTATTTCGAATCGAATTGTTTGTATTATTCTATTCGACCTTCTTATTAATATCTTATAATATATCTTTACGTTGTGCCCATTGAGTCGAATTTGAATGCGCCAGATAATAGCATCGTTCTCGCTTTACTTACAAACTCATGAGTTATCCTTTCTCTCGATACTATTTTTTTGACAGAAAATCTTCTCCGTAAAGAATAAACAAAAGCCAAATTTAGATGTACGATTTAACAAAATCCCGGAACTTTCATTAAACATTACTATACTTTATTTATCTAAGGTTATGGAATATATCAGGCAGTGCACTTTTATGTTAGTACAGGGGTGGTTTACGATCTTCGGATCCCCCTGGAAAGCGTTTACTCTGCCTGCCTCTTCTTATCCACAATTATTAATTCATTTTCTATAATGCCTATTTTTTGTGAGAATTGTAAGTGAAAACGTTTGAAATGATTCATTCCAAATCAGCTTGTCGATTTTATTCTGACAGATTAAGAGAAAACATATTTTACAAATATTTGGATTAAGGTTGCGCAGTAGATGAACACGTCACTAAAGGGAGTGATGACTGGGGTTGCCATTGTCTACATGTAATAATGCGGGATGAGCACTAGCTTTTGGCGCCGGCATGACGGCTTGTCAAGTGTATGGATATCAAAATATCGCATTTATGACTAGAAATATGTATACCACTTTCTGTTTTATTATCGTATGCGATACACGAAGAGTAATATTGACACCGGCGATAATATAACATTTGAGTATATTAATAAGTTGTGACACTTATATCGGTATCTGTGTGCTCTCGTCAGATAGCTGAGATAACCACAGACAATAAATATATCAATACGAATGTATAGGCCTCATCGCTATCAGGTTATTTGAGATAACAGTGAAGACAATACAAGCGTGTTGGTATGTACATATAAGCTTTATACTATGTTACAGAAGTAATCAAAAGTCAAATCGCTACATCATATTATTGTATGCATATCTACATCTATATTTGAACTGGTGAAAAAAAAAGAAAATGCACTTCAAAAAATAAGCTAAAATACATTTTAACCACCATAAAACGCAGACAAATTCACGCAACCTATCTTTCTTTCCCATGCTTTGTGGCTGAGTGGTTGATGTCTTAATTTTTTGCCAGTGTCCACCGATTTGGATGCGTCTATAAATTGAATTTTCTATCGATTCATAAATTTGTTTTCGAAGGCAGAATATCCGCTACTATTTATATTCTACTAGTCATATCTTAGCTACACCCTTCTATCATTACCCTTTTCAAAAATAGAAAGTGACTGAATAATAGGCAGTTGCCGTAAATGGTTTTTGTTACGATATCTCGATTAGGACTCGACATGATCCACATTGGAAGCAACATATTTTAAGTAAAAAAAATCGATTTTAAATGTCATAGGAAAGTATAAACCCTGGGACCGTCATTTCGGGGAATCTCTGTATTTGAGTGACACATCAGTTGTTATGATTCTATAATGCATAATACGTTAACGTAAACTGTCATATTTCCGTCCACATACATATCATTAACTTTTACGTTATGCTGTTGATCAATGAGTTTTATTAAACTTTCCTAACACTCACCCCCCGGGGCTGCGTCGTAATATTCGTTTTACGTATTTAAATCAACAACATAAATATTACATTTCGTCATGTTATATACTATGCCGATAGTGAAAACTGTTCTGTAATAAATAATTTATTATGTATGAATTTCACATATTTTGTTACTAGCTCGAATCAGTAAAATTTAGAGCTTATTTTTTTTCGCTAAACGAAGTATTTTTAATGAAAGATTTATCAAAAAATCGATTTTGTTATAATATAAAAAGAGTCGAAACATATTCAATTGGAAATTTGACTACTAATATTGATACAGATTTTTATTGTTTTTGCGAGCCATTCTTATTGAAAAAGCATTTTTGCCACATTTTTGATTAATTATGTGGAATTAGCACAAAAAGTGTTTTATTTTTCAATACATATATTGATACTGATTAAATTGTTCGCGACAAGGTTTTGTCCGCAAACATAATAATGGAAAATTTATGACCTACTAGAATAAATCGAAAAAAATTCAAGGCAGGTAACTTTTTTCATAAAAATAATGTATTGTAAGTTTGTACAGGTAATTGGTTAGTAGTATCGATTCTTTGCGTATTTGGTATAGATAGATACACTTGTATTGTCCTTGTCAAACCGCAAACTGCGACATAGATTCATATGCATTTAACGTAGGTACTCATATAATTTTATCGGGTAGGTAATATTTGTTGACATTTTATTCAGTTATAAAAACAATGCTTTAATGTTTTTTATAATCATACTAGCCGGTTCCCAACAAAGAAAGAAAGTGTTTGTGTTTTAATTGTGTTTATTGAAGTGCATGGTTTTTTTCTGTTTGACGTTTGCTGCCGATTGTCTATGGTACGACACACATACTGTAAATGAATTGCACTATAACCTTCGCGCAAGTGCAAGCATACGTTGTTAAAATGAACTGTATGCCAGACATGCAAACATTGATTTTTATATATAATACCTACTGTAAGTTAATTTTACTATGCCTATACTCTTTCCGGAAGTGAAAGCAAAGAGTCTGTCAAAGTTTTATTGCAATCGGATGAGCGGTGTGGCAACGCATAAAGTACGAACAAACATTCATTTTCATACATTAGATTATTTAAATTACATACATGCTCCTACGACTGATACATAAACCCACCAATAAGAAATCGGAACATTACATGTTTAAATAACTGCGTTTTATTTTTGCGCTTGATAAATATTACCAAAAACTATAAACGACGTCAGGATTCCAACATTGCCAACACCTTCAAACTCAGTGACGATGATGAAGGAGTTTGATATGAAGAAAACTACATCTTTTTGTGACGGTATATGCGCATTGATGTGATGTGTGGAAAGAGTGAAAAAGCTGTCGATCGGCGGGTGGAGCGCCTCTATGTGAAATTGATGTGAACGACCCGTGTCCTTAGCACGCCGAGAATAATTTAATTGGTGATCGACCTCGCCCAACATTTTTCTTCGTCTCTTCCTGATTCTATTTTATTCATTTTGTTTTTGTATCAAAGTTGACAGTCGAGCAGTTTTGGTTGTTGTGTTTATTGCCTTTTAACGGAATCATTTTATTAGCCGGTTATAGGTTTTAAGTTGTAAACCGGAAAATTTGGATACAAGTTATTGCATGGAATGTCATCCTGTTCATTTGAATGGTTATTGCCTGACGGTATTTTAATTTAAATTGTGATGCTCGTATTGATTATATATTTCATTTACAGCTACATTTTTATATATTTGTTATAAAGTCGACTGTATCTTGATGATATGCCTAATGATGTTATCATATTATTGGTTATTTATAAATAAAATCGTGGACGTGTTTAACGTCATGGCGTATGGCGTAAACCCATAATGTAGTAGCAAACACCAGCATAAAGGTTCATAAAGTTCCTGTCGTTTACTATAGTGATACAACTCCTCGCGATTTTCGCAAACTAAAATACTTTTGAAATTGGGTCTCAAAATTGATTGTCACCATGATTCCATTGCAATGATTAATGACATAAGGTTTTACCATGATTTCATAGTAATGGTCGGCTTGTGAATTCATCGATGTGCTCATCAATAGTGAATATATTCATTATAAAAAAAAATGTTTTTTTTTTCATATCAATGAGAATTTATTGATTGGAGCAAAGGTTACCAACCTTTTTGGATCCTAGAGTTCATTCTAAAACGTTTTTTGGCTCTTCTAAGTATTTTGAAATCCAAAAACTCGCGAATTTACCGATTTGTCCAAATTATCAAAATCTTTTAAATTATCGTTTTTTTTAGCTTGACGAGCGTCATGGCTCTCGCGGGCACGGGGTTGGGCATCCCTGGATTGGAGCATTTCTAGCAGACAATAATTTTCAGAGATTCCAAAAAATATTGACTAAGAATTATTGTATGATTGAATGGGGATTCAATGATCTTCTTGATCTTATATTTTTTCTTGCTCATTCAACGGTGAAAACAAGCTTTAGATTTAAATATATATTATATAAGAATGGATCATTTGCTACTAGTCTGACAAAGGTTGTAAACCACGTTTTATCAGGTCACGTATAAATAATTATATTACGAAGTATTTTTTTCAGTAATTGTTATTTGTGTTCGCGCTGTTTGAAATAAGTCAATGCGTTCATATTGTCCTTTAACTATTTTGTATATACGTATTAATCCGATATTTGACCTGTGGTTGTGGGAAAGGTGATGCGATGTTATTGTCATAACGAGTATAATCATTTAATTTCATTTAGAAAGCTTTCTACTTGCAACACAACACAGCATAACAACTCGGCTCCGAGAAAGAGTTGTTAAACCGGGCTATAAACTCAAAATGGGTGGTTTTATCTTGTTTTTATGCCTAAAGTGATCGGTGCAACCCACTGTGAAGAGAAAAAATGTTCGCGTTATCAATATAAGTATCCGAATCAATAATAAATCTATTTCATATACATACCTGCCTGCGCTCCACGAAGAATACATTTAATCCTAAAGTTGTGTAAGTTTCGTTTAAGTAGATGGATATAGTCAGTGTTATGTAATATTCTGTATGGTCAGTTTAAGGTGTTATTGTCAATTAAATGATACTGCTCGCGATCAGCGAAACCGGTCTTGAATTTTTTTTTAACGTAGTACAAACATATTATGTTTTTAAATATATTGTATGCATGAGAAAATGTATTTCAATAAATCAAAAGGAGATGTATGAAGAATTCAGAGATAGTCATTTTGTTTATAGTTTATTCGTCAAATATTTGCATTTTTTGGTTCGTAAAAACGATGGCAAAATTGACTGTCCGCCGTAATGCAATTCATTGATCAATGGCTGTTTCCCATAATACGAAGCAGTCAAATCAATTCGATGCTTAAACAATAAATAATTATTCATGATTATAACTGATTGACATGCAATTTGAAATAGTTCACTTATAGCACTGCACGACATGATGCTCTTGTTGTGACTTTTCAATAATAGTTAATTTATATTTTATTACTGAGGTTTGTTTTCTTGCTATTTATTCAATACATCATTTCATTGGCGATACTTGAAGGTGTTTTTATCACAGAAAAACATTTTTTAATAATGGTGTAACAGCAGCACCGATTATTGGAGTACTGATAAAGAAACCAATGAATTATTTTACAGTGACATATTATCTGGTGAATGTTGTCGAATTTTCTTGCGATTGAAACATTTTTATTTTGAGTATTAGTTGAAACGATGGTATTTACGCTTCAAATCATATATTTTTTAATGCCTTCAGTTATACAAAAAAAAAACTATTGTTTACCGAGATTAAATTAAGAACTAACTCTCAACATTCTCATTCAACTTTCTCGTGTTTAAAAGGTTTATAAAACCTCGTACTTTATTATTATACCATATCAGCAAGCTTATCTGCTCATAAAACTCGTGTTGACTGAAACCAGTCCTGCTCTTAATTAACTAATGTGAAATAATTAAAAAAATAGTATTTTATTAATTAATATAATGTCTCTTGATCAAGTATTGACAGTGAACACCTTAAAAGTGTGGATTTTCATAAATAAGATAACTATAACTATTTTAATGTTCGGTATTGTCATCATGATTCGGTTACCTTTCCCTTAGTCTGGAATATTTTCTATATCCAAATGAATGCAACGGATTACTATTGCGACATGTGATATGATATAATAATAATTGTCTATTCAGGATGCACACGCATGTAGCCATTTTCACTTTCTTTGGGGGTCGATTATCCTGTTCAGGCGCCATCGATAGCGAGTGGGCGCTCAGTGCTCACTGACTGTGCCGAATGGAGATTCCGTGCGAGCGGCGACACAATACAATTCTGTTATTGCAATATCTTGTTTATAAACACAGTGAAGTATTTTTTTTATTCAGATATATTTTCGCAAAAATTCAATGATTAGAGTAACTTTATAAACACGGATCTACTCTACGATACAAAGCAATGAAATCCATATAAACGGTGTGACTTTTTATTGATGATTTTGTGATTACTCACCGATGGCTGCAACTAGGGTATCCAATTCCAAAATCCCGGGATTATGATAGTACTAATTCCGGGATTGAGAGAAATTGAAAAAAGTTGCGCGAGGGCTAATCAAAAAGTTCGCGCATCTTTTCATTATAGAAATTCCGTAAATTTCTGGGTTTTTGAAATCCCAGGATATCAAAATCACCGAGCAAAAATTTCTTAATCCCGATTTTATGGTGAACGTTGTCGATCCCGGGATCACAAAAAGGTCCGGGATTGGATGCCCTAGCTGCAACTTCGGTATTTTAGTATGTGTACATTCTCGGTTAAATAATTAATACATAGTCATATCATATCTGTAGAGTTGATGCTAATGCAGGCGTATCCGACCTCGGTTTCTTCATACGAACGTTTCATTTTCATCCCCTTATTTATGACATATGGATGAAGTGTATTATTTTCGTGATCTTAATATTGATCAACTGAACTCATTCAGCGGGAATGTGAAATAAATTTTATGTTGGTGTAAGAGTAAATAAATCTTTTATGATAATTTAAACTAAACACAATTAATTTCCATTATTATCCTTTTTTTTTGGTAAAGTGTTTAATCGTTGTTATCCATTGAAAAACTAGTACTGTTATGATCAATCGTGAATGATTTTTTTCCGTACAAATAGATTCCTTATGAACACTCCTCATCAACAAACACTACATAGGAATTTATTGAAAAGTGTATTTTCTGGAATCGTTTGGACGCAGTGTAATTATGATCAGTATCTAATATATATAGTGACATAATATTACTCACAGCACATAATTTATATATATTTTCATAGTTTGTTTGTTAATAAAACAAACACAGGATGTCGACGCAATAATTTTTCGTCGAAATCTGAGTGCCACTTACCGACAGTTCACGATGACAGTGCGGCTTCAGTACGTTCTTATTTATCGTGTTTACATGACATCTAAAAGCGATCCGTAACGAGTAGACATAAAAATTAATTATCGATACAGAACTTTACGTTCATTAATCTTCACTCGAATTCCAATTATTTCTACGCGAGTTCCTTTCCGCGGAGTTTTAACTTTCATTTTTATCCGGTCGTAAAACCCTCCGCCCTGGACCTCCGTCCTCTGGTCGGCCTTGACCGTCGTTTCTAATATATTAGAATTATTTGTAATCCATGACAGAGCGAGTAGCTCTGATGAAATCGAAAGTTTCGTCCGTGATGATTGAAAACGAAGAAAGTATCGGTGGTCTAAAATCTCGGTAACAAAAGGAGATTTCTTGTACGTGAGTGTTCCATTTGACTTTGACAAAAGTAACGTGATTTTATGTCTGTGCGGTTTGGTGTACTAAAAAAAAAATACACAAATACTAAACAATAAATTCTTAATTAATTTATATTAGGTGCAAAAAGATGCCCTGCTTTAAACTTCTATTTTAAAAATCAATAATTGTTTAAATACTCCTAATATATTTTGTTGTGGTTATTATATGTATATTATATTAATATAGGCTCATGCACTCATTGGAACGATTTGATTATTGTATACTGACCAGGGCTTCGAACCGGAACTGAACCGAAAACCAAAAACCGGTATTTTTGTCGGAACGAAAACCGGGACGAAAAAAATAACGGTATTTCTTAAAAATATGAATTATCTGAATTTATTTATTTTATTGATCAGCCAAAGTTTCGTCTCTCAATGCTATTACATACGATTTACTGTAAATATCATGTCATAATTTTAAAAAAATGTTTAAAAATAGGCCCCTTTCTAAAATTTATGTTATGATTAAGCAAAAATCATTTAGTAACGGGTACAATACCAATTTAATTATTATTGTACTGAAATGTAAAAAAATAACTGTAGATACGATTTACTCGTGTAAGAAATATTGTTGAAATTATTTCCATTGGAATTTACCGTACCTAATGTAAGTAATTAATTTTTCATCAGTACTATCAATATTTCTATCTTACCTCCCAAAATAAAAATAAAATGCTTATTCATTTTCGACTATTCAATGTATTATCACAAAAATAATAATTATTACAAATATCTCAGCACTCATATGGACAAAATTACAGCATGTTCATACGTCGTGAGGCTTAAATTAAGTAATTGATTGCCTCCTTGTTGGGAAACATAAGTTATTATGGTCAGGCTATTTTTGATCCCAACCTCATTTAATTTCTGAATATTTTATAACATAATTAAATTTTTCAAAAAATATAAATTAAGTATTTTCACTACCATTCATTCCCGGAGTCGATAATGCCGATCATTTCGTAGTAGTTATTAATTCAATACATTAAGCTGATTGAATAAGTTTATGTAGATAAGCAAATACTAAAATGGCAATTGACAGTGTTCTTCTGAATAATTTTTAGTTATTGTTTTTGACAATATTCGTTCCAAAATACTTGACCGACATGATAGGAAGCGTCGCGTGAAAACCGGCTGTTGGTCGAATCCCAGAGAGCACTCACAGACCTCACCGCCGACAATAAATTCTCTCTGGGATCAGATGAGGATATCTACGAATGAAAATTTTATTGTCAGAGGCTGCGGCGCAATGCGGTAGATCCTTTAGGCGGTCTGTCAAAGGAATTGAGAGGAAGCATGCATCATTTGGTTATCTGGAACATCTTGGTAAAGATGGTAATATTACGTGTATTCAAATTTTGTGTAAAAAAAAAAAATTCGAGCAACTCTGTACAGAGTGCACAGTAAACAAGCAATTTATTTTTTTGTTATTGTTAAGTACATATAAATATGTAATTAAATTTAGTAACTTTGTTCTTCCACTAATTGTGTCACAATTTGTACACGTGTTTCGTCTTTTTGAGACGCATCTTCAGAAATATTTGTTTAATATTGGAAATGTTAATGTATATATTATTTTATAATTTTAACAACGCATGAATGTATGTATTAGTTAATATTTCTACAGCGCAAAAAATAGTTCTTTCACGCTTGAAATAATAATTTTAAATATAAATGTAATGAAAACATTATTCGAAACGATTCAGTCATGCAGTTCTTCAAATGCAATTATATCTCGATAAGACATAGTATGTTAATTGAACCTAGCACGTGGTGAAACGAATCAAAATTATGAAACAAATAACATATGTATGTGAGCATTATATTTACGTATAATATATAATTAATTAAAATTTAACGGAACACGTTTGTTGATAATTATTTATGTTTGGCAACCGACCGCGCATCAATTCATTTCATCTTAGTTTTGTTGCCAGCGTCACTTTTGTATCCGTTGTGGATTGGCTATCACAAAAAAAAAAAACAATTATTGTATCGCCCGGTCCGCGATCGAGTGGTTAATGTCGTCGGCTGCGGTAGCTCGTGGGCTCGAATCCATGTAAGGACATTTTTATTAAATTGATTATTCTATCGTTTTTTGGATTTCTCTTCAAAGGTATGTATGTATATCTGTGATCTCTGAAATTGTCTCTCACCCGTCCCTTACAAAAATGGGATGCAGATAGAGCGATGTGTTAACCAATATTAAGTAGACTTGTTTCAGTCTATCTCTCTTAGAAACAACGAGGCTACTGCTTTTTACTTCTAAGTAAAAAGCAGTTCTCGTAGGAAAATTTCTATCGGGACAAACTCAGTTAGGAGTCCGTATGCTTTACATTGGGACCGGGCATGGTATTTTTTTTATCAACATCTATATGTATATATTGACATTAAATGAATGATATTTAGAAAAATCCCAAATTACTAGATACTTGGTTATTACATTATATATAATCAAACATGTCAATCTCGCAGCCAAGTGAAGAATTGACCAATGCCTTTGGTCAATTCTTGACTTTTAATTACGAGGTCGTGCGAACTTCCGAATGAAAAATTTCTTGTTTTTCTAATATATTTTTGCTTTTGTATTCATATGCGTGATTTTTTTTAAATTCTCTCTACCCACGTATTTTATACTATTCTAAATACTTGACGCAGAGATATATTTTTTCTGACTACATACTAGTGCATTAATAATCTCCAAAAAACGTTCGAGCGGTTGATTTACAACCAGTCTCTCTCAACAACTTTTGATGAAGTGATCCAGTATGAGATCATATGCTTCACAACGAGAATAGACAAAACAAAATTTTCATGTAAATGCCACAACAGTTTTTAACGGATTTCTCGATCTTTCTACGACAGAATCTATATTCTTAGATAATAATATAGTGCAGACAAAAGATTATTAGATATTCGGCGTATTCAGACTAATTGTTGTTTTTATCATAATATATATTGGAGCAAGAGATATAGCATGTACTGTTGAAACATTTTGAAAGATGGCCGCTTTGATAAATGGTCTTTGTTCGCAGCTTGCAGCATTCTCGTTACCCTTTGGCCTACTTTATTTATTTTTAAGATACATGAAAATTCATAACACCCAGCCAACGTTCACGTCTTTGTTTGCTCGCCGAGTAAACGATTGTAAGATTCGGAAACTGAATTCAATTGGCTATTTCTACAACGCTGTTTATCTTTCGCAATGTTTTATATTCACAGTATGTATGAGCTAAAATGGCAATCTATTTTAATCCTCCAAAATAATAATGGAACTAAATATGTTTCCAGCGATCGCTAGCTTCAAATTCAAGCAAATTATCGAAAATTTTGAATATTACTTTATAACACGGATTTTATTTAGTTTTTAAGGAATTCATTAAGACCTCTGTTTCAGTGAAATTATTAGTTAAGCAATAAAACTCTTTTTGTATCAATTCTACATTATGTATTGTAGATCAGAACCAGTTTTGCTCATTGTGAGCATAATCAACATATAAAACTATTAAGTGATACAGAATTATTTAAATAAAATAAAGAAAGACTAACAAGGTGTAACAAACCATTGGTAAAAAAAATATGAAAAGAATTTACAAATACAGTTATAACCTAATGTCACTTATCTACATACATATTTATACTTAATATATTTATGACCTCTTTCAAAGATTATAAATTTAAAACTTTTACAATAAAGATAAAAAAGGTAAATATGCTATTTTCTGACGGCTTGATATTTGCGTTAAAATCACACATTAATATGGAGAAGACTGATACATTATGCAAAATATGAAATATTTTCACTATAGGTCGCCATACTTCGTGAATTATGGCGTGTATGTCATTGTGTGATTTTAATGCGATTGTCAAGCCCTCAGAAAATAATTTTAAATCATGGCGTTGTTTTAAGCTTAGTTTGTGAATTTTTTCGCCGCAGTAGTCCTTGGTAAGTAAAGGGCATATTTACCAAAAAAAAAATGTATAATTTAATATTAAAAGCAGTAGAAAAAAATGAGTATAAGAGTACAAAATGTAATAATGAGCATAAGAGTACAAAATAAAATGAGAGGATGCCTTTCTATCAAGAATTGAATCTGGACACCCTAAGAGCGATATAAAATTAACGATTTGTGATTTTCTGCTTGAAGTAAAATTCTTACTTCGTAAATCTTGCTTGGTAATTCAAACTAATGTATCGTATATCTATTTCGTAATCTCGTAATATCGTATTGCTATATTATTCCAATAGGATCCTACCTTTTATGCGTGGATATGTTTTGGTTTTTCTTACCGCTTTGAAGTAGATAGGTTGAATGGCATTGATGTTTTATATTTTCAGGATGCTACTAACGAGTGATTGTTCTCAAATTTGTAAACCTAATTAGGTATTATAATATGGCCTTTGTGCAAATATTTACGTACGGTTAAGTATTAATCAATTAATGTTGCCGAAACAATGTCGAAAACGCCTTGTACTCTCACTTATGTTAATCAAGTCAAATATCAAGGACAGTGATCGACTTTTTCAGTAATATATCACTGCTCATTAGATTAAAGCAGAATTGTCTGTGCTAAGCCAAGCAATTCATATATATGGTCTAAGTAAGAAACGTAGAATGATTTCAAATCACGTTTTGTTGCAATAGTTATTTAATTTATGAGGGCTTTTGATTTATCTCTGGCATCTGTAGATGAAGTGACCTTTCAGGTGTACGTTTTGTAATTTAAATTCGATTATATCGAAATGATATCCCGGAATATCGATCAATGTAAGATTAAAATTATAAATATTCTATTACGATGACTCTTAATTTCATTGAATCTATGATCCATTTTGGCACGGTTCAATTATTATCGGACACCGTCAAAATGAAATACCTAACGATGAAATATTTAAATTTAGCAAAAACAAATTTTGATATGAATTTATAATATATACTATACCAATGAATTTGAAAGATAATGTAAGAAATTTAAATTTGATTTATTTTAAATACAGATGATCTCGGATAAACTGACGTAAACAATATCGAGTTCTTCTCAAGGACGAACAAATAACTGATTGAATCGTCATAATAAATTATTATGAATTTGTCGTCTTGAGAAGAAACTCAAAATACTAAATATTAACGTTTTACGTAAAATTCATCATGTTGCATAAAATAATAGGTAGAAGAAAACGTAACTTTAATTTGATTGACTTATTTACGCTTGATAAAATATATTTATATTCATAATGGCATTGCTTAGGTTAAAAGCGATTGTTACTGATTTTACTGAAAATATTTAAATTCAGTCTGCACGATATTGCGAAGTTTGGATAAATTTTTGGCTTATGATTAAGCTTTGAAAATAAATTGAAAACTTGTTTTCGAAAGAACATTGTAGGAATCATTAGAATAAGGCTGACAAAAAGCGAGCTACTATTCAAGATGAACAAAGTAGTAAGCACAGATTTTATGATTTTTACCTACGAAAATTTAACGAGGCAAGCCTGAATAGTGAATTATTGTCTCAAAAATTACAATAATTGGTGGGCAGCACTATTCATACAGCATACAAAAAATGAAGATGTCCATTCATTGATTATTTGTATTAAATACAATACAAGATTTAATATTTAAGTCCTTACTCACCAACATATCGTTGTTTAATAATAAAACTATGACAAATGCTCTATCTGTCGTTACATGAATAAAACATTTATAAGACTCGGAACGTCTAATAAAAAATTGCGAGATAATAAAAAGATACTGTCCTGTACAGTCTCGTAACTTTCCTCATCATTTTCTGAAAGCTTACACGTGAACGATTCGCCCCAGGGAGTCGAGTGAAAACAAGAAACTTTTATCTTTTCTCCACTGAAATTGCAGTTTGTTAGTCTTTTTCACAGCCACGAGATTTTATTCTAGCTTTGAAAAGAATTGATTGCAGTTTTAAAAAAGTATATAGATTATTATTTTAATTTAGTTGATCATATTTTATGGGTTGCTGATATAAGTATTATGAGTAGTTAATTTATAATTTATTGATATGCGTACGTAATTGCTTTATGAAAAAGTATCTTTCCAGCTGAGAATAGCTTGATAAAGATTTCCTGAACTGCTGCGAATGCCTCGGAGCTCTCGCCGTCAATCTCGACCGAGGACCCTGTCATGATGGAGTGCTCTAGCGTTGCGGAAACGGCTTCACTCCGAGATGATTGAACCGTCGCGAACCTCGGGCGAGTTTTGCATAAACGACTATTACCCGCGTGCGTTCGTAATGATTTATCAGCCGGTTGTTATTTGCGGCATCAAAAAAAGTTTTGAGGTTACTCTAAAATCAATTTCATCCACTCGAAAACCTGAATTCCGTTACTAAAATTAATGGATTTTTTATGTCTCAGTCACAAAAAAGTATTCGAATTTTTATCACAGTTATATTATTCAAATATATTTAATTCAACTTCTTGGTAGGTACGTGTACGTTACGAATACAATATTCATTGAATGCATTTCCTTTCAGACAGCAACACAGGCGTTTGAATCAGGCTAATTTATTGAGAACGAAACCTCTCCATGTGTAAATCGATGAATCATTTTTGTTTAAATATACGTTGGAGGTAGTCAGTCATTCCTATTAATTTATTTTAATCCAAGGAAACGGCACCGGACGCCGCGGTGTCGGCCCACTTTCCTATTTTATTTGTTTCATATATGTAATCCACACATTCTTCTACAGGGTGAATATCATTTGTTATTAGGATGCCTATTACAAATAAAACAAATATGCGATGCAGTTGAAGTATATATAATCTGGTCCTATTTCACGTAAAAATAAAATCTTGTGACAGATGCATTTTGTATGAAGTAATTAAATTCGATAGAAGTAAAAAAAAATCGAAAACTTATTTGTCAGATATGACACAAAAACAAACCTCGTTTTGAAAAAAAGAAATTATCAGGATAAAACAGCCATCCGAATTTTATATCGTTATTTTAAAGTGGCTTTCTAAGAAAAATATTCGCTCTTGAAATAATATTATACTTGAGCTAATTTTGTATTGAAATCATAGCCTTAGATAAAGTGTTTGGCAAGTTCCAGAAAAAATAGTCGTTACATTTTTTGGCATCGCCTTGTCGTATCTATTCTTGTATGTGCATTATGTATACTATCCTATAAGATATATTTATATCAACTTACTGAGCATAGTTCTCACAATGATTCGATTTCTAAATATCTATCATATAAACTAAATAATTCTTCTGTTTCTAAAAAAATGTTTAATCTTAGTATAATGATGTGTACCAACCAAGGAAATGCATATATAATCAAATAGGAACCACATCGATTATATTAACACATTTACTACAAGTTACACCATTACTACATTAACCATACATATTTGAGTCATTGTCTCCTAAATTATTTTTTTTAAATTCAGGTGGAACCGTTGGTTGACCATTTCATATAATCCACCCTGTAGCCGACTGACTCCTTTCTTCTGTAATCTTACGTCCTAGCTCAGTTATTTGGTAATTGTTATTTATTATGAATCCATAATGCAGACCGCCGATAAAAATAAGCTCCATTCGAGTAAGTAAGTAGGGAAGTAATGCAATTAAGTTGGAAAGTTTTTCGACTGATAATGGGCCCGCGTCGGTCTATCGTTCGCTCCCTTTGGAATCATTTTACGCGGTGACTAAAACTGCCCACCAAAATGATAACATTCTTAATAAACTTTTATTTTCAACTTACTCGCTTAGTTGACGTAAAATTGTATCGTGCCGAACTGATATTTCTCGATTGATCTGTAATATATTCGAAAGCCAATACTACGTATCTTAATAAGCTTTCTGCAATAAACTAAATTGCTTAAAAGAATTTCAAGTAATACTAACATTGTAATAATTCATTTTTAATTTAAGTTTGATGTGAAACGTGTTTCAACTAATAAATTAAGTTTATTTTACATGTTGTAAATTTCTGAAGTTTTCTTACCGATTCAGTCAGGCAACGCGTGATGTCTTACCGATTGTTACACAACAAGTTGTAATGAAAGCTTTATAGATTTGAAAATGTTATTAACGTATTGTATTATCTGTTTTATATATTTTTTGTTATTTTATCAGATTTGTCTTTAATTCGTGCCCAAACGGTAGTTTCATTAAAATTAACGACGACCTTCTACAATATCATATATTTTTTCAATTTCTTTTTACTTGAATTGTGCCATGTGACACGTGTTTCGTATCTTTAAGAAATATCATCAGACAACATTGCAAGGATTGCGTTATAACTACACATTGATACTGATTCTACAACGGCCTTTGTACCTCCTATTACATGGTTTTTGCCTAATTGTATTTAAATGTATATCAAAATAATTTTTTGAAAAGGGATATTTAAAAGTCTATTAATATTAAGCATTTAGTAAAATGATTACATGTAGTTTATGCGATTATGGATTTAAGGATTGCTCGGAGATAGCATATATGTATGTAGATAAGTTGGCTTTCTAAAAATGCTAGTCTAGTTTGTTATTATTTATTAATACCGTTAATTACGTTAAGAAAATTGAACATTCTGTTTTGCTCGATTTTGAATGTAAATTTAATATTTGTATATTAAGATTTTATATTTGTCAAAAAGTGTTTGATTTTCTTTCATTTGAGTAACACAGTTTTAAAATTAAATTAAAAATGAACTCTCGCAAAATTACTGCAGTATTCATCGAAAATATCTTTATTCAATATTTTTTCGGTATATATTCTCCAACTTTTATCGTCAAATTCACGGCATTTGCCTATTGGTTTTTTCATGCTTTAAAAACATGTATTAAATTTTGAGGATTAACGGTCAGAATGTATGCACCTTAGTGGTATTGATATTATTTTTTTACTGACGGTGTGACAATCAATACGTTCCCGAAAAACTTTACATGACCGTTGATAGGCCGTTTCGGATCCGAAGAGCTTCGGGCTTAAATGCTGGGCATGCTCCATCTCCGTATTACAAAGCGGCCTTTTACGGCCATACGTCGATGAAGATGAGTCGTTATAGGATATGAGAAGTGTTCCGGGGGCGAGCTGATAATGTTATACCAATAAAATTTAATCGCGCACCGGCTACACCTTCACTAATGTACCTAATGTCCATCCACCAAATTGTCCGCTTTCTTCTCGATATTTCCAATCTAAATTGAAAAAACGGTTTTACATATTATCCTACTAACATACTTTTTGAAAATGTGTAGCCGTAAATTTTATATGTTTCTACTTAAACATTGTTTTATGACTCTTCGGTATTATTTAATCGTTCAGCATACCGTTTATTTTATTATACTCTACCTATAAGTACGTATTTATATTATTATCATAGCTTATCTTAAATTTTTAAACACCGTTTTCATAAACTGTATTTTTTAAGAGATTGCATATGTATTAATAAATGATCAGTTGTCATATCGACTGTGGAAAGGAAAAAGGACGTAACCCACACATATCAAATTTTACAGGAGACACAAAAAACGTCTATTGATGATTTTAGGTTAAAAGTAAATTTTGAAATATACACAACCCTGAAGCGCACGGTGACTAATAAACTGGTTTTTAATGACCTAGCCTAACATTAATTTAATAAATTGTTCAAAAAAAACTTTTTTTAGGTCCTTTTTCCAGGTTGCAATTTTCACAAGCCTTTCTTTTTTCAAACTTAAAAGCTAAATTTAGATATTAATTCGGCATTTTCAACTTCCACCCTTTTGATAGAACGTGTGACGAGTTGTGATTATCGAAAAAAGCTGTTTTTGAAAAACTGAGGATTACGTCCTTTTTCTTTTCCACAGTCAATATGGATATCGTTAGATGTCATTTTTGTGTGAACTAATTTGAATGATTGGTTGTATCAAGTTAATGCCTTACCGATCAATAATATATGTATCACTAAACTTCTATTGAGAAAAAATTGTAGATTAAAAAAATAATAAAAATCACAGTCTATTATTTCATCAAAATAGGTTATTTTGTATTGTGTCGTATTTGAATATAAAAATATGACGCAAATAATTATCAGGAAATCATGTTTTTAGCATTTTATAAATATCAACGACATCATATCGAATTTCCTTGTTCGCCATTTTATCGAAGCTTCCAAGCGATTAAATTGTATTGCTAGGTACCGTAGATAAAATTGAATTGGAAAACAATTGATTGTAAAATGGACGAGTACGAGGGGCCGGTCGCCGCAAACCGCGGATTATATAACTCGTGACGGAGTGGAGTGCCTTCGCTGACCAGGGCAGGGCGGCTGTCGAGATCGGACACCCCTCATATACGTGACCGAAGAGTCACTCAAAAAATTATACAACTTGCGATCGGTTGCGATGACTTACCGGCGACCGCATCTCTACTCCGTTTGTAATATGCAAATAATAATAAAGTAAATAAAATTGTTGTATTTCAATATTACTCGCACAGCGTGTATATATTATATTTAAAAACGGCATTGAACTGTATAAGTATATGTATCACTGTAAAAATAATATTTTTTTAATAAAGTTAATGCTGGAATAGACCAAAGAAAGTAAAACCGAGCACAACAAAAAATATATGGATATAAAAAAAATGATGTAGATATTATTATTTATATTTACTTGTGGAATTTTGTAATATTTTAATATATTTTTTTTTAGAAACGTGTATTGTTAAGATATCTTATGGTAAATTAGATATACAATTTTTTTATTATCCATGTCCGCTCCCAATGTAGAGCATATGGCCTCCTAATGGAAGTATCTCAACAGAGGTTTTTTCTACAAGAACTGTTTGTTACTCAGTCGCTCAACCTTACTTTTTTCAAAGTGACTAGTAGGGAAAGAATGATAAGGCTAGAACAGGACTAGTGGTTGACCAATCGCTATTGCTGCACCCAGTTATTAAAAGGTCAGAAAGATGGGAGGGGGGGGGGGGAGGAAATAATGTGAATTGAAATCACAAACACCCAGTCTTCGATCGCAATTTTGAATTGAATAATTCTTACATTGTGATCTGACCAGGAACCAAACCCAAACCTGCGTGATCGGTGGAGCAAGCTCTAACCAACCGGGCCGACAACATTTAATACTTATATATTTTTAAAATCTTATATTATTATGAATTCAACTCTTTTTTAGGTTGAAAATATTATATAATTGCACAATTAATCCTATTTTATTACATCTTTTTAACAACACCATTAATATTTTGTATTGATTAAGATAAACGTATTAAAATACTATTTTATTTATCTTAGTTGTCTTATCACGTATCTGATATCACCGTTCTTTTTTCTCGTTTAAATTTTTCTTCGGACACGTCTTTGAAGAATGTAAAAATCATTTTTTTCTTATGCGCTTAAGCAAAATGAATGAAAATCATGTATTTTAATGAAATATACGCATTACGCACGGTTCGACATTGGCAAAAATAAAAATTAACATAACATGACATAAAAATTTATAAGAGTACCTATAATTGAAAATAGCCTTGAATTTGAACTTTTCTCACAAACGACGTATTAAAATTTGTCGGAGTAAAGTTTAACGAGCGATACTTGAATGAAATAAAAAAATATAGAGCTCATGGTTGTTATTTAATTATGTTTACAATGTCCCAAATTTAAGTTGAATCTCTCCATAACTATCACGAATATAATGAAAAAAAGTTTTTTATAATACAATATGTTAAATAAACATATATAATTTTGGAATAAAACCTTTACATTATTAAGATTCACACTTAATTTGACGATAAATTTAAAAATCGCCCTGCCTTTTGTACCGGTGAAGTACAGTAATAAACTCGGCAAACACTTTTATCTGTGCTACTAGATATACAAATTATAATTAATTATACGGATATCACCTACCTACCAATCGAATTGAATTACTTTTTATATTTATAACGATGATAAGGTAACATAATATCGATTTCTAAAAGTAGAAAAAACAATACTAAAGGACATGCGTCGACAACCTATGACCCGCGAGTCACCGAGTGACCCATTTGATAAATTCAAGTGATCCACTCGAGTCCCTTACCATTTAATCCTTAATTAAATTTATTATTCAAAAGTAATTACATTAGATTAACTATTTTTCACTCTTATTGATGAATTTATTATTTAAATGTTATTATAAATAATTCTAACTACTGCAACTAATAACGTAGAAATTTACCTCGAGTGTATTATTGAAGAGATATTATTTTCGGTATGATACAATTAATACGTTTATCGAATAAACAAAAAATATATATTTAAAAAATGGCAGCACTGCACTTTACGAAGCCCGCGTAAAACAGAAGGCAATAAAACTCTATAACCATGATATCAACGTGTGACCATCATTTCCTACATTTTGTCCGCGTTTGTTTCTAAAAAGTTATCAAGGATTATTAACTGATGCTCGTCGTGAGCGAAACCAGTCATGATCTTTTTAAATAAAAGTGAGAATTAGTACGAATGAGTATTTTATATTAATTATGCTTTTGATTGTTTATGTTTAAAGTTTTAATGTATGTTGTTATTATTTTATCAATAAAATGTATCTTATTATTTACTAGAAGACTGTTTTAAAATGAAAATACCCACCGACCCGAAACATCTTCTAGTGATACTTTGGCTATTTTTTACTCCAAGTCAAAAATAGTTGCTGACGCCTACTATATGAGGTGTATGAAAATTCTAAAAGTCAAAAAAAATATCAGACTATACAAAGGCGTAAAAAAGAATTTCGACAGACTGTGTTTAACGAGACTTGTTATACTATATTGAAATCTTTCAATCTCTCCTTTTAGATGGGATACTTTAAATATTATATAAAGAAAAGTGAGATTAAAAAAGGATACACCCTTAATCGCTCTTCTGATCTATCATTCTCAAGGTTAGATAGAGTGAAGAGAAATAAATGAAATACTATCACTATCAGTATCATAAATCGATTCGATAATCAATACATTCAAATATCTTTTAAACTTTTGACCGCTCAAAAGCGTACTCGGCGGCAATTGCAATTCATGTATTTTCAGATATTCGATAAAATCAGTGAGAATATTGGCTATCGCATTTATCTATTTAAAATAAACAAATCACAAGAGCTATCACTAGTTCGCAAACGATGGAGTGACGACCGCTGGTCTTGTTGTTCTTATTATTGATTAAAAGCAATAAATTGCGATAAATGCGAATCAATTGAAAAATATAGTTTTATTAGTATAAAAATCTATAGTGTATTTAATTTACTACTTAAACGTAACGTAACTTTTCTGTTGTTCAATGAGCAAGTAAATTTGGAGTTATAGCGGGGAAGTAAAGACTCAGTCGAGAAGAGAGGAGTGTCGGTGGAACCTTGCGGAAGGCCAAGGTGCTTTTTACAATTTCACCGCGCGAGACCATACAACTGTGGGGCACATCTCCTAATAAACTAATTATCAAAAAGCATGATTTTAATCATGTCTGCTTTTAGCATTGCTCTTGCTACGCTCGTTTTGAGGATATAAAGGGTGGGAGAGAATCTTCTTCGTACAGAAATCTATAAATTCATTGAAAATCAATTTATACAAACTGTCCGTACTGGGATTTGAACCTGGGACTTGTGTAAATGCAGTAAACAATGTTGACCACTCGAGCACGCAACCGCAAAACAAAACAAAAAACATTGGTGAATAAAATTCATTAGAATATAAAGAATATGTCATTCCGCTGGATATGCTCATAGCGTGCAATCTTTAAGAAAATATTCATTTAATTAACTTGATTACCATTTTTGGGACTAACCTTTTAATGAGATAAATTTAGTACTAACAATCCAATCAATGTATAAATATTTCAAAGCAATGTCCCAATACGATGTTTATTAAAAAACGTACATCATAATATCAAATTGTAATATCCTTTCTGGAAATTTAAATAAACATAATAATATTGTATTTAACAGTCACTATACAAAATATACACCATGTTGAAGTATTTTTTTTTCTTTTATTAAGTGCGTCTATATTTAACGTTTTATTTATAGAAGAAAATGCTGTAAATTGATCGGTACACATCACTTTTCAGAGAGACTGGTCTAGAAGAAAGATAACAAAGGGGATGGAAAGGTTACTTCTTAGATAAAACAAATTTATTTACACATACTTTTAAAGGAATAATAATTTACAATAAAGTAGTCGATCTCAATTATATAAAACTCAAATAAGCCAACGATATAATTTTTTCAATAGTATTTTCAATGAGCCTTTTTTTAATTAATGAATTCGGCAAAGTTTGAGAATGTAGCGGCAACGGACCAGGTGTAACGGACGCGGACGGTCACTGCCGATTGTCTTTCTTTTAGTTATTTTTACCTGTCGCAGCAGTATTTTTTCATTCGCTTAACCATGCGCTGAATACTGTTTTGTAATCAGATACGCAGGCTATTTTAAAGTACACCAATACCACAACATAAACAGAATACTTCACACGCTTGCGTTCCTTAGTCAAGTTCTTGATAAACATACAGTTTTTTTTTCTGACGTTGACAACCTTATTAGTTTCAGTGGGAAATGTATTTTAATATTCAGTAAAACCTAGATAAACGGACTTCAAATATAACGGAAAAATATCTGGTCAAGTGTGAAAAATGGTTAAATTCAAGTGTCACCATCTGTAAAAAATGTTCTGTGCATGATTATCATTTATCACATCATATTTCTCGCACTCGTATTCGAGACATAATGACGACCTGCTCGAAGAATGAATGTAGCCAGGGCTGGCTGCACAGAAGCCGCACTAAGATTTTAGCACTATCCACTGGTTTAGATCTAGTTTTTCGAGGCACCGAAGTCGTCTCGCACACAGACGCAAAAATCATCGAATCGGCCCTGAACGTAGCACTGACGTTTGCAACGCTATCCACACACTTGCACATCAGTTTAATTTACTGATTCAAAGTGACTGGATGCATTTGATAAGCTTAAATTGTAAATTACAATCAAAAAAATATTCGTAAACCATCCCTTGAAATATGAACAAACGAAAAGAATTAATTTCAAATTAAATGTCGAATAAAAACACCCTTTCGTAAAACCTACTTTTATAAGGGCAAATAGTTAAATACATTTATTTGTAAATGTTGTTTTCATATAGTTCTATAAAAATACGTGAAATATATAACTACATAAACATATTCTCTTATATATTCATGTTTCACATAAGAATTACCTATTTAGTGACTTAGTATAGACGACATATGTTGATTTTAATCTTTAGATATCTCTAAAAAATGTTATGTTACCTTAAAACTGATGTCACTATAATGTTATCAATAAATTCTTTTCTTCTGAATCAATGCGCTGTGAGGGTTAATCAATGAAGAGTATAATCGGCTAAGAAATTATGTAATCGACGTGACATTGTTTCACGCCACTTGGCTTACCAACGGCTACGTGTTTTGCATTGTCTTCTCTCCAGACAATATAAATGTCCGTGATGTTTTTGTTTCGCTTTACAATTATTTAACCATTCTTTTAATCCTATCGTTTTTTAAGGCTGGGAATTTTCGATGAAATCATTGCAAACTCAAGCTATCAGTTTGCATTTTCAATGACCTTTATTCTTTTGTTTTTCTATCGTTATAAGTATATAAGCTCTTGATCGTCCCGGTAATCAGGTAATCCAGTCTTACATAGGTGTATGGAAATTCAGATAAAACAGATAATCCAAGCAATTGATATTTAAGAATATCTGTGATTATTGCTTTTTTCAATGCACCAATATAATCAATTATCGAATAAAAAGGCATTTTTTTGTTTTAGGCATGACTGACTGATTTTTTCCAATATAGCGCCTAGGAGTCATTACCGTTTTGTCATTAATGCAATTGGCGAACACTTCTTAATTGGTACTCTTTTTATCTTTCACACACATATTGTAGACGATTTAATATCTGAAACTACAATAGAATACCGTATTTATCGTATGACTTGCACTGTGGTTTTTCGGAGCTTCCGTGAAAAATAAACATCGATTATTTATAACTTTCTTTTCTGCAAATCCAATTCAAATTTCTAGTAGAGTTTTTAGCGTGCTTAATACGGTTGAGAATTTTTATCACTAAAATGACAGACCGTGTGAATTTTTTTGCGCTTTCTGTTTGTGTCAAGATCATAGTGATTTGCTTCGAGTCATTATTTGAAATTAAGTTACATGCATAGAGTTTGAAAATACAACGCGAATTAATTCTGCATTAGGTGGAAATCGGAGAGTCATTGGAATGAACAGAACTTTAATTTTCACAACGCCGCTTAGTAATTATTGTGTTTGTCATTTTGTGACTTATGATATTTGTTTTCCTATTGTTCATTTACCCAATAAGTGATGTACATTTTTGAAATTTTTCTAATGTGCCGCTTCGTGCTTAGGTATAATCAGTAGGATAACCATTTCCCGTCATCTTTGAGCCCTTCCCTAACGGTTTGAATGTCTTACGACTGTTCAGATTCTGCCAGATCGGCCATCACAATAAATTTGACAATTTTATTGTGCTTAATGACCGTCTACTCAACATTTTTTCTTGCGTCTTAGTTATGCTTTCGTATTTGACGAATCAATTACATTCATATTGACTTCTACGATTATAATTTCATATATAGTTGATAACTGTTTCGGCTTTCGTCCTCGTCGGAACTATTTTCAAACTTGGTTATATATACAGGTTTTGAAAAGATGTACTATTCTTACATTCACACTTATATTGAAAAATGCAGTATTAAATGTAATAAATTGACATGGTGTTTCCCAGAGCGATAGGAAATATGGGATTATTAAGCAGTCTTCAAACCAAATTAGATTAAATTTGAGTGATTATGTATAATCACATTATGTAGCTTCTTGTGATTATGTAATGGTGATGAATTAATATTTGTTTGGTCATTGAGAATGTCATTGGCCAATGCACTCAATTAGCACTTTTGCCTGAATGCAATATGGTTTTTTAAAAATCTTCGGATCTAAATAATAAACCCGTGTAAAAGTGATGATATATTTTGTTATAACATCGATATCTGAATCGTAAATAATTATTATTAAAACAAATATGACTTATCGGGATCTATGACATAAATCTGCTACAATTTATATATATAGTGCATACTAATGATTTTCAATCATTCAACATAATATTTTTTGAGCATTATCGCTCGAGTATTAATACTTAAACATTTTCTACATTTCATACGTTTCAACGTATATCCGAATTTAAAGTATGTATGAATTTTTATAATAATATTACTTGGGTCTAATGATAAGATAAAATAAACAATGATTCTTTATCTAATCAAAATATTGATTAATTTTAACGACCTTGTCGTACATTTAAATGTAACGATTTATAATCACTTAACATTTATTGTGGAGTAAACATTTAATTCAAATAAGCCATTGGTGCTCATCAGAAAAAATATTAATTATGCAGTGATTATAGTATTAAGTATTCGGTATCTATGAATACATATCCAAAGATCATATTATTCCTACTATTATTATTGATTATCGGCGAATATCGCTAATATCGTCGTCTGTGTCAGAGTGAAACATCTTCTGAATTGTATACCTCAGGCACTGGATCGATAAAAAAGATAGTGATCTGTGACAAATAGGAAATGTTTACTCTGAAACGTTTTGCGCTATTTTTTCCAGTTTTTAACTATAGCTGAATAATTATCTCAAAAGCATTTGATAACATTCATAATTACAAATAAAATAAATTTGTAATATGCGCTTCTTTTTTAATAGTAATTTTTTGTTTCTTTTTCTTTATTGCTTTATATATTTTCAGACTGGAATTTAAGGAAACTTTTTTTGAAAATAAATATGGTCGATTGTACGATTGTATTTTTCATAATTTAATCGTTTAATATTAGGTGCAAATCGGTTAACTACTTTATAAGATGATTAACTTACTTTGCTGATTTGAAAAAAAAAGTTAAAACATTCATTACGGCAAGAAAAAATAATCTTGTTTGTCGCGGGGAATAGATACTTTGTTTAAGTATCTAAACTCGTTTATTAACTCCAAAACAAAACGAAACACGAGTGCCTAAGATTGATAGTAAAATTGTTTTTTTTTTGATCTTGCATATTATTAATCTTCTATAATTTGAATCACAACAGAGATAACTATTATAAAAGAGTAGTCTCATGGATTTGCCGTGATTGCAATTTCTCATAGATATAAAGCACCGCGGTATGCTTACGTATCAATGTCAGATCGCAAGAGCGGCAACAGTACACTGAGACATTTTTGTTTCTGCGTGAAAGCTACTTATGTTTTAGCACACATTACGCCCCTAATGAGGTCGGCAATAAATTGCGGTTGTGGAAAATTAATATCGTCGACTTGTTGGTTGCAAGCGTCGTCATTGTTTTATTTTGACATACCATCCGATTCCGCCTATCGACATGACTATCTCGTTTCATTCAGAAACCATATTATCTACCATATTATGTTATACCTATTTACCTGCTTGTTGCTTAGCTGACTTGAGGTTCAATATGAAACACGCACTCTGTCAATATACAACTCAGATACCGAATTTTTATGTTGCCGTTTGAAAAATGATTTTACTTTAAAAGAACCAGGGCTGTGAAGTCGTGTAAAAAAAAAACGATTCTGACTCCGATATATTTTTTAATTAATTTAATATTAACTTAAATATATGTATACCAACAGATCATCTTTAGTTAGCCAAGCATGCAATGCTAACTTTTTTTGAATACACATCATTTAATATATTTTTCAAAAAAATTCAAGTCGCTCATTTTTCACGACTCTGACTCCGGACAAAATACCGCGACTCCAGGATTTCGACTTCGACTCCACAGCCCTGAAAGGTACATACAAAATAATTTATTTTTACATTTTTTTTTGTCAATATTATGTTTATTTTCTATCACATAGTTTGCGTTTCACATTTGTATGAATTTATAGGTTAGAATAATCATTACCATGTTAAATTGTCTGCAAAAACCTTCAAAAATATTTGTTGATAATATCCTGGTTAACCTACAGCTCAGAACACATTTTAAATGAATGTTTTTTTTTCAGATGACGTGAAAATGGAACAAATCGATGTAAGAGAGCATTCGGTAAGTTTTATTTAATAATAGTTTTTAGATTTAACCTATTTTTATTATCGATAATATATATTTTATTTATGGTTGTGTTATCGATATATTATCCTACACATATTTATTTTATACCTAAATATATTAATTGTATAAAATGCGGCCAAGATAAGCCAGAGGATTTAAAAAAAATGTTTTAATTATTATTATGTTGCTGGTTCGTTGCTAACATTCGGAATCTCCTGACGCTCGTTATCTGTTTATTTTATAAAAAAATATTGAAAATTCTTAGCGGCTTAGTTTTCATAATTGTTTTCTGATTGTAAAAAAGATGATTTTTTTAACAGAATAACCATTTTTCAACATGAAAAAAAACAATGTCGTGAATATTGAGTATTGTTAAATAATAACTTAGGCAGCAAAGTTGTATTCGAGAACGTTAGGCCACTAGATAGATGCCGCATAATGACATTTGCCGGTATTATTATCGTATCGACATTACAATCGGACCGTAACTCCAAAGTCTCCTTACATATTACTTTTACAATCCAAGCGATCGAATGCGCGGTGAGACGAGTCCGTAACTAAACATTTAATGCATCTTTTGAGCAGGCACCGCGCGGTGATTCCTAATTTTTATTTCCATTACCAACACCAGAAAATTATATCAATTTGATTTTTTTTTTCATTTAATTTTCTCCTAACAAATGTAATTCGGGGTCATTTTTCGTTTTAACATTATTAAATAACTGTTCGTACACTTGCTTTGAATAGATATAAGAAAACAATTTATTCGAGTTTTCGGATAATAGGCATTATTTAACAGTTTCATAATTACGATTTTAATTATATATAGCGCTACACTATCAATATATCACTATCACTATCAACTGTGACCGTAATCTAAAAACAAAATCGCATATTAAATAATACTAACTAATAGAGATCGATTATCATTATCGATTTTCCGCGTTAGATAAGTAAATTAGGTTAGTGTTTTACTATAAATATGATATCAACGCTAGACTATTATAATATAAATCAACATAAACATAAGATGAACATAACTCCAAATCTAATTTTCATGCATTTAGGTTATTTGGTGACTCGCACCACTTTATCAGGAAGTTTATAAATTCGGTGCGAGAAATTGTTTGATAAATATTCGCCATTTATTTGTTTATATAAGTAACATTTACATTGTGAAGAATACAAATTTCCTAGATAAATATCTTAATTTTAAGGTGTTCACTGTCAATACTTGGTGGAATGGCATCATAATAAAAATAATAAAAGTTCTAAAAATCTTTTATTATTTTTACTAGATAAATATATTATAACCCTTTTTCACGAATGTTACTTTGTGTGAAAAGTCTTTATTGTTGTTTTTGAATCATTTTTTAGGTGTTAACTTTACTGAAAATTCTTCACAGAATGCATTAAATCAGTCCTGAATCCTGATGTTAATACAGTAAAATAAGTATTGACCAAAATGTGAATTGTAAAAAAATCTTAAAATTAAAGATTATCATGATTTATTATCGTTTCTTCGAATATATTTCTATCTTTTTATCTTAAAAAAGATGCAAATAAACGTGCATTGATAGTATATTTATAAATAATTGATAAATCATAATAGTATAACCTTCATTTGACACATAATCAATGGCCATGCAATTCGTTGACCGGAACGCAAACCGCAAAGGTCAGCTTACATAACAAATTATTCAGTTTTCAATTGATTTGTCATTTGTCATTCACAACTTTAGTTGCTAATAATAACCTGCACTCTTTACAATTGTGTGCAGGATTTAAATTTCAACTTTAAAAACGCAGCGGTTGTGTGAAGAAAAAATCTGAAAAAATAGAAGATGGTGCAGATGGGTTGGTATGCAGTATACAATGCATCTATTATTGGTTTGAATTTTATCATTCCCGTGGAAATGTTCCCGCTCGAACCGAATGGATATCGTCGCGGTCGGTGCGGCAGAGCCCTCACTTGCAGAGCCCGTTTCAATTCGGAACACCGGAACCGGTCACGTCGCTCTTCTGATCACTGTAATTTCGAGTCTAGTCCGACTTTACCCCAGGTAACTTACATACACGTTCAAGTACGCTTCAGTGGCGGCAACCTCTCCCATATTTTATATTATATAATTATATGCATATATTATGATATAGCATGGATAAATGAGATATCACGTAACTCCAAAATATCCGGAATATAGAGGGAAGGGGCCGCACGGATAATTCGAAAAATAAATTTTACTACGTTTTAAAACATCTATAAACATTTATTAAATATAACATCAATTTTGCCAAGCTTAATACTAATTATTTAAGGCTCGTATTTTTCGGGTAAGAATTTATATTAAATGGTCATAATATATCGGTCAGAATAAATAGTCATAATTTCAATAAAATTTAGCTAACCTATCCTAATCAAAATTTTTATAAATTATTCGGATCATATAGTATTTTTATTCTGACCAAAAATTGATTTAAATTCTGACCATTTAATTTGTTCCCATTATTCAATCTGGGATTTAAGCTTGTTTACAGGAATCTTTGAACGATTTGGTAATATCAGTTCGAATCTTTTTAAGAGCTATCATAATTTGGTATCTTCTCAAATACAAATAAAAATAAATATAAACATAATATTTTGTGTATTTGAATGACGACTGTCACTGCATAGTCAGATGAAATAAGAAACGTACCTATGTAAAGCATGGCGGTGATTGCTTCACGTCCGCCCCCTTATCTTTCGCTGCGCACCTCCCGCCCCATATTCTTCTTTTTCTATTTATTGTCTATTGAATGCAACCCTTCAGACTCGATCGCCGGGGGATCTATTATCTCAGCGGTGCGCTCCTCAAACAGTTTTCCATGCGTTCGCCGTGATTAATTTTGTGTGTTTTCGTCAAAAATGATTATTTCCTTTTTAGATGTTCATGTAAATAGTAAAACTTTTATTTGGAATTATATATCAATATTTAATAAAAAAAAAATCAATATTACTTCTTTCAATCCGATACCGATTGAGTAAAACATTACAGTTCCTCTTTTTTTGACTTCTTATCACTAGGAAAACTACACAAAAAGAGTTTCAATTATTTTTTGAAATTAATACTTTAAGTTACTTTTGTTTGACGAATATATTTATATCCATCTTTCATATTACTTACATTTTATTATATTGTGAAGCTTAGAAATCAATTGTTTCTTTGATTAATTATTTAAAGTTCAGACGTTCGTTAAACACTATAATAAAAAAACACACTTTTTGTACTACTCCTTGCCGATGAAAACCGTTCTCGCTCATCGCGAAAATAATCAGGACTTAAGATGCTTAAGAACTGTCATCTCTTGGTGAAAGCCATTGGAAAGATTTTTTAAGAAAATAGGCATTTGCGTTGGTAATAAAAAATAATATTCACACTAATGGCAATTAAAAAAATATACATAGGTTCGATTGTTTATACATAGTTATGCTTTTTAGGCATCACTGATGGAGAACGCCTGCACAATGTGCACATTAAATGTTTTTATAGGATCGATGGCCCTCGGTGAAGTTCTATCTCTTCATAAGAAGTTTATCTCGACTCAACTCGCCGCGATGAACCTTATTGTCTTGATTCTGATTGTAGAATGCAGCCAAGCCACGTTTTTGGAATTCGTGTTATCGTTTTGTATTTATTGTTTTCCCTTCTATGTTTTACTCTCATTGCATATGCGCTGCAGGAATTCAACATATTCTTGACCGAGATTCGGATAATAGGATATCTGATCCAACGGCCGATAGCCACTGACGAACCGCGCCTTGATCTCGCTATAATAGAATTGCGATGCTACTTATGTTATGTGATTGATACGAGTGAAGTTAAAAATTATACTGTTAAAATCATCGTAGGTTAGTATTACAACCGTGTAAGTAATTTTGCTTAGCCATATATATCAGCGGTATCCATTTTATGTTACTGATGGTGACAAAATTCCAATATATATTTGAACGTTATAATTAATGACGTCTCAGGGTGGACGCATGTCTTCGCCACGATCGTTTAGAATACGTTAGAGTGAGTAAGTAACGATTGCGTTGCGGAAGGTGTTTTGTATCGGTTATTACAGGAAACAACAGTGATTAAATTATTAGACTTCCTGAACGCAAAACCGTTTCACGGTGACATGTATACTAAGGTGTTCACTGTTAATAAATACTAAATAAAAAGGCATCTTATTAAAATAGTAAAACACCCTTGCACTTATTTATTAAGATCAGGACTGGTTTCTCCCATCACAAGCATTTTTTACTGATGAAAACATAAATCGATATTTATCGATTTAAGAGGTTATTTATAAAAAATCCTGTATAAGAATATACATTAATACACAGCTATTAAAATCCTAAAAATAATCTTAATTGTAATAAATAATTGTGGAATAAAACAAAGGAGTGTTTTGTTGTTTAATAATACGATATAAAATATAATGTACGAGACATCGCGAAATTTTATACTCAAATTAAGCTTTTTGCAATTATTCAAAAGAGAAAGCAGCTCATCAAAAAGAAAAATTACTAAAATTTGTTCACAATACATGTAGAAGAGAGGCTACGTTTGGCGCCCTTCAAACGAAAAGCTTTATTGACTACAAACATATATATGTATATATTATTATTTTGAACTCGCGTGTGCAAAACAGTAATCTGAAATCTTTACGAAATATTTTACTGTGTTTTTGTGACACATTTCGCTTAATGTTTGTTTTTCGGTCGCTGTTTTTGAACCATTATTTGATTAAGCAATATGTTAATATACCTTTTGCAGTAAATTACTTTTTAGCATAGCCGCTTAACCTTTAACCTTGGATTTTTTTATTCAATTAAACATACATACATCACTTTTAAGCTTGATCGTGATTATTAAATAAATAAATTTAATTAAGATAGGAACTGCTTTTTTTTATTAAAATATATAATCTTGGGGTTGTGTGCTACTAATGTGTTAAAATTATGCAGCCGAAACTATTTAAAATTATAGTTGATTGTTGGTTGGGAAGTAGGCGTCCCAATTATGTATAACGCATATATGTATAATTTCAAATTTTATATCGTTGAAAGCTCTATTTGTCATAGACCCGCAATAAAAGTATACAGTGCCCTAATATACGATAGCAATAGTATTGTTTTTTTAAGGGGCAGGTAAAAAAGTTATTCAGAATATACTGTGCCTTTATGCTTGGCAGTATTTAAATCGTAATAAATAATTTATCTACTTGTTAGAAACTAGTTATATATATTTTTATCACGAATAAATGATTCTGGGTGAAGCGTTAATTTTTTAATAATACCTTTATTATGATAATATGTTGAAATGACAATCAGTTGATAGTATGAAGTGTTTTGGTTTACTAAAATATAATTTTTAATATACTATATATGTGTTAGCCGAATAACTAATTGTTGATTTATTGGTCATAAACAATGTATATGTATTGTGTTAACAATTTTTTGACACTCGGAATGTTATACAATGTTAATACATAGTTATTATTGGTGTGTCAACACTTTAAATCTATTGTGATTTGAAAAAAAAATACCGCAATGGCTCATGATAATAGCAGATTGTCTTTTTGAATTAAAAAAATCAAACAGTGCGACTGGAGTGAGTCAGCCAGTGTAATACTGGATGTGTCAGGGCGGAAGAGTTGCCGGCTCGCCGACCGATCGGCCGGTTTGTCGACCCCCTCTTCCGGTCATTAGAGGGACTCTTCGCCTGTGACGAAATAATTCCGATCCCCTCGTCTCTCTACCTATTGTTTTCGATTCCAATGAACAACCTTGAAACTATAATCAAAGTCGAGCCCAGCAAACCCTTATACGTAATATTCACTCGATGACTGGGTCAGTGTCGAACAGAATGTTTATGTATGAACTAGATTTAATATTTATGACAAGTCTTACAATCCAAACAACAGCCCAAACTGTATTTACTATAATCTAATTGTATCATATTACTATGGAGGGAACGGAAGCTTTAATATTAGTATTATAAAAGATATAAAAACAAATATAGATTACAAACGTATCAGTGTGCTGTCAATTATAACATTAAAAACATGTACACAATTTAAAGTAGAAGTTAATCACCCGAAATCGCAGCAATTTTAATCAATAATAGTATGTTATTCAATAAATTAAAAATGTCATTAAAATTTATTTCTTCAACACCTCATTTATAAAAACACAATATTCATTCGTACTTTATTTCCACTCTAGTTAAAAAGGTATGTGTTTTGTTATCGAAATTTATTCAACGTGATAAATAAAGTAATTGAATAATATTTTCAAAAATAAAAACATTTTAATATGTATTTAAATGTATACATTTTTAATACATATTACATCACGTACCTTCATATATTAATATAATAGTTATATTTAGAAGATAGATCTGTCACTGACACTGAATTACTAACTTATTATACTATGAAATAATAAAATTATTATAAAAATATTTGCCTGTCTTCTTAAAAGAGTGGAATTAAGTAGAAATAGAGGTTTTGCTATATATTATAATTTGAAAGTAAATCAATCTTCGTTCTTGGGAAAATGAATATTTTGTACTTGTTATAAATAATTGATTGAAACTTGACAATATACATATATTTATAGCAACTTACATCTTACGGATACTTACGTTATGTCTTGATTTAATTATAGTTTATTGCGGAAAAAATTCTGGCATTGAAATAAAAAAGCTGACATTGTTTGTGTTAATATATTATGATCATATCCGATTCATTATGGAACTCCTCTAGAAATCAGAGTTAGAGTTGAATAAGATATTATTCCAACCACAATATAATGCATTTTGGACACAGAATTCACATATATAAATTAATTTCTACTCCGTGTGTATTTTACTTACAGTTAGTATCGTATGAATGCTTCCGTGACTTGTACCAGTTTCTTATGACATTTGATTATTCTTCCCCGTAGCTAAACCAATTAAATGTCGTTGATTGATATTTTCCCACAAGAATTCTCATCCATCAAAAGCACAATACCTGGTCTCGGTCGACTACCAGTCGCTCTATCTTCGTTCCAACGTGAATGTACGGAGGGAAAAAGTTCAACACAATTTGTAAGTCAAATTGAGACGTGTTCGAAAAACGTATACACAAGTATAGTAAACGCCAGTTTAACAATACACTAGTAATTTCTTATAAATTTTTGGTATCTTTGTCTATGTGCAATGAATGTGAAATGGGTGTGTTTTCCTTAAGTATTTCAAGAGGTTTCGATTGTATTGGATTGGGTTTATACGACATGAATACAGAATAAAAATCGACAAATAGTTGCGTAAGAAAACATTTCGTTTTGACGAGCATAATTATTTTAAACGCATACAATTTAGCTCAAAATATAAAATGCAGAAAAAAATGACATAGGAAGGTAAAAAGAATATTTTTGTAAGTTTGAGATTCATTCCGATTAATTTTAGAATTTTCTTTCAAAATAATTCCATATAAATCAGTCACCCAACCTCTCTTTGTAGAGAGGGTAAGGTTAGAGTCTAACCGTTAGACGAATGGATCCAGAGAAAGACGGTCGATGTCTTGAATTTTTATTTTAAATACTCGGTTATTTCATGTTATAAGTAGACACCGGCCTTTTCTTTAAAACATCTGTGTCGTTTTTTACACGTCGTAGCGTTTTGTGTTTGGCAGACAATGAGTTGTAATATTAGAATTGACATCATTTATAAATACATAACCGGTACCGATTCTTGAAACTAATTATCGTAAAATGATTCATTATATGAAATTAATCACCATGCAATAAAATTATTTGCAGTATTTTTAAATGCAAATACTATAAACGTGTGTATTCATATTTACAAACGCTGAGCGCAAAAAGTGTAAATCATTATTAGCTTTTGGTTTCAAGACCACTTACTTGACATAATACCTACGTAAGATTGATAAATATTGGTATAATGAAAGCCACTAGTGTGTCCAACATTGCGTGAAAATTGTAATTCGCCTAACACGCAGTAATTATCATACAACGCAAACTTTTGCTCTTCCAAGTCGTCGCTTACGATACAAAATATTCGAGTAATTTAATTATTTATGAGTGTTTTTTTAGAATGATCACGCACACTGAATGATTACTTGCAAATGGAATAGCAAACTAGTACAGATACAGGATGTGGCTATTCTTTTTTTATGTATAATAAAGATATGTAAAATATTTTTCTTTAATAAGTGAGCATAAATTTAATTGCGTTTATAAAATGTAAATTTTGATTGCATTATCTTCAATGAGATTAAAGAGCTATCTACAATAAACGGGCAGAATATAGCCGGTTGAACAATATTTCTACAACAATTTCCGAATTGGTTTATCTCTCATACCAGTGCATAATATGCACTATTGCTTATTCTGATTATCAGTATTGTCCGTTATCATTATTGACTGTGAAAAGTATATCAAATTATGCACTTATGTGTACAATAACTTTGCTTTATTTAATTCATCTCGTAACGGTATCAATGTAGTTCTAGGAATCGATTTAAAATTCTTACCGAAAGACATTAGTGTCCATATAATTAGATTCAATGGATAAATGACTACATCACAACCCCCCCCCAGTCGAGAGTAACAGTGGACCAGTCAATTCGATAAGTCGTTGGCTGATAGATGGAAGAGATTCAGATCCAGAGGTTGTCGGTGTTAAGCGATTAGCCACCACAATGGTTTTATATTACTCTTTCGTTTTCATAACATACACATTTGGATACGACTCTATTATACAATTTGAATCGTTAAAATTATATACAATACCGTTCGTCTTGTCAATAAAAACCCGGGTTTCGAATTTATGTATTTTCGGGCATTTCAATGCACAGATGAAATTGAACTACCTGGGTATGCCAAACGGCGAAACCTGGATCGTTAGTAACAAAAGATGTGGAAATATATAAAACTTGAACGACTCAAATTTGATATTGAAATTTCATCGAGTACCTTCTATCGAAATCCAAAATTATATATGACTTTTGTAATGTTTTGTTTCAACTCATTTATTACTTATTTCATCTTCAATTTAGAATCTGGTAACCGAGCTGTTTTTCCCCACACAATTATTGCGAAAAACTTGTAAGCATAACATATTTTCGAAACATATTAATGTCATCCTTATTTACAAAACAGTTTTCATTTCCGACAACAGCTTCCGTATCGAATATGTGAGATTCAAATATTCCGTATTCTTTTGGTGTGTGGTGGTAGGTGATGTGCACATATACGAAGGTTATTGTCCGCGAGGTTCCACACATTTTGACTGTCTTTCAAGCGAATCGCCAACAACAAAAAACTCAATGGAAATAACTTTATACAATATATGAAATCTTTCGCGATCGGCTGCACTCTTCCCCGCTACACAAATAATAATGTTTACAGTTACTGTACATAATAAATATAATGATACAGGCTCGTAGATGTCTGCCTGTGATGTGCGCGCGCTATAATTTGATTAATGGATGCATACTTTTGTATAATACTATAATTTTGTTCTCTTGTTGTTATTTGGACTAGCAAAAAGAAATTATGCAAATCGCTTCTTCATTTTTAATCACACATGCCTCGTATTTGAGTTTCTATAATTCATTTTAAAGTGTGACGCCCGCTGAAATTCAGAAAATTGCGTTCACTTTTTACGCAAAAAATTTTCACCGAACAATGGTGAGATTTTTGATTTTTAATAATGTTTTCACACTGTCTTAGTGAACATTTTTTTAATAATTTATCAGCGATCGTATCACACGTGTTTCACAGACCAGAAATATCCAGCTGCTTCATATTGAGAATGCAGTGTACCTGCTAGCCTCAAATAATTTTAATTTTGTTATCGAATACAATTTAATAAACCAATCTTGTATAGGTTTGTAACTGCAGAATCATATCATCGACATAACAGCTCATTTTATTTACTTAAAATTTTTAATTGTTTTTACGATAATTGACAAAGTCAGTTCTTAGTATCTAAAAATACTTTTTGTCGAGTTTTTGAGAGAAAAAAACTTTGAATTTTTCAAAGTTTTTAACAGTTGTTTATTTAAAAAAATAGTATTTTCAAATTTTAGTATCTAAATATTTTAATCACTTTCTAGGTGTTCACTGTCAATTCTTGGTAGAAATGATATACATATATTCATAAATTAAAACACTTTTTGTAGTAATTTTACACTTTTTTTAAAATATCAGGACCGGTTTCACTCATCTCAAGCATTGTCAAAAAACGAAAATATAAATCGATTTTTATTCATTGTTAATCAATATAATCGGCTATTTACCATGTATTGTTATGTTTATATTTATCAAAATAATTGGAACGAGTAGGAGAAAGTGTTTGATTTTTTTAGTATAATTATTTATAATTGATTGATACATTTGGTTCACAAAATATGTTGTGATAAGATTTATAACGCTATTTTTAGTAACTCATTTTTTTACTGACTTCGATTAATATTCTTTTCTGAATGGGTAATGAATCGCTGAAAATATGCACTTATAATTAAAAAGAAGCGCTACAACACAATGCGTTACTTCAATGAGTGTGCATTGTAAGCAAGTACGTATATGGTTTTATCTTATTTACAATCGTGGTATTTGTTTAAGAAATTTTCGCTGTTCATAAAATATAATTACATTATAAGAAGAAAGTGTTAATATGACAGAATATTTTTTTTTATTGTACAGATGTGTGAATTCGATTATTAACTCAGTAATCGAGTAAACTGTAATGCATACTTAAAATGAGTTATATCGGTAGTAATGCCATGTGTAAAAATATGCTATATATATATATATATATATATGTATATCAATTGAGTTTAATCATGCCAGTGTTAGTAGCTACTTAAAAAATATATCACATTCTATATGTATCATTCATCAGTTGATAATGCTCATAGTGAGCGAAACCGATCCAGACTTTTAATAATTATGTGTAATTGTACAAAACAGTATTGTATTTTTTACTATAATGTTTTCACCAAGAAATTACTGTAAACACATTAAATTTATGTATTCTTGTAAAATATAACTAAATATTTTTCCATGATTTATTTATTATTTTCAATTACGTAGTTTGTTTATAAAACATGTAAATAAAGAAGAAACACATAACATTATCATTTTTTAAGGTATGTTAAAAAAATTAAACACTTTTTGTGCTAATTACACTTTATTTATTATGATCAAGAACAGTTTTGCTCATGACGGACATTTTCAACTGGTTTTAATATCGATTAATACCCTTTTCGATAATCACAATGTATACAACTTGATACACGTTATATCAAAAGGATGTAAGCTGGAAATGGCGAATTAGTATCTAAATTTAGCTTTTAAGCTTAAAAAGGAAAGCCTGTGCAAATTGCGACCAGGAAAAGGACTTTAAAAAAGATTTTTCTTGGAAAATTTATTATATTAATACAAGGCTAAGTCAATAAAAAAAAAGTTTATCAGTCACCGTGCACTTCAAGGTTGTGTATAATTTATAATTCGTCTTTGACCCAAAATCATCAAAAAAGGTTTTTTGTGTCTTCTGTATTTTTTTTATGTGTGGGTTACGTTCTTTTTCCTTTCCACAGTCATTATACAATTATACAGTGTTATTCATACTAAACCAAACAAAAACGTGAACACTTTGAAAGAGTAAAAGAAATAGTTTTATATATATATATATTATATTACGTAAAAGTTTTGTAAGTTTTACTAGGGGTGATCTGAGAGGTCATCTCAATGAGGTATCATAGCTGTGCATCCAGGGCAGGTAGAGCGACGCGACTCAGTGATTCCGCGCTTCGGTCGTAGCTGCCCATATGCGTCGGACCGAGTCCGCGCCCTTACCTGCTCCGCACTGCCGAGCGCGAGGAATTCCACGCTGGATTATTATTATATTTCACACACATCACCATTTTTATTCAGCCATCTACTTGATGCGTTAACACGTATTGTTATTTAGCCTATTTCAAATGAGAACTGATATGTCTGACCACTCATTTTCAAATAAAGAACTGCTAGAAACCTTAAAGCTCAGAAATTTAATCTGATTATTAATAATTCTTCAGTAATGAACGTAAGTTATATGTATGTATGTTGAAACTTACATATGTATGATACAAGATAAAATCTAGTTCAATTTTATGCAAATACAATATTTTTTATAGAATAGCGCCGTACAGCGTCATATTTAAATGGTAAACTCAATAAATAAATAATTATTTTTAAACAAGATATTTATATTTTGACGGTGATCAACTATTCATGGTTTCGATTGAATATATTTATATGTATGATGTATATATGTTTATATTAATCGATTTCCGCTCCCAATATGAAGCATATGATCTCCTACTGGAGGTATACCTAACAGAAGTTTTTTTTTGTACGAGAACTGTTTGTTACTAAATTGCTTAATCTCTCTTTTTGAAAATAGTAGGGATAGAAAGATATGGATAAAACAGAACTAAGAGTTTACTAATCGATCTCGCTAGACCAATGTTTAAATTGAAAGGAGATGGGGGGGGGGGGATTTAAGATATCACAAACACCCATGCCTTCAAACAGAATCGATTGAAAAATGCTGCGATTCGAACCCGTGAGATTCGCCACGGACTCGATACAAGATATTGATATTTTCAAATTTCAAATTTAAATTTATTTGCTTACTGTATACTTTTTACATTCAAAAAATGCAATACAAATTGAAATTAACTATTCAATATTTCTCCTTTTTGATTATAACCTATTTTTTTGAAATTCGATGAAACAAATCAATAAAACAAGCACAAAAGGTAAAAAAAAACTAACTCACAAAACTATCATAAGTTTACAGAAAAAATGAAGTATCACTTTGTATGGCGGTATTCTCATAAAAAACGATTTTTTTATTTGCATCCAATTGTACGAGTTTTTATAAAAATGGAAATCGCTGACCCCGCCCTCAGATTCGTACGATTCAATTACACACATTTTGTTGTGGTATAAATTCGATTAAGGTTCTATTATGACATTTATTGTCTAAATTATGTCGAAACATACTATTACATATATCCATTCGTTCGTCTTATTTATTGATGATGATAGGAAAAAAGTAATTGCGGCAATCAAGCAGCTCGAGATTAAAAATATGTTTTATTTACCTGAATTGTTATTCAGTGGCCCGCTTCTTTTTTATGGAATAAGACATATATGTTACGTACCGTAAAAACTCTCTAAAATTAAGTTTACTAGTTTTTTAAGATTACTTATAAATTAGCCAATCATTCAATGTTTATATAATATAACATATTCTCATGCTACATAAACAATATATTTTTTTCATGTGCAACTTTAGGTCTAGTTATGCATTTAATATCCGTGATTATCTTGTTTCTTTTGCGGTCGATACTTGAGAGATACAATAGTAATGTATTTGTATATCGTCTTACAATGGTGTGAGGACGTCTTATATTTAATAACCCTTTCGCAATAGGGTAAATAAATTTATGTATCTGTAATAGAACCATTTTATGATAAATTATTAGCTTTTCTCACTGTCATTTCTTGGTCAACTATTTTTTTGTACTATTTTAATTTCAAATTTCTTAAAATAAAAAACAAGACCATTTCTGATTATCACAAGCATTATCAACCGATCAGTTCACTCTCAATTCTTGAAAAAAAACGTTGCATTTTAACTAAAAATAAAACACTTTTTTATACAAATTCCACATTTCTTCATTAGAATCAGGACCGGTTCCACTCATTACAATAATTATCGACTGATCAGCTGACAATACTTTCCTAAGATTTACCTTAGTTTTGCAAAAAAAAAAATTGGACGAAATATTTAGTCACTAAGTGACAAAATGCAAAGCGCGCCAAAATCCAACACATAGACAGTCGCCCGGCTATGCGTGTATAGCCTGGCACGTGTTGAATACACAGACGCTAGCCAACATTTGACTGTATGCGTCGCACATACCGTCTCGTAGCAAAGAAAATGGAATGCGACAGAGCAATTGGAGGATTTGCGGCGAATATTTCAAGCCAGCGCGTAATTCGGGGTAGTGTAATTGGAGGTTCCACTGTAATGGTTTTATTATAGATTCATAGATATTTTATTTCCTTGTTGCGAAACGGTTTATTAGATGTTAGGCCTAATTCACCATTATGGCACGATAAACTTATATCTTAGTACATATACATAGTTATTTATATAAAAAATATGTTCTGAGGAATGATTTATTTTTCTGGCTATGTAGAATTATTAATTTAAGTTGTGAAGTCTATGTAACGTGAATTAACAATTAAATCAAATTTAACCAAAATATAACTCAGTAGTGGAACGCCACTGTATTATTTTGGCTTAATGTCTGATCGAGTTCATCGATCTTCATCTAAGAGACTATCATTCTTTTATTTCTAACATAATTTTATTTACATAACAAGTTTCGCTGCCATAATTTTAAATTATAGCAATGTCGGCCAGTGCCCATCGTCAAGTCTCCACTTCTTCGATACAAAAACGTTCACTCAGATCTCAACTGAAATAGACCTCTCGATAACGGATTAAGGCTTCGCCGATCTAGTTTTGATATTATCAAATCGTTATATTGGTCGTATTATGAAACGGCTAAGCCTCGCGCTTGATTTTTATCTCTGAATATTTTGGTGCCTTGCACACATTTTTATTTTTGATTTGGTCTTCAATACCTACTTTAAATTCGAATGAAAAAAGCGCAAACTTGTCGATATGAAAGACTTTGCGATCGACGAAAGTTGAGTAAACTACATTATTTTGCAACTCTTACACACAGCATCAATTAGTGTGCGTTATAAATATAGGTCAATTTGATATATTCATTGTCCCCTTATTGTACATTTCATAAACCCTTATTTGCTGTATTTATTTATTTATTTGTAATAACTTATGGATTTAATGTCTTTTTCGTTTTTTAGGTTGTTCACTGTCAATACTTGGTGGAAAGGCATTGTGTTAAAAAAAACACAATATTCCTTTGTACTTAATTTCCACTTTAATTTATCAAGATCAGGACCGGTTTCACTCATTGCGAGCATTCATCAATTGACAGTGCTCGCCATGAGCGAAACCGGTCGTGATATTGATAAATTAAATTGAAAATTAAGTACAAAGGAATATTGTGTTTTTTCTTAATAGTCTTAATTTCGATTCCACCCATCCGATTTTAAAAATGAAACGGGAACAATAACAAACTAATCCTGCCCTATTTCCTCGTTTCTCTGCCCGTAGTCTCTTTAAAAAAACAGTTTTAGCTTCTGATTATCATTTTCATACATCTTTTATTCCAATTTGAGATAGAGATCCTTATTTTATTTCTTTAGAGATCAAAAGAGGAGTTTTCTTCGGAAAACAACACTTTCAACGGATTATCTTTTATTATTAGGTTAATGCTGTGTAGCTGAGCAAAACCGGTCCAGTTAAATTATTATTTTTCCATTTTATCCTATCTATTTTATTGTTATATGTATATTGTTACGAATCCGAAAAATAGTATCCACGCTAAGCTTTTTCTTTTTTATATAATTATGTCACAGCATTACAACGCTATAATGTATGTCATTAAATTTCAATAATGTTATGTTTTCTATCTGTTATACAACCTTAGTTATTTCTATCGAAATGAGTATGTATTTCAGTAAATTTGGAGCACTCGGTGAAAGTTTTCTTTAAAGATGGAAGAAATAGATCAAATTATATTACTTTGTATTGTTTTCTTGATAATGCCTCTCCTATTATTATTATGTGATCGGGGCCCAATTTAACTCGCACCGATGTTCATTTTCGGTAAATGCAGTCGCTCTCAGTGGGCCATTTTCTAATTTTAGAGACGAGAATTGCTGGCCGCTATGCCTGCTCAGGCTTTAGAAACTTTGTATTAAAACTATGATAACGGGACGGTATATATTATACTTTATAACATTCTGAAGAACGGATTTCATTGTATTGTGTTTCAAAAGTATTTGTAATGTTTTGATTTGAGTAAACTACCAGTCTTACAATTAAGTGTGCAGGAAGTGGTTTTATAGAATATAAAATATTTTCTTTAAAAGAAAAGGAAAGAATATAAATTGGAATATAAGCACCGTATAATAGAAACATCGTAGTGGTCTCTAAAGCACGCAATTTTAAGTCATTTTGATACCCGCTCCTTTCAACGTTACAGGATGTTTTAAGCATTTCCTTCTTTTAAGATCTTGTAATTCAGAAGTACTTAGGTACTTTTTATTGCCAGTTCATATAATGGGAGCTTACTTTTGTTGACACTAGATTAGTAAAACTTTTTTATTCTCTATCACACATTATTTTGATATATAAGACCCCTACGCATCCCAGTACGAATAGCATTTTTTCAATCGATATATCGATTTCTGTTCGAATGCATGAATGTTTGTGACGTCTGCAAATTTCCTCCTACGCGAGAGAATTTAACTTACGACTAGTCCTGTCTAAGCCGTATATTTTCTATCCCTATGCTCTTCGAATGAGAGGTTAAGCAACTGTGTGTAGCAATTCTTTTAAAAGAGATGCCTCTGTTGGGAGTTTATATGCTCCACATTAGGAGCGGACATGGATTATACAAAAGTTCATTAAGTAAGAATAAAATCGTCATTATACATAGGTATGAACTAAAAAGTGAAGAATTATTAAATTATAATAAATTGTATTTCTAACATCTTTGTTGCATTTGTATGAAAGTACATACATATAATAAAGAAATGCCAGTCTATTCATTACAAAATGTGACAATAGATTTTCTATGCAAGTACTGTTTTATTATCTGCAATCTGCATGATACTTACTGCGTAACAGTGATATTACGGTCTTATATAATGAATTCAACAAGGTGGCGACGCAATCGACGTCGTTCGCTGCACGCGCGTCTTGGGCGTCGATATTTGAGGAATGTTGCGCATGAAGCGTGGACTAATCCGAACCGAGGAAATTCTTGCGCACTCGAGTGCCCCCTTGCTTGTCTGCTGGCTCGCTAGCTTCGGATTCCTCCGGTTCAACCCGATGATCGTTTTAAAATCACTGTAATTTTGCAGTAGAGTATGAGCCTTAGCGTCGTTATAACAGTTATTGTTTCACGGAAATCACTAGTTAGCCAGTTGTACCGATTGCCGTGCGCAAACAACAATGCATTTCATATTTAAAATAAATTTCAACGAATCCCCCCTTCTTTTTCTAGACGCCAGCACATGTGAGAATTATATTAGAGACTTATTAATAATATAAACATTACTGATAATAATTTCTCATCTTTTATTTGTAATAAATTATCAATACTTACGATAGTTAGAAGATAGGATAGAAATGTTATTAACTCCACATAAATCAACAAATTTATATTGGTGATTATTTTTTTGGACGTCAAGCCATTGTCATGTGGAAAGGTTTATTTCATATCATAATTGCAGAAGAAATGATCGATTAATTTTGTTTTTGTTTTGTAAATTATTCTCGAGAACGTACAATCTTTTTATTTCTAATTGATTCAAGGCACTATCTTATCATAATCATGGACTTTGTCCTAGTAGCCAAATCTTAAAAATATAAATGTACGTTTGTCGAATTTCTCGCCGCAGTCAATCATTGTGAGAATGAATTTTTTGGCGTCGATTTGCGAGTTTTAATCATGGATGGATTCAGAATTGAATTAAATAAACACTTATAACCTGCGCGTTTTACTTCTGTTCCCGTTATGGTCGCTCACCTTTGTCAGTTAGCTCGGGCATCAGCCGCTCTGTGCACCCGGTGATCGCATTTGACGGCTGTGATGGTGATCATCCCCTCTGACGGCAGCTCTCCACTGCTCGAACTAGTCTCACATTAATTATTGGTTGCGTAACGACAGAGATATCAAAAGAATTTTATCTTATTTTTTTTTTATTCAATGTCTACAACTTTTAAATTGAACAGGGGTTCGAACTCGTCAACAAGAATGTATTTTTATTAAGTTTCAAAATATAATGATATTATAATATAACAAGACGAATTAATATTTTCCTTGTTAACATAATGAAGGAATTAAATAAAAATATCAATTTATTGACATTGTCAGTCATTTTTGAATTACACATCGGCTTCACGCCATTGATAGAACTAACTATAAGACCTACGGATTATCAATTTACTTACTCTTCTATCACATTAAGTGAATATGAAATAAATATAAAAAGATTTACTAAACGTGTCAAAAAACATAAATTGATGTAATATAATAGGCTATTTCCGTAAAACATAGATTTAATCGATACACGATATTCAATTAATTTTATTTGTCGATATTAAGAAAAAGCACAGTTTTTTTTAAAGAGATTTCTTGTATTTATATTTTAATCAATTACTTTCAATAACGAGACCTTAAACAGTTTTAAATCGCCTGTAGATCATCATCATTCATGACATTTTAAAATACTATTTCGGAAAGATAATTTTATATACATATAACTTTTTGAAAACTTTAATATTGTTGTATTGGCAACTCCTGTTATCAAATTATAGGCATCGTGAATGATATTAGATGTTGGCTCGTCGATTATATATGTGGAAACGCGATCCGCACTTCTCAGAGTCTCGCAATTATTAGGCCACTTATTTGTATCGAAATCGTAATAAATGGTGTGTATTCAAATGTTAAATAATACTCTTTATCTAACGCCACTGCAACCTCGGGTCAATATATCACATTACATGCGTACAAATCGTTTGTGTGCTTTACGCCTATACCCTATTCAAATAATCTGTTCGTAATTGTAGACTGGCGCTCCAATGGATTAGAATATCTACGGATGAAAGATTTATTGACGATATTATTATATATTTTTGTGCCCAGAGAATTTTTACCGTTATGTTTATTGCAAATATCAAGTTTCTTTTATTGCCTTTATCCGATCGTAATAGAATTTCAGTGTTTAATTGTATTTTTATTAGTAATATCTGTGTGTTTTAACTACAACGATATTCAAATTGCTTTTGTGATATCGCTAACAGATGCAATCGTTTTTAAAATTTATTATAGTATTTGTTTGTTGGAAATTTTGAAATATAAAAGTTCAACGAATTTTATTCTTATCTTTGATGGATTCGGCAGTAACTTTGTGGAAGTTCATTTTTAATATAAAATTCAATTTGATAACACTGCTATTATACTTGTTGTTTTACAACAACGGGTTCAAATATGGGTATAATAATAGGCAGGGATAGGCTGAAGGGGGCTCGCGCGAGCCCCTTGTTAAATTTCGGCGTGGCCGGCGAGCCCCTGTTAAGATAAGAAAATCATTCGTCTTAGATCAAATCATCACATAGCTGCAATTTCTGTAGTTTACCTTCCCTGCCCTCACCATTCAATCCTTAATCATATCTGTTTCAAAATTAAAAGTTGTTTCATTAGTGCCATTAACTATCATTCTTGCTTATTATCCCTACTATTCTCTTTGGAAAAGAGAGGTAGAGCGACTAAGTAACAAGCAGTTCTCGTAGAAAAATAACTTTCATTGAGATACCTTCATTAGGAGACCATATGCTTGACATAGGGAGCGGACATGGATAAATAATGGATAACATTTACCGAGCCCCTCGTTAAGATATTGGCAGCCCACCGCTGATAATAGGCAAAACGGGTACAATAATTTATTATGTGGAATATGTTCAAAAAATATGTTTTAATTTTAATAATTGACACAACACATTTAAAGTGACATTTCTTCATATTGATTTCTTATTTTTTAAATGTGATCATAAACTGTTTCGTTCATAGGGGAAATGTTCATTAAATCACAAAATTATTTATCGCATTGTTTTAATTGGCGAATGGAACCGTTTCTCGCCATCCTTTAACTGTGAGATGAATAATACAAATTTACTATAATATCGCTTCGTTAATTTAAAAAAAATATTACTTAGTTTTATTAAAATTTACTGTTATTAATTATACAATAAAAATAATAAAACATTTTTAGTACTTTTTCCACATAAAATTTATTTGATCAGGACCGGTTTCGCTCATCGCGAGCATTATCAACTGATAAGAAAAATATATAAACAGTGCTATTTATATAAATTTAAATTTAAATAAAATGTGTTTCAAAGGAAATTTCAATCTGCTTAAAATCAATTCTAAGCCGACATTATATATTACATTTCCCCCCCAAATATATATCCATCTTTTGTCTTACGAGTTATTTTAAATTTAATTTGAATCATTCAAATTATGTACACTCCCACAGATTTTGTCACTAACGACCCGGGTTTCGCCTTTCGGCATCTTCAGGCGTTCAAGCGCACGGATGAACTTGAACTGGTCGTTAGTGACAAAATCTGTGGGAGTGTACATAATTTGAATGATTCAAATTTAATATTGAAATTCCACCAAGCACCTTCAGTCGAAATCTTACGAGTTATTTTCAATTTAATTTGTTTTTTTTTTGCAAAGGCAGTAACGCACTGCTAAATTCAAACATGTGTCGCTCAGGTATTATGATGAACATAGTTTATTTTCATCGGATTTGGAGTTCGTCGACCCTGCCTGCGACTTCCACTTGACCGCAAGTAATAATAAAGACGTCGACGATCCTCGAGATCGACGTCGTACCCGAAGTCATCCACATTAATGCGTACTTCGAACACCTGTCAATCGAATAGTAAATAACCAACACACTAATCAAGTGTCAAGTGTCTTAATACGATCGTACGCCTATAAAAATATCAAAAACTTCGGTCCACATCTTCTATCAAAATTGTGTCGCTTTTCCTCTCCGTCTTTGGTGGTCACGCAAAAATACATACTTCCTGCAACTATGCGCAGTCTACGAAGAGAAGTTTTTTTTTTTAATTTTTTTTTTATCCATGCTCGCTCCCAATGTGGAGCATATGGCCTACTAATGGAGGTATCTAAACAGATTTTTTTTCTACGAGAAATGTTTGTTACTCAGTTGCTCAACCTCACTTTTTTCAGTGTTGTAGTTTACGTTTTTCACTTTTTAAAGTGAGTAGTAGGGAAGGAAGGATAAGGCTAGAACAGGATTAGCGGTTGATTAATCGCAATCGCTACACCCAGTTATTAAAGGATCAGAAGGATGGGAGGAGAGGAAATAATGTGGATTTACATCACAAACACCCAGTCTTCGATCGCAACTTTGAATTGAATAAATCTCAAATTCACTGTGATCTGACCGGGAATCGAACCCAGACCTGCGTGATCGGTAGAGCAAGCTCTAACCAACTGGGCTACAGCGGGAAAAGAGAAGTGAAGATCATCATAGCGAACTAAGTCTTCGTCTAAAGCAATGGTTCCCAAACTTATTTCCCCCGTGGACCCCCAAGCCTAGTATTTTATCCTTCGTGGACCCCCTACCCCAGGATGCATAATAGTGAAGTTTTCTAATTTTTTTTAAATAAAAATATGAGAAAACTGTGATAGGGTTTTTTGTATAGTGGACAATTTAAAAAAAAATATGTTAATTTATTATTCTTATCATTAGTGAATTTTTTAAAATGAAAATGAACAAATCAAAACACAATCAAATTCTTACATAAAATAATAAAATCTGTTAATGAGAGGGATGAACCTGATGCTCCGATATCAATTGGTCAATATTTGGGTTCAAATTCATAAGGTATATTAGAAACTTGCGCATGAACGTGAAAGATGGTAGGGAATTAATAGTGGATGTGAAACGTAAAATTTGTCAAATATATTTTGTTTAATAAATTTAAGAGATAGTTTACTTTGACCTATTTAAACCCGCATTATTTTGATTAAATTTGATTTCATTGATTCCGATCCGTGGACCCCCATTTACATCTCGTGGACCCCCATTTTTTTTTATTCCTGTTAGGGATTCCCTGGCAGTCCTCATGGACCCCCGGGGGTCCGTACGGACCACTTTGGGAACCTATGGTCTAAAGCATAGGTTCCCAATCTTTTTCGGGTTACGAGCCCTTTTTGTAAAATCCATGTGACCCGCGACCCCGATGCAAATGATAAAGGCTTTTTTGATCAGATCAGAGTGATTCGTTTTTTTTAGCTCTTAGGATTTGAAAGAGTTGTCCGGGATAACGATAATGTATAAGTTGGCGACCCATAGGTTGGGAAACCGTGGTCTAAAGAGTATGAACAAGCAAGAAATTAATTTAAAGAGTATGTAGGTTCGTTCAACCCGTTTGATCGTCTAAGACTTGTTGCAAAAGCAACAGCATGAATAATTTCCAGATAAGGCGATAATTTTTAATATAAAAAGATAAGATGACTCTATTTTCATATCGCGTTTGACGCAATCTTGTGCGTAGATAATAATTACCCACATTCATATGATAAGAGAGATTATAAGTGTTTTCCCTAATTTTGAATTTCTTTGATAATGAAGATAAGAAAATATAGATTTAGATATTGTTAGAAGTGTTGCAATATACAGATTATAATTCTCGTTTTATTTAAAAATCTGTTCATGTTAAACATAACGGTGAAAAATACATGTCTAAGTATTAAAATTAAATACAGATTTAATACAAATTTCGTAAGTTTGATCTGATTCGTGAATTAGCGATTCGTAATTTAACATATTATTCTCTACTCCGCATATTTCTCATTTAGTAGATATATTTATTGATATATATATATATAAATGAATGCTTGTTTGTTTGTACTTTATGCGTTACCACACTGCTTTTTGCTTGCACTTCCCGAAAGGTTATAGGCATAGTTAAATTAACTTACAGTATGTCTTATATAATATATAAAAATCAATGTTTGTATGTCTGTCATACAGTTCATTTTGGCAATGTATGCTTGCACTTGCGCGAATGTTATGGTACAATTAACTTATAGTAGGTGGCGCGTGTGTCGTACCATAGGCAATCGGCAGCAAACGTCAAACAGACAGAAAAAGAAAACGTGCACTTTCTTTCTTTGATTGGTATTGCAACGCTTGCCGGGAACCGGCTATTATATAATATAAAACATGCGTTTGCTATAAATGTGTTTCGTAATAGCATTTAATACTTTTGCCAATTTTATTGTGGCGGCAGGACTAAATAATTGTGTTGGTTAACAAGCTCATTTACTTAATATGCATCGTATTTTTTCATAGTGTTTTTCACTGTAACGCAGTGCATTCATTTACCGTCGAAGCATTTATGTAATATTATTTCTCTTTACACTGATCTAATCGTCTTTTAAAACGAACACGCTTTCCTTATTCACACTTTTGAGGATGTCCGGCCTTATATTTAATATAATTATAGTTCAATTAGCAGACTACTCTCAGTTTTCTTCTTTGACCAAGTGTATAGCATATGTATTTTAGTTGAACCGTAGTTATTCAGTAATCACAGTTTGCATTGTAAACGTATTTATACCCTGGCTGTCACTGCATAATTTTAAATCTGAATCTTTTTTTACAAGTTTGAAATTTATTACAATATTATTATTTTTTATTTTGATTAAATCATTTTTTTTATTTAAAAAAAAACCTGTAAAATCATATAACTACTTACTGTAAATAATGCATAACGAGCGTTATCGACTGGTCGTGGTCGCTATATGTGAAACCGGTTCTCATTTTTAATAAATAATTTGGAAATTATGTCTTTTTACCAAGAGTTAAAGGGAGTGAACACATTAAAAGTGATTGACCAATTATATCGCTACTTAATTGTATTGTGACTTGCGAGATCACCTATTTAAACATTATTTTTTGTAGTAGCGCTTCAATTTGTTAGCCCATTCTATTTTTGATACATAATTACTTATCAGGTAAATTTTCACTCGTAATAATTATGATGTACGTTTTTTCTGAATAATCAACACAATACTGAATGGCGGTCCCGGCGTTCCCAACATTATAATGAAAGTTATTATCTAGTTTTCCTTTCCCAAAAGGCCGATCAAAGATTTTTGCCTGATAAGGCCGGTCTCTCTCACAATGTAGAGTTAGCAGATGGTGGCAACAAAGGCTGTGCGGAGGTTTGCTGAATCGGAAATAAGATTCGCACTTTTGTTGACTTAATGCCGAAAACGGACACATCCGGCACGTTTACAACGTTTGATTCGCTTGATTGATGGGACAAGAGAAGTGCTTTTCGGGCTTTTTATGCTCAATCGGCAATGCGATCAAAATGATTGATTTGGCCTAGAACAGATTTATTGCTGAGATATATTCCTTTTACAATTTATGACAGAACAAGCGGTTCCGTCATTTCAAAAGTGTTTATTTAAAGCACATAGTTTCTGATTTATTATCTTACGCATAGTCGTTAAAAACATTAGATTTATATCACTTTGAACTTGATTTAAAAGTCTAGTCAATATTACATATTCAATTCTCATTCTGTGTGATCTGTATTCAAGATCAGATGCCACCACTAGATTTATTTATTGATCGTTAAAATATGTTTTTGTTTCCATTGTGTTTTTCAGTCTTATGAAATCATCAACATAATTTACTCCCCAAGAAATGAAGTGCTTCATTGTTTTTCCTCAATTATTCACATATTTTCAAAACTTTAACAGATTTCATATATCAGAAGCCTGCCCGATTCTGTTACTAATATTTTTTAATGTCACATGAACCATTCCCGAAAGCTTTTTTTGTTCCATTCGTTTATTTACTTATTTAATTAACATTGCACAAGGTTGACAAATTATAAATTTAAAACTTCTACAACGAAGAAAAAAAATAGTGCAATTTAATATTAAAAGCAGCAGAAAAAAAATGGTAAGGAAGTCAACTGAGTAAGCTCCGACGATCTCTACTTTAATACATAAAAATACTATTCGTCAGAACCCACCCACGTCTACGTTGAATATGTCGACATCCGAAGCAATATTGTTGAACAGTAGTTTTATCTGAATCCTGAAGTTTCATATCTCGTAAGATGTCACCCTTTTCTCGTGATCATTATTTTTATTTGTTGTTTTCAGTGGTAAACAATGTATTCATTAACATAACCCTTATTCCTGAAGTAAAAAAAAAAAACAACCATCACCCATCTAAAAGTATTGGTTTTACTAAATGTGTTTTGTTTTCAATACTATTTTAGTAATTGCGATTCATGAATTTCACATGAGAAGGGAAATATAAATCTTTGATAGAGGCGATACGACCCAATATGACGTATATGAGGTGTTGCCGAGTATCCGGTGCATAGGTGATGGATTAGGTGCGATCGCGATGCGGAAACCGACGCCGCTCTGCGTCGCGTCGAATCATTCTGCACAGAACCGGCGAAGGCTCCATCTGAAAAATGCTCCTCTCCGCTGGGATACCGCTTACCTAGTTATTCTAATTTCGCGAACTTTAGATAACATTTGAGAATGATTTGTTTTTAAATTTATTTATTCTAGATCGATTTTCAGTTGAATTACTTTGCACATTATACGACATACCTATATTTCTTTAGATCTATTTCTGAACACTTTAGAGGGTGATATATAAACGAGAATTTGTTAATACCTTGACAAGCTTGTGAATACGAAATTATTTGCTTACTTGTTCTAAACTACAATAAATTAGTACATGCAGTATTTTATCTTTTATTTTGTATCAGAGTACTAACGAGCTGAATATCTATTAAACGAGATTTATTGATAACGACTCTCACGAATTATTTGAGGATTGATTGTTCATCTCATTAATTGTTCCGGGAGCACCTTATAATAAAGTAAGAGAGTCAACAAATACCATTTTGCTTGATAACTCAATTTCATTAATATTTTTTTGGTGCGGAATGCAAATATCACATTATCTTGAGTGGAATGCAGTATGGTAAAATAAATATCATCAAAGGAATGCAGTTTGTAAATATTTAAAATTTTATTGTAAGACGGTGTTTAGATAAAAATTTTAAGGTTGTCACCCATAAACAGAATTAAATAAAAAAGGCAGTCTTTGTATTGTTTATAAATGAACTTATAACCGAAGGCTTACAGATTGCATTCACAATTAAGTGAAGGGCCAAAAATGATGGAAACGAAGGCGTTATGACATTTTTGTCCCACACAAGCCGCGGTGTTTCTTACCAATCCATTGTTATTATGATCCAAAGAAAAAATAATGTCGTGGATTGTGAAACCCTCGGTCAATAAAAACGCTTAGGACGTGCATAATCAAACGGTCTAATCGATTCTAAGCACCAAATCGACCTATCTTCCGCGTAGCCGGAATGCATATCTAATTAATAGAGTTGCAGAGTTTGGTCCTCGCTTCGTTGTCACGGTCTGCTATCCCTCCAGGACCCGTCCGGTATCTATACCGCCCTCAGTTGCGACCGATTAGCGTTCAACTGTGAAATGAAAATATAGAGACAAAATATGCACGATCAACGACAATCTTAAAATCGAGCGATGAAAATGAGACGCCATCAAACACGTTACTACATCTTCTGTGACGAATTTTTCGTTTAAACACGAGTCATTATTATACAATGTTTTACACAGTACTTACCTATGAATGGCGATCTATCAACGTAAACCTCACGAGCACTCCTACTTCATATTATTAACGCTTCTATCTGAATGTATATTTATTATTATTCATCCATAATACCTCGTGTTACTTTATTGTAAATGCTTTTGGTAAATGCAGCAAAATTATACTTCAGTCAGCGCTGAATGTGGAGCATAAGAAATCCGAACGGAGCGTATCTTAATATAAAAAAATGATTCTTATTCACCCACCCTCTCAATCTCTCTTTTTATGATAGAGATAAGGAAAATTGATGAAAATTTACTGGAATCATGGATATCACTACGGATATCCGTTTTAATGATCGGATAAGATCAATAAGTGATATATTTTTATTTTTATATTGTATACAAATAAAAGCTATTTAATAAGAGTCTTTTCAAGTTTGTCTGTGCACTTGATTGCCTTTCAAAACCCGAGCCGTTAGCGACAAACGTATAGAGACGTAGACAAATATAATATATGTACATATTATGTTTGAAGGTTTACAATTTAGATTTGTTTCGATGGCTTAGTAGTTTTTTGAGTTGTGATTATTGATTTTGAATATTAAATTAGCATTATTGAGTACTATTTTTGTAATTGTATACTACCGGTTTCAAGAAGCTTTGATATATTCACATTCTACTCAGATTGAAGTTGCTAAGCGCGTCACTCATAGTAACACGGAATATCTTATATTCGTAAAATGTATGAAAATCTACCTCTAAAGAAATCATATTTTTCCAATATAAAATCTGCGTCTAAATATTATTTACTCGTCTTTACATCACAGTTTTCAATACAACGCACCGTGAAGTGTATAATTATAAGAAAAAAAATATAGAAGGTTTCTCCGGTCATATTCGCACGGATGCATCGACTGCAATATCGTTACTCTCGGTCAGACAATGGAACCCCAACGAAGCCGATCTAATCGCCGCCTTAGATCTGTACTCCACTCGCCATCGTATAAATTTAATATTCTCTAAGTTCTCGGAAAACGTATTGCGTACGGTAGACATTTTGAACATTGTATGTTCACCATACTGTTGCGTATTACCGAACAAAAACATTAAACATTTTCACAAATTAAATCAGTCACCGTTAATGCTGTCACCAAAGTTGTTGTCTATTATAAATTTTAAAACGTTGAAAGCATTTCTTATACACAAATTATATAAGCCCGACAGGATTGTGAGGAGTGACGGTCATCGAAGATCGTTTTAGGTAGTGAATAAGATCTGATAGTCGTATACTGTCAAAAGTCGGTTGATACAAGTAAATTTCAAAAAGGAAGTATCTTCTATGTTTTACAATAACATTATGGAGGGAAACATAAGTCAATAAAAACTCCTACATAAACTTATTTTTATTTAAAAAAAAAATGTTTTAGTATTTAAAATATTAGTACGTATACAACGTCATTGTTTTTAATTTTCAATGACTTAAATTCATCTTTTCAATATGTTTTACTACGCGCAAGTTGCAAACTTAGTCGGTTAAATAAAAGTTTATATCATTTAAAATAATTATCAATTATTTACACACTCAAATTTTAAATGCAGGTTATACAATATAAGGTGAAGTTTTACAAAATAAAACATCTCATTCATAATAGTAAAACATATAAATCTGTTGTTCCCCCGTTCACTTGTTTTAAAATTCTTGAAAGACACGCACATCATTGATGTTTCCAGTCGATCCACTTACTCGTATTACATCACGTTTTTTTTTTAATCCTAACGAAACATTCTTTCCCTGTTCGCTTGCGGCCTAGCTCACTATATGCTTTATTATCCTCCAGAGTTCCTCGATTATTACTATCTATATAAAAAATATATGTCAGTCGAATTGTTGATTCAGTTTTTTCTACCTTACGTGATAAAAAAACTATGTTCAGTCTATAGATCGTTTCGTACCACGTTTTGTTTTTATTGAATACTAGCTGGTTCCCGGCAAGCGTTGCAATGCCACTCAAAGAAAGAAAGTGTTTGTGTTTTAATTGTGTTTATTTAAGTGCATGTTTTCTTTTTCTGCCTGTTTGACATTTGACGTTTGGTGCCGATTGTCTATGGTACGACACGCGCTACCTACTTTCTGTTAATTGTACTATAACCTATAACCTTCGCGCAAGTGCAAGCATACGTTGTCAAAATTAACTGTATAGCAGGCATACAAACATTATTTTTCATAAAAATATAAGACCTACTGTAAGCTAATTTTACTATGCCTACAACCTTCCCGGAAGTGCAAGCAAAAAGTTTGTCAATTTTTTATTGCAATCGGATGAGCGGTGCGGCAACGCATAAAGTACGAACAAATATTTATTTTTATATATTAGATAATAATTTTACAGAAATATTTTTTTTTTATGATAAATAGCCCTACTCATATCTTGTACATGCACACACTATACGGTTGGAAGAACTCAAACGCCTAAAACTATTACTTATATCTGAAATCTAGTAAGTAACCCCGGGCTCGAAGTAGTGGTCAAACAGTCGATAGCAGGTGCTCAGGTGGCCTACCAATATATTATAAAATATCAGATGCGCTCTACAATACAACCCGTCTAGTGGCTCCGCTACCAATGCACTTTAAATGAGTAATAAAATAGTGATAGGGTGGCTTTATTTAAATCTAGATCTTAGCGTTCGCTATTCAGTAAAGTATAATACTGTTTTGTAATTATGCTGCGTATTTTGTATATAAATTTCCCCGGCTCAAGTAAGTTTGTAGTTTAATTAACAAATATGATTACAAACAATTAAATTCGTTTTTTTTTATTAATTTTTCTCCATGCGATCTCAATTATTCGCCGTCGGTAACTATTATTTAAAGAATACTATTACATCTGGCTTTTCTCCGAGGCACAATCCGGCATAATACTAACGACATCGATTAAAACCTAGGTCGTTTAACTGAAGAAACACGAATTATTAAATATAATTATTGCTCAGTTAGTAAAAACCAACTCGAATGATCGTTAGTTAGGTTTTTGTTTTGTAATACAAACATTTGTGGTTTGCGTAATTTTTCATAGTAAATAAAAACTTTGTTTCACAAAAGAACAAAAAAATATAAAGCGATTTCTCATATGCGTTGGTAATGCATTTATGAAATGTATGTCTGCAAAGTTCCCGCCGAAATCAACGAAAATAGTCATTGTGCTCTTAATAAATATGTTTAAATATAAAATGATGCTTTGGTGAATATATAAATTGATTGATAGGTAACAACTTTAATGTGCTTGAAAAAATAACACAACATCATTTTTTGGCAGATGTATTCAATTTGAAAAAACCGCTTGACTTCTTTTTATTTCAAGTGATTGCTGATTGCAAACTAATCTTCCATTTATGCCTGCCACGTTACACAAACAGAAAAAAATATAACGATATAAAAATTAATAGGGTAAAATATCAAGGTATTTCAGTTCTACAGTTTTATTAAAATGGAGTTCTACCAAGTAAATACCAAATCAATAAATAAATATAAAAATTACATAATAAGAATATATAAATATACTGCATGGTATATTTTATACGTGTTTCATGTCGTGCATGAATTAAAAAATATTTTAAGAGTAAAGAAATGTAAAAGAAATTTTTACCTCGCGAAAAATGTATTCGTCAATTATTTTAATCTTTAGTTCTATGATAATATATATTCAATAACACGAACAGTTTTTTTTATATGCGATGGTTATGTTTATTTACTTAGATAATTTTATTTGACATGTTGAATTTAAAGATTTTTACGTATTTACGTTTTTACGTATCAAAAAGTGTAGGTTTTATCGTGGGAAAACTGGCGTGCTCCATTTACAAATATAATACATTTCATTTTAGAATTACGTAGGCACCGACCTGCCTTCTTACATAATTCCCGGCGTGTCGATATGATCGTACCACGTTTATAGCAATTCCTCATCGTAAATAATATTTTTGCGATCCACATTTTGTGATAAATGATTATCAGACAATCTAACTGATGCACGCCGCTATTTTTTTTCTAAATCGTGTACATTTGAGGCCAATCGATAAAGTTTACGAATCGCTTAAAACGGTGTCGGTTGCGATGCCGTGAAGCGTTCGATGCAATTTTGATCGAATCAGGAGATTATTCATAACCAACCGATCCATCTTTTCCTCCCTTCAACATTCTTTTGTTTGTCTGATATACTTTTGATAAGTTTGTAAACATTGCAGTTAGTAAACTTTTACAGCGTAAGACGCTTTGAAATGCGATGTGGGTATGTACTTATACAGTAGATAGTATTGTAGATACACATTTTCAAAATAAATTCTCATGAGTAATTAATTGTAAATCTCCTACATTGACTGCAAATATTGTTTTTTTAAATGTATATTTATTTTTTAATATTGTTGCGTTTAAGTGAAACAAGTAGAGGTTCACGTTGTATGCAAAACGGTGTGCAAAGCGGTATGATCTTTATTTTATATATATGCATAAATAAAGTGTTAATATAGTACGATCAGGATAATTTTTAGATTCAAACATCTCGACCGTTGAAATCGTTTAATCAATTAACGTTAATATACTCGGATATTATGTTTTTGCTGAATCAGTAGTTTGTAGAATGCTTTTGTGCATGCACTCGATGTAGTATTGGGTACAATAAATATCACAATCAATATGTTATTATCTTCATTGTTTTAAACATATCTAACATTAACGCTTTGTTTTATAAAATATTTGTCCTTAGTAACTAACCGATTTCAATAAAGTTTAATGTTTGGCTTAATTTTTTTGCCACATTTTTAGAATGAAGCACAGTTGAATTATACCAAGAAATATACGATATTTAGGGCTATATATAATACATAACTTATTGCTATAAAAGAATTAAACCACATATTGTTTATATCTTTGTGCGAGATTACATATCGTTGAGATTATCTATTCTTTACCAAATGAAATAATGTAGAGACAGCCTGAAAAACTTCATCGCAGAGCCAGCAAACCGCCTCACTGCTTTACTCGAATCAAGTTTATCTAAAACAAAGTCGAGCTTAACCGTTCGATCTGGATTCTCCGATCGACCTTGAAACAATTCTCAATCCATTCTTCATAAAACATTGGACGTATAATTATAGGCCGACGCAAGATGCGGTGAACAGATCAATCCGCGGCCACAGACTGTGTGCAGAGAGCGCCCGTCGCGAGTCATTATTGCCATTGCGAGTAAGCCTCCATCTGATCGAGTACGGCGAGGCGAGGCGAGACGCACGCCACGTGATAAATTAGTTTAATGTTTTTTTTAGATTTATTACATTATACTTTAATAATAGCACTAGGCTATCGTTTTAAAATGATTAATCTGTCAAATAGTATAGACTTTTTGTGTATTATCATGCAACGTGAGAGGCGATTTGAATTGTATTTACGTAAGCATTGAAATAGAAATTTAAATAAATGATTGCAAAATTCGTAATGTATTTTACACCTTTAACTGTCTTATAATTCATATTGTTTCTATTCGTAAAACAATGCATGTAATATAAAAACAGTAATATTCTACGACACCATTTTTTCTAATGAGAGGTGGCTCATTATTCTAAAAAGTATTTTTGGGATTTTCTTGATCTTCCACTATTTATCACTTATATAAGTTTATTACCAGCAATTTCCCCCCGAAAAAGCATTTCAACGTTATGTTTTTAGTAAGGGGTAATAATTAATACCTACAATATAAATAAATATTTATGTTTCGTTTAGTCTTGAGACACTTTTAATGCGAAACAGGTGTCACACTTAGTTACAGTATTAATTTACATATATATTTTTCAATAAATTAAAATAAAGGAATATATGTTGCTTATTTACGAAATCACACCAAATTGTCCAAAACCAGTTGGCTTAATCGGTCATTGATTCAATGATAATATTTATCTAGTTTTGTCCAACCACGCGTGCAGTGACTTCAAATTGTATTATTATCTCATCCAGATTTATTACAGTTCATGAATTTATTTTTGCTCTATTTAAAATCGTGCAATAAAACGAAAATTTAGAAGACTCAAAGCGGCTGAGCATTATTGTACTTTTTATAAATAATACTACATAATTGTATCTTACTATATTTAAGTATATTAACTGATTCCTTACCTTGAATCAACGGTCCAGGTTCTTTTAAATTTATGTTTTTTTTTTCTTAGGTAACTATTATAAAGTAAGGTTTTATCAATCACCGAGGCCAGTGTTTCCCAAACATATGACATACGTGTACCCCTTCTATAATTTTTGAAACACCGAGTACCCCTCGTTGAAGAAATGCACATACTATAATAACAATCAAAATAAATTAGCTGCTCGTTGCCCAGGCGCACCCAAAGCCCGGTGCAGCCCGTACTTCCACCAAACTCTTCCCGTACTCTTGGGGGTACGCGTACCACACTTTGGGAAACACTGCCTTAGACGATCCAGAGATACACCTAGTTGTATGTGATTTATCAATAAAAAATAAATGCTGATATGTTTTAACCTTTATTGTGATGATAGTACAATATAAAACAACATTACCTCATACATTTTTCATGTAGTTGAACCGAATATGTAAACGAAATTGATGTTTCGCGACATTGATTATTCATTTGATGGGTGTGCTAAAAGGAATATCGACGACTCCTATAACAAAAAACATCAACGCCCGGTAAAGCGCGAAACCTTTTTACATTATAATAGAACTTGCCAATCGTTCTTCAAAAAATATCACAGTCGTAACGTGAAGTCGAAAGACCAATACAATTATTTTTAATTGAGTTATTCTGGGAATATGATCTTCAAGCAAATTAAGTAAATGCTATGTTTTTTCATCATGAAATCAACTACAGTACGGTACATACATTAATTAAGATTTACATAAATTCTGAAAACATTCTATATTTTTGAATGATCGTTGTAAGCAGGTTTTTTCCGATAATTATTTATGTCCATCATGTTTTAAGCTCTTCGAAGACAAATCATATCATCGCTAATGAAAAGAGGCGCGAGCGTGTTTCGAGTGAGTGAAGTTAGTTTTGTGTGACCCACTACCGCTTTTATTGCGTCGGTCATTTACTGCGGCTCAATTCCCTCAGCAACCGGTATTTTAAATAATTCCCGCACGAAAAAAATACAGACCGTCATTCGGAATCATAAGTACATATATCATCAGGAGTTGATGTGTTCTTTATTATCGAACCTTCTTTGGAACATACAAATGTTAAATTAAATTATATATGCGATCAAATTTCATTTTGTATTAAAAATTAACTTCCACAAACCTCAGAATCCATAGAAAATATTCTTGAGAATACTTTATCAATATCGATTGTAACTGGTTGATTGTCATGTATTTATTATACGTAGTTCCTTATCTTTCACTTAGAATTATTGACGCATGAACGATGTTTTTTTAAAGTAATCGCTCTATTAAAATTATTTTAAGCCGTGTTAAAAAAAAACTTGAGCAAAATTTACTGGGCGCGTGTGGGTGATATGATTTATTCTATTTTGAATATTTTACACTACATAATTTTTAATCAACTTAGGTTGGGGTATTTTGTGATAATTTATTGTCAAAAACGACAACTAAACAAGGTATATCTCTAAAAAGTTGCACATCTTTTTCTAGTGTTATATTTCTGAAAAGTCAAAATTTTTATATGGTATATGGCAGCCGTCGGCAACTGGTGGTCCGCGAGGAAATTTTGGTGGTCTGCAGATGCATGTTCTGTCTCACTCTCTCACCTTGTTTTATATTCTTCGTTTTATTCACTTTTATTTAAATATATAATATTTAACACAAAAGTCCATTTGGTGGTCCGCCGGATCAAAAGTTTGACATTTTAATCCATCTAGTGGTCCGTGAGTCCAAATAGGTTGCCGACCGCGGATATATGGCGAAAAACATTTTGTATCCATGGTTAAATTATAATCAACGAAACAATCATGGTAGAAAATCTCTCGACATACACAAAAAAATATGAATTGATTAAGAATTCACTGATAGAAGAAAACATCGTTTCAACAATACTCGTTTAAACTAAAAATTAGCAAAAAGTGGAATGAAAAAAAAGCCACCAACTTTAAAAATATTATTTGTATATTTGTTTTAAATTATAAATTATTTTAAAACAAAACACAGTTTTACATCAATTTTATGTTTGCAAATATAAGTATGTAGTCATTAAAGTTTTCGGCATTATTTTTTGGTATTTAATTTTCATAATATTGGGTTGTCATTGAATGCTCTGGTGACTTCATAGCAGTCATTATCAATTTTGTGTACATATTTTTTTACTTATATTTGTATACTTTATGAAACACTATGAACACTTTGTAAGTAATCAGGCCTTCTTGAGACATACTTGTGCACGCACGTTAATTGACTTTTTATTTTACGTGAGGTGCGCTGCAATAAATCTGTCCTTTATACACTCACTCATTTATTCCTTCCCCCCTCCTCTCGAAAAAAGCTCACTATGCATGAATCATGGAAATGTTTTTTTTATTATGAACACTCAAGCGAAAAGCGCATTTTTTGTCACACATTTTTTTCTTAAATCTTCATCGTAATATAATCGTATGCGAGCAGTAGTGCGCGGCCAGTTCGTCTCCGCGAGTTTTCCGTCTTTTTTGTACGCCGAAACGGTACAAGAATAACCGGAGGCTGCATTAGGCAAGATGACCCGCTCGGCGATCTCCACTGACCGTCGACCGTATCGGTCTTTACTACCTCATACCGGCTCATAGAATTGCGCTTCCGGCGTAACGACATTTTTTTTATGAATTAAATCATTAATCAATGGAGGCTTTAACGCACTCACCTAATTAGTTTTTGGGAATGTATTTTGGCAAAAGAAATCAGCATCTCATTTGAATCTAAAATTTCTTATCAAAATGTAATTTATTTGTAACTTACTAATTAAATATATGTCTTGATTATTCGTAGAAATCCAGCACTGTAATCCCGATTTAAAATTATATTTATCATGTGAAAGCAATTGCAAATTAAATCAAGCTCTCAATGACATACTCGCTCATACCTGTAAAACTCAATTCAATTAGTAACTATCTGACAACCCGGTCACATATACGAAGAGATAATTATACTGTAATTATTAATCAATGAGATTGCACGCGTTATTGACAATTTATATGGGACAGACGTTTTCCTCATTGCCCGTTTACTTTATATATTATTATGTTGAGGTAGACAGCTTGGCGGCACTTTGCTAAGCCCATTATATATAATATTATCGGCGAACGAGCAATTCTGCATGTTCGATGCAGTCACGTGATGTATGTTATTACTTTCAACATATAAACATGTTTCTTACTTACGTTTTTTCTAGCACGATCTAGGATTTAATTCACGCTGAAATATATAGAGAACGATTTTTTTTCTTTTGTAATGAATGTTTTTGAAAACTTAATATTCATCTATATATTAATAGTCGATAAGGTACGTTCGTACGTTTTTACGTTTGATTGTTTGTTTGTATGGTCGCGATTTCGCCTTTTCGATGACGTCAACAAAGACGTTTTTTTCGAAATATATTTGTTTGCACACTTGAAACATTTCAATTATTCTAAAAATTATATTATATACAATTTAAATACTGCAGGGCTGTCGATATATGTCCCGAGGTCTTTTTCTTCTTCTACGAAATATATTTGTTAGCATACTCAAACATTTGAATTATTCTAAAAACGATAAAATATAAATACTGCAGGGCTGTCGATATTGGATATAGCAACTCAGCAGGGCAGCTCAATTATGGTTTTTATGAATATATTTTATTATATCCGCTATTTGCATATTTTGTTTTGCAGTCCCGGTGTATTTTAGTTCTTTAAAAGAATTGGGTGTATTCCTAAAAAATCCATTTAAAGAATTCATTACGTTTAGATTTTATGGCTTATTCAATACATAGGTTTGTAATTTATTTTTCACTCCAGTAAATTTTCTGACTACTTAAAAATGCAACAAATCCCCCCCCCCCCGTTGAGGTCAACGGGCTTATAGCTAGTTTAATATTAAAGACGCAACACGTTTTCATAATAAATCTGGTGTTTATAGCTTACATTGTAATGTACGTCAGCACTTTTATGTAGAGAAAACCAGACCTTCATTAGATATTTGAAATTCATAAGATTTAACCGCTTTTAGGTTAAAAAAGGGTACGACATCATTTGCTTTTTATTAAATATCGAAGAACTATTCTTGGATGAAGGGGTTGAAATATGACGCCAAAATATGGGACATCTTTATTCATCTTAGTAATAAATTTTGGAAAAAAATAAGCCATAGCTTAATATTTTTTTACTAATTTTGAACAAGCACGTTACCCTTTTAATTCTCCCTTATTGCACAGTTATATATATGTATGTATATTAAATATCAATATAAATTTTAGAATAACAATAGTTTACTCCAGCACGTAAAATATATTTTTTTTTTAAATTCTTACAAAAAATTCTGCTAATATTTGTAATTCTGTATGTGAATACATTTTCTCAATCGAGATTAATCGTCGTAAATTGCTTTATTTAATACATATTTTTCAATATAAAATAAAGATCCAAGCTGTTAACTGGTCGTTTAGCTTTGAGAAAAGCTTACCGAACGTGCACTTTAATGCATGAGGATGTTGAAAGGCAAAACACGGTTCGATAGTGAAATATCTTATGGATGTTCACTTTTAGGGTGTCCACTGTCAATACTTGATGGAAAGGCATTATATTAATAAAAACAATATTCCTTTGTACTTCATTCCACTTTATTAATTACGTCAGGACCGGTTTCGCTCATTGCGAGCATTATCAATTGATAATGCTTTCAATTCAGTTGATAATGCTCGCAATGAGCGAAACCACTCTTGACGTAATTAATAAAGTGGAATGAAGTACAAAGGAATATTGTTTTTATTAATCCTATGGATGTGTACACAATTTGAATTAAAGCTCGAGCAAGCACTGTAAGTCGATATCTTAAATTAAATGATATGATTATTTTGATATTATGTTAGGTGTTAATTTGTATTGATACTCATTTCTCATTTTCGAAAGTACTTTTGAAAGTTTACGTGAGTGTTGAATTTCTGTTTTATTATTGATATACTGATGTGAATTTGTTTAATACAAAAATATTCTTTCGTATCTGTGTCGAACACTCAAATGCAATATGTTAAATTGATGGCTTATACAAATTAATTATAGTTGTGTGAGGTGCAAAAAAATTGAGCTTAAATATTCAAACCGATGAAATATTAATTTGGCCTATTTTCCGCTCTAAAGCGCTGAGAAAATAATATCTTTTATACGCATTTCGCTCCACAACATTAACACAAAAGCTCAATCATGCTTTCTTAACAGCGATGTTTATAGGATTTATTTTCAATTATTAGAAACAGCTTTTTGATTGGAACAAATGTATTATTAGCATAAACGACTGTTATAAAAAAGCTTATTACGCTAAGAACAAGACGATATTAAAATGAACCGTTACTTCTTGACATAGTAAGATATAATATGTTGAAGCCGATCGTAAGACTGGTTTTTAATATTCGCGGGCTTATCGTGAACATACTCGAACTAATACGTTTTCGAGCAATTAAACATTGTTTCTTTAGCGATTTCGAGGTATATTAAAAATGGTATGTTTGTAAATTTGTCATGAACGTTTAGCGCATTTTTAAAAAATCCTAACATCTGACTTTTCTGCGGTGTCTCTTATAGCGACTTTTCTATAAAATATAGAACAAAGTCATAATTTAAAAAGTTTGATTTGGTGATTAAGTTCAATTCATAAAGTATAATTTGATTACCTGGGAGAAAGAAAAGAGACTGGCAGGGGATAGATAATCTTGGAGAAACCGTGTGATGATTATATATGCTCCGTATAGGGAACGGATATAGAAAAAAATGTCTGGTGTCACTTTGTACCCCGTCGCTCCTCAATCCTATTTTCTACGTTTCGGTAGTCAAGTGTAAACTATTTGGATTCAAGTTCGTCAAATCATATAAAATATATTTTATATTTTAAAGAAATATGTCCAGTTTTTTTTAAATAAAGAAGGTGTTTGGTCTGAATACAGCTGATAATATAAAATCAATTAATTTAAAATGTAAGTAAGTATACATTCAAATGTGTGCTATGCGCACATCTCTGCTGTAAAACTAACTATGTGTGTCATTGATAAAACGAATGGTCAACAAATAAATGAGATACTTCGTATCAAACCCGACAAAGATAATCGAAATAAAAACTGATATTGCAAGTCATACGAAAAGTCACCGTTGTCATTATTTCACAAACGATGATTTCAATTTGAGTCGTCTATCTTATACGAAAATAGTAATATGTACATATTTCATTGGTGTGGCCGCTTTTCGACTGAGAGAGTGAGCGTCAGCACCTCGCGGAGATGTCGATAATATAATAAATAACTCTACGGAATTATTATTGATGTTCTTTGATCAGGTGGTTTTGTTGAAGTCGAGCCGAAGAAATAATATAGGGCACGAGATCCTAACGTACGCAAAGTATGAAAGACGATTTCAATGTATCCGCTACTCCAGTTGCTTTCAAGCGTTCGATTGACCGCTCGTCATATAATATATATGTATATATTATTATATTGAAAATTGATTTTTCAATTGAACCTAGACATTTTTCAAACACAATATCAATAAATTAATTACGGTTCATTACATTATTGTACATACATATGTTGTCGCCAAATAAGAAGGTTTCATAATTAATCTGTCTGGTTTTTTTTTACAGTAATTTGGTTTTTTGTAATAATTATGCATGTTTTGAATTTTTGTATTATTTTAATACATTTATTTTTTGTTTGATCCAAATATCCAGCGTTCGTAATGAAACATTTATTTTATTACTCATAAAATTTTTTGCTTCTATAATTTGCTGCAATATGTTAAGCCGTAATGTAATATAAAACTGGGTATAAAAATGTAAAAAAGTAATAATTCAACATATATTATATTTTATATATACAATGAAAAACAAGAATATAACTTAAATAGAATTGTAGCATGTCACGCAAACGAATAAATTATAATCAAAGATATACCTTTTTGTCGCTTTTCGTTTATTTAACTATGAGACGACGGTGGACTTATGAATCAAAATATTTTCAACGATTTTTCCCACTTGTTTTAAATTTACGCGATAACTGCCCATAACAAGACATTTCATTAAAATAGTATATTTATTTACAGCGGAGGTACATTATAAACCAGATTTCAGCTTGTTGGATTTAGCATTCCTTATATTTTTCATTAATTTCAAAATAACAAAACCCAAATAATTAAAAAAAAAAAACAAGTACTAGAATATTGAAATATCCACATTGCGAAGGAAAATTATTCTTTCAGTATATTCTATACGCGAAAGTTTTTTTTAAACAAATATTTTTGGAAGCCGGCCGGCGCTTTGTTCACCTGGCGTTTTGAGTCGTTTAGAGTGGGCTTGTTGGGTGTATCCGCAGGCTGTAGGTGGACCGCTCTTTTCGCTCCACACGTGGTCAGGTAGGTGGCCGGCCACTATAAGCTTCTTCGTATGGTTCATGCTTGCGTGGCTGCCACAACAGACGAGATCCGCTGATTCGAGTGGCATACCATCAACAATGCACCGTCACTCCGTCCGAAAGATGGTTTATTTTGCACGGAGTGCTTTTAATTCGAATATTTTTATTTTTTCAGTGAACTCATATTCGATTTTTTTTATCGTTGCAAAACTTTCCATTATGTACAATCACTATCATTCTGATACAACTATGCTTCTTCTAGGAAGCTATGTTAAAGAAAAATTGTTCTTGTCGATTTTGCGATGAATCAAATAAACTGTCAGTGGGGACCAAACGTGAATATCCCATCGAATGATTGCGAGTAATCTTTCTGTTTTGTAAGCTGAGAACTGACTATTTCACATGTCGTGTGTTCTCTGAAGATTTCCTATATAGTGATTAAATCTACAATCAGTAGAATTCATTTTTAATACGGTGAAAAATATCAAATCAATAAATATTATTTTATATATAGTTTAAAGCTACTTTGGTTTGTGCCCTTATCATATTTGAATATAGTTTTGATGAGGGCATATGCCATAATAAATATCAAACGTATATAAAATAATATTTGTATAACTAAAATACTTTGATATTTTTTCACATTTATGTAGTTTTAGCTAATTTTGTAATGCTCCTCATATTATTATTATGAATCCTTTTATAATGTTAGTAATCTATATTTGATTACACTGTTAATTGTAGCAAGCCAATTAGTAATTCAAATGTAAGCATTGTTTTTGATTTTTATTGAATTGTTGGCAATAAAATCAATCAAGGTGACACGGAACGGTCGCCCCTGACACTGCCGCAGCCGAAACCGGCCGGTGCGGATCAGAGCGCGCAGCTTTGCCCTTTGACTCGATACATTCCATACCGACAGCTCTAAGACAACAATTACACATACATTTATAATTGTAAAGTATTCGAGACACGCGGAATTATTTGTGCTTTACTGGCCTCTCAGCCACGTCGATCTATATATTATCTAATTAATACCTGTACACCTATAGTTTTTGCGCACAATTCACGTCTGTAGTGATTTGGTAAGTATTTTATCAAACCTTTTTGCTTAGTAAAAGAAATACTTTGCCAGGAATATATTTAAATCGTTACTATCTGTATTTGATAATTTATTCAATTAACCGATCATTAATTTATACATATCAGTCGTAGCTAAACCTCGTTACTGAATAAATAATTTACATTATAATATTTAAATTTGTTAGTTACTGGTTTCTCATACATTTAGTGAATGAACAAAGAATAAAATTCCCGCAGTTATTTTTTTTACGCACAAAAAACATTATGTTAAATTAATAAATCAAAAGTGAACAGTGAATTCAAGTTGTCCATCAATTTGGTACGTTATGCTTTTATAGCACATTCGTGATATAACGTTTTAGATAATAAAATCATATAACATAAATATTACACAATCGCAAGTATTTAGTTTGACTGTCTTTTTAAGTGATTACATATTTCGAATGTATGGTTGTATATGCTGAAATTATTATCAAAAATAATTCTGATACAACATATTGTAATAAAGTTTTTTTTTATATCTCAATAAAATCTTAAATTTTCCAACTGGCTTAGCAGATAAAATAATGTTCTTTCATAAGCGCGGCTATTAAATAATCTCACAACGATTTCGATCTATCTACCATCACTCGCAACACAAGTAATGTTTCTTACGCGGAAGCGGAAAATCGTCAGGCCTAACCGATCGTCGGGAATTCTTTACAAAATCTCACCGTGGGAAGGAACTGTACTTAAGAGATTTTTATGCGTTTGTTTCAAATTGTTGTTCATGTCGACCTAATAAAAGAAAAGTATTTTTAAAGGTTTATATATTATTCATATATCACAATAATTCACTATATGCGTCATTGGCATTCGACCAATGTGCTTAACTCAAAAATCTTGATTTGTTATTCGTATTCGGTTGAAATAATCAATGCTCGACTTGGTTCATGCGGATACTGCAAACATAAACTTTTCTTATAATGTTATTGTTCAAAAAGTTGGCAGAAAATATCTTCTTATAAGATTTAAGCGAATTTATTATTCTTCGCGGAATAACTTGGCAGCGACCCAAATAGGTTACGCTTTTTCATTATGGATTTGCTTTTACTCTATAGAATGTTTCAATAATATGTGAAATTATCTTACTTTTATGTAAGGGTAGTTGCTGCAATATATTAAATATAAACATAACTTTACATTGAATTGGGTCACCGCTGAAAGGAACGAAACTCGTTACCAAATGTTATATTACAATATGTATATGTATTTAATTATCGCACTGTGATGCTGTTTTAATTGGCTTTTATTTTATTAAAAATCTGTGCCAGACGTAGGTTTTTTCTTTGTATTTCGGTGTAACGAACTGAATTCTGACCCATTTTTCCTAAATAGGTTAATAGCTTTAGCTGAACATAATATACTGATGAAATGAAGATTTTATCTTCGCTTAGCAACGGTATTATGTTTCTCTTTGTATAGATAAATGACGTCTGATAATTTTTTAAAATAAGAGTTTTAGTGAAACTAAAATATTGTTCGACATCATCACAGTTTGCCCTTGTTGTTTTATTATTATTATTATCGATACGTTTTTGTATACTTAAGCATTTTTGGAAGAATAGTTATTATTATTAAACTATGAAGGTTACTGACATCAACAGTTACGATTTTTTATTAGCTAAATAAATTGCGTCTATTGTTTCTGTTGTTGATTTATTACTTAGATTGTTTCTTTTAAACTTTTATTAACTAAATGATTTCCTACAAGTCCTGAAATAATTTATGCATTGCAGTAAATAAATTAGGTAAGAGTGGGCTACATAGTTAAAATCCAAACACAATTGATACTAAAATCACACTTATTGGCGAGTACATGTATCTCTCTGAAGTGTGATTTTATCAGCAAATAATTCGCAGTCGATTAGTAACGCAGTTATAAGATGCGTGAGGAATTTACTAAAAACCAGTCTTGCGACTTCCGACACTCGCAGTTCACACCGCGCACCGGCTCCACTTCCATGTCTCAACAACCGGCTCTCGACGCCCAACTGGTTCCGCGCATTTCTGCATATCTCAGCTGATAATCACTTCCGCGCATCTGTTTTTCTCATCCTTGCTATTTTGCCGAGACGTGATCGCAGTTCCTACGGAATTCAGCGAGCCTTTTTATTGAGCCGTTCACTCTTTGACTTGTGCTACTATTAAATTTTGCAATAATACAGTGAAATAAACAGTATTTTTTAAAAAAAAAATGATATTTCACTACAAATCGTTACACACATAATTAAATTTATTTCCTTTATTACATGTTTTATAAAATAAAAATATATTATTGTATTTCTTCCGATCTTCTGAAATAAAACAAACTATTGGAGATTTTATTGCGTCTTTGGGAAACTTATTTTCACACTACAATAAGTTCCGAAAATGCCCATATTTTTAAATGGGTAATACAAAAAAATATAAAAAAACCGTTTATTTATTTCATAATTTAATTTGTTTAACTATTGTTATTATACCTTAGTATATTTGGTTGAGAAGAATATAAGTCACACATATCTATTGCGTAACCGAATACATTAGTTTCTTATCCATTTTTATGAAAAATAATGAATTTAATTAATGATATAATCTTTTGATAATAATAAAGGAAACTATAATGAATATTTAAGCCATGACGATGAGATAAATGGGAAACTGAGGTTTGGTTTTCTATATCCATGCATTGTTAGTGGTTGATAAATGGTGTTATGTTAGTATAACGATTAATTCATTGAAGTGGAATTCTTTTGTAACATTTCATTTTTAATGAGAAAGTGAAAAATCTACCAGAACTAAACAATTTGCTATTTTCGAAGATGACGTTTTTATTTTAAAATAATTGTTTTTTAAGTAGTAGTAGGTAGTTATTTGGTAATAGTTAGCTTGATTTTTATTTTTTTTAAAATATATTATATCGCTTATTTAACTATTCTTTGATAATGGTATTATAGCATTGTGAGAAAGGAAACAAAAATTGTGTTTTATTTTATAAATAAATCTTTTTAGTATTTTTTTTGTTGAATTTCTTAAAAAACTTACCTATTATTATAAAACAATAATTTATACTGTAATATAACTTTTTTTACTGATTTCGAATTGTGTAATGATCGGATTCACTAATCGCGTGCTTTATCAATAGACGAAAGATAAATCCCAAAGAATTTGTGTTTTATGTATTAAATATAATACATTTCCACCAATAATTGTCAGTCAACATATAACAGTGATAAAACAACGACTTTTAAATTCACTTGTTCTTAGAACTCTGATTTATTGCGTTTTTTACAGTAAACTCTATTACAAAAATATTTATGATATTGAATTCAAGCAATCGAAAGCTAGCAAAAAAACAAGTTTCACATAATATCCGTTTGACACCTACATACATACATATAAAATATTGCGGATATCAATTTTTTTTTTTTTTTTAATTGCCATGTACGTTGCCATACGTCAATTCAATCAAGTTACTTACACATATACTAATAAGGTTTTTGCCTCTTCGTTGTTATTGGCTATAACAATTGATATAATTTGTCATCATCAGATATGGTAATCGTTGACACACAATTGATACTGAATCAATTTTTTTTTTCGTGATTTGCTTAAAAAAATCTTAACTTAGCCATTCCTTCAACTATGCATATCTCACTGTTCTATTTTAACTTGTTTGTTGTTTTGACATAATTTTATCAAATAGTCAAGAATTCTAAATATCACATATAAATTTAATGATATAAGCCAGGCCGATGATCAAAGAATAGGTAATATACTCGATATTATAAGGTAAGATTTTTTAAAATATCTACTTTTTAAAACTTATTAACTCGGTATTCTCCATATTGGGAATAATAAGTTAGTCAGCCTGCGGTCCCTTGACTATGATCCAAAAGTCCAGTTCCAGGCTTGGCTCTGATTAGTAATTACATTTAATAACGCCCAACAATAGCATCGGGTGCTGTGTTCAGGAATAGGCAGTATGAACTCATGTACCGTGATCCTGTTGAGATTATTACAAGTAAATATTGTTAAAATACTCATATTCAATTTAAGAGCGGGTTTTATCCATATTTCGACAGTGGCTGCTACTGATTACATTTTTTTTCTATAATCAAACAATAGACAATAATTTACGAAGTTTTTTATCATTTTATATTGCGTGACATACTAATTATATTCATTGTTCACCTTGCGATATCAATATTTTCTATTGTCGATGAGTTGAATATTTACTAACACGTACATAAGCGAGACTCTGCTAGTCGGGATAAACAACAGCACGGGGTGTTATTATGTTGTTGGGTTTCGTTTAGTATATCATCACCACTTACGCAAATCATCAGTCATCATTAAGCTATCGACAAAACGTCTTTTGTTGCGGAAGAATTCAATTATCGCCTATATTGCGGATATATTCTTCATCGTCTTCTCATATGCGCCTATCTTCTGAGGGTATAATTAAAAAATAACGGATCGTTTCTCACATCTAAAGAAAAGAACAGAGGCCGTCTCGAAGAAGTGTCTTATAGCGCAGAGGCGGTGTAAATAAAGTAATTGATAGAGAAGTGAATGCAAAGATTTAAAAAAAACAGTGAAATTACTTTATAAATACATTTTTGAATGTTTCCATAGTCACAAATCATAATCTTACGTAGTAATACTTTATAAAGAAAAACGGTGCACTTAATTTACTATATAATCTAAGTATATGGTACGATATATTCGTTAGTGACCAAAACTATGGTTATTTTAATTCACTTTATCACTTTAACATCCCTAATAATTTATACTAACCATTTTTATTTTATCAGAGTATTGAAAAAAATATAATTTTTATTTTTAAGCTCAATATTCTGAAGAAGGTCTTTCAAGGCTGTAGAGTCGTGTAAAAAAAGACAACTCCGACTCCGAAGAAATTTTTAAATCATTTCATTTTAACTTTTATATATATGTATTCCATCATATTATCTTTTGGCAGCCAAGCATGCAATGTCAACACTATAAACTATTGTGGTTATCATTAAATATATATATTTTTTTAATGGGTCTGAGTCGGTCGTTTTTCACGACTCCGACACCAACTCCACATCTCTTAAGTAATTTAATCTATTTTGTTTATTACTTTTTTAGATTTAACTTATAACACCACTTTTCAAAACAATTCAACAAGCTTGATGAGTATCTGAAGCCGCCCTGGTTAAATGGGAGTTTTGTGCTGCCGCGTCGCAATATTTCGATGGAAACTGTATTGTTTACAAAGTTTGCAGTTTGCGACTTAGCTGAACAATGCCGTGGAAATCTCACACAATTAAAGATAGGTTCGTTTTTTACATTCCACCATCTTGATCTTTACAGCATTAAAATTGCAGCATCGTTATTATGAACACTAAAAGAGTGACACTGGTGAATTAAGAAAAATGAGTCTTTAAGGTAGGGAAATTTCATTTTAGTTTTTATTTATTTTGTTGTTATTTCACTATTTCAGCGTCGCGATGCGATCGCCTAGGTGGCCTACCAAATAGGTGACTTTTTGTAAATCATTTTATGTTTAAAATTAATGTTTAGATTAACAACTTTCACTGTGAATTATTAAAGATTCCCTATGTGGCTCATGGACCAAAGCTTTTATGATCTAACAAAGCTGGTCTGGGATATAGATTCGTATTGTTCTTAAGTCAGCATTCTTCGAAAAAGACATAATCAAGGTAAGGAGCTATAAAATGTATAACTCAGTTTAATTGTGTCTCAAAAAACTGCCCTGAACTTTAATTAGAAAGACGTATGATAATATCTCACTCGCAATTTACATTTTCAGTGTAACAAACGCGTTTGCATAATAATTTATCGAGTACATGTGTATATTCAATTGTTTCCGAATGTGTTTATGTTATCATTTCCCGGCTTGGTTCGCTCCCACGAGAACCTCCGCGCTCTTTCAACGTTGACCTTTGTAGTTATTGATTGGCAGTGTGCAGTTGTTTGGTTGGTTAACCGTAAATGCATTGGCCGAGCTTTCCTTACAGACATTTCAATTATAAATAATTCACTCCGCGATGGCGGCAGATACCTACACTCTTCTCTCTAGTCGTGCAAATATTTAATATATCATTGTTTACTGTGACTTATGCTTTTGTGAATTGTCCATGTTATGTTATGGACGATGCAGCATTCAAAGCGTTCTGTTCGTGTTAAATTCCTTGCTAGATATTTCATATCACCCACACGTCTTCTCTAGTCGCTTTTATTGTGTTGCTATTTTTTTTTTAAAATATGTTAACAGTTTTGAAACTTAATTTATTACCATTAAATGAAATCAGTCACATCGGATATGTGTACTTACTGTATATTCATTTTTACAATACAATATGATTTTATTAAGGATTGAAAGTGGATAATATAATATTTATAATTTTTTAACATGATATATCTGCTAATAATAATCTCATCAATACTGAACTGCCCAACAATTTAAATACGCTATTATGTATTTCTCTTTGTCGATCATTTAGCTAACTGTTAAAAGTTCTTAAAAGTCATGTCCTTGAAAAACATCTCCATACATTGATACGTTCATTTTTAATCTGATCCAGAAAACGTGGCGCAGATAAATTTGCCGTCTAAGTTTTAATCTTTTCACCATCTCATCTTTCTCGTACTGCTAGTTACTGTAGACCGTTTTCTGTATCATACACTGTAAATCTATATGAGCTTTAGTAACGTTTATGTTGGCCTTATTGTTTTTGAACGAATAATCAAAACTAAATATATTATCTTTCCAATTATAACTTGGCATAAATACTCACTTTCATATAATTTAAGATTTCGACTGAAGGTGCTTGGTGGAATTTCAATATTAAATTTGAACGATTCAAATTTACTCACTTTCAGTTATGATGTGTTCAATGTTTGTCTTTTAGATTGTCTCTATTTGGACGTACGCATATTGTAAGTTTTGTTACTATATTGTACATTTTCTTTACCACGTTTTTTACATGTAATACAGGTTTATATAATATAATAGATTTTTAATGTTTATTTTTCTCGGAACCGGAAACAAAACAATAAGCTTACATTGATCGTACGCGGCAGCGATGAGACATCACTACACGTCACGAATCACGACATTATATGTCATAATTGATCGTGCGCGAGGCGCGTGAGACGAAATCAATCATCGTCCATTCTACTTCCACCTATGATGCACTTTACTCACGATCGTCAAATAATGCAGAGCTTAGTGTCGTCAATCCAAGTACCAGTCATTGTGTCATTGCTGCCAATGCTTACTTTATCTGTTATCATCTTTCGAATACTACGCAAGACTAGGCGCTTAACCTCTTTCCTCTGCACTGCGATTCGGTGTTATTATTTTTTTAAATTATTTTCTATATATCAATTTAAAACCAAATTATGTGACTGTAATTACATTGCTATGCGTGAAAACAGTTTTCTTCACCCGCCCTTACATATATTCGTACTTTCAATTGAATTAATACATAATATACTTTTGTACTAATTCCACATTATTTATTTTAGATCAGGACCGGTTTCTGATCTAAAATAAATAATGTGGAAGTAAAAAAGATTTTTTTTAATAAAATGCTTTTCCACAAAAAATTGTCAGTGAACACTTTAAAACCGCATTTCAATATAAACTATGTGAGTGATATATTACCAGTTTTTGTGTGAATACATATCGGTGTAATAACGTATGGAGAGTTCATGTTTTCCACGTCTTTAAAAATACAAACCGCATAGGGGATATTAAAAGAATTTTGCTAATTATTTTCTATATTATAATTTTGAATATTATTTTCTTTAAGATCATAGCCATGTCTTTTTTATTTGACTTTCAAATAGGAATTAATTAAGCGCATTTTTTGTCTTGATTTTAAAAATAAGCATGATTCTTTAACCGATAGAGATATAACGGGCGCAATACGAAATTATCACATCACCAATTGAAAACGCTTGTGCCCACCATGCAAACACCTTCATTTGTACGAGCTTTCCAACTGTCCAGCTGAGACCAGTAACCGCATAATCTTCTACGCGTATCCGTGGAACTCCCGAATCACAACGTCACCCTCAACCAAGTCATTCATTCATCTGAGGGCCTTTATTAAATACGTCAATTTTATCTAGAGGAAGCTGTGATAAAATTAGCTCACAATTAATTTTAATTTAAAATGATAAACGATATTAATAAAAACACAATATTCCTTTGTACTTCATTCCACTTTATTTAATATGTCAGGACCGGTTTCGCTCATTGCGAGTATTGTCACCTGACATTGAAACCGGTCCTGACATATTAAATAAAGTGGAATGAAGTACAAAGGAATATTGTGTTTTTATTAATATAATGCCTTTCCACCAAGTATTGACAGTGAACACCCTAAAAGTGATAAACGATAGATTTAAAACTCTGATTTTTATGCATCATAATACGAAGTGTACAGAAAGACAATCTTAGTATGTCTCATTTTAAATATATATATGAGTAGAGCGAGTCGAATATTACATAATAGAATGATATATTTGTCGAGAGATCGTGCATTCTGCTTAACACATGGCAGCTGACAATAATGCATATCAGCTCTTTGACACTGTCTAATAAGTCTACTACAAAGTATGGAATTATTAATGTTGTTCCTCGTTCGTGACGTAATAATAATTACTCGTACTTTCAAGCTTAAACCGCTTCGTTGAACTCCATGTACTCAATATTAAACATTATCTGCAGCACATATTAAACGTGAGAACTCTACTTAGAGGGATATCAATTAAAACGCAATTTTTATACAGCGTTTCATGCTACGACTGCTTTACGTTTAAATGTTACCTGTTTGAAGTCATCACAGAAAGTGTATTCATATTGTCTTGATTGATTTTATTTCGAGAATAACAAACATATTTAACTAAATTTGAATCGTTCAAATTATGTACATTCACACAGATTTTGTCACTGCACCTTCAGTCGAAATCTTAAATTATAGTTAATTAATCTGTACATTGTTTTAGATAATATTTTAATTTTGAATTATTATTGTTTTGGTGAATGAACTTATTATTAAATAAAACAATGAATGCTGTATGTATTTTAACAAATCTTATTTTATTATTTTTTATTTTTTAAACCTAATATCAAACGTATTCTATTTTTTGCTGCCGCAAAAACAAAGTCTATCGGCAGTCTTTATATTTTTAAATATATCACATTTGGTACACTATTTCATATAGGCTTCTTTCATAAAACTTCATATAGGGACCTTTATCGTATATTATCTATTTATTTAATCCATCATCTATCTTTTGGATCATTTCGCCGTAATGCACATTTATATAATATTTAAATTGTTCTTCAGTAGAGATGATTTCTTTTTTCTTGCTAAGCAATTTTTATGTCGTATTAAATATGACAAGAAAACAAATGTATGAAATAGCTTAATATTTGGTCCAGCATATTGTTTTCACATTAATATTTTGCGTAATTTAAGATTTCAATTGTGTCAAAATGATACGACTTGTTTTAAATATTAAATTTAACTCTAAATCGTCGTGAATTTTATTTGAAATAAATATGGCGAAATCATTAAAGATAATAAACTTCTCAGTGATTTTCTTAGGGTATATTAAACTAACGACACTCTTATAATACATAAATGAACATAGCTAAACACACATTGTTTACATTATCTTGGGCACGAAATGAAATAATAAACAGCAGAAGTATTGTTTTTTCCCCTGTGAATATGTGTGCGAGTAAAAATGTCTTGGCTCATAGATTGTTTTATGCATGGGTGATACCACCCAATCCCATGTTTCACTCGCAGCGATTGCGCCTTCATTTAAATAGTTGAGACAAGATCAAAATCAAATCGTCGACCGCCGGCGGCGTATTATTATATCCCTATAAGGTAAACTGCGGCGTTATAGAGCGGTCGACGGGAAGCGAACCGAACCATCTGAATTGATCAATGTAACTATTTCAGTGAACCGGGTCGTTCTTTCTTTCGTTGCCCGCTCGCCCTGTCAACGGCTCTGGCGTCGATAAATTATTGCACCTTGTTGAACTCTGCAAAACTGAACCGCGGTCTCGTGGGATATTATTTATAATGGATTGCGTGCCACTTGTTCTACTCGAGAGGCAGACATTATTTAAGGATTGTCCTATCGGTATTAATTAGCGACACACCCGGTACCGATAGTCTATATAAGGTCGAAAGCAATAGTTTTATCCACAGCCAAAAAATGTATGGAAAGTATAGTATTTATTCTCGCATCACTTTTGCACTTAATTGATAACGTTTCATTTTATAATAATTTATGATAATGATACTTAATATCACCCGTTGTGGTTAAGTTGGTAAGAGCTCGGCTCAACCGATCAGGTGGGCTTGAGTTCAAGTCCCGGTAAGGTTAATGTCAAATTTAAATTGAAATCTGTTTGTTGATCTCGAGTGACTTCGAGTGACGAAAAATCACATCGATTTTACCTCGTATGATCTTTAAATTTCAAAATATTTGGTTTGTTGACACTAGCTGTGATGCCATTTTTTTATTATTTATATTTATAAAAAGCAATTAATGAAGATTTATTTCCTCATTTATTTTAGCTAAAAAATATTTATATTACCCTTCATTGTAGTGTACACGTCCTTGTGCTATTGACGTTTGGCAAATGCAAGTTTGTTTAGGTTTGTTATGTATAAAGTTCATTTTTAACTTAATTAATACGAAGGCAAAATTTTCGAAAAATAAGTGATTGACAATTGATAGTTTTCAACATTGAAGCACTCATTTATTATTGAAATGTTAAACTCTACTTTTTATTATGCACTTTTAAGGTGTTCACTGTCAATACTTGGTGGAATGGCATTATAATAAAAATCTTTTATTATTTTTATTTTTATTATGTTTTGAGTATTTTAATTGGAATCAACCTAACATTTTTTCGCAATCGATAATGGAAAGTTTAAAAAAAATTGAAGTATATTTGATAATATACATAAATACGCGCCAGCTTCAATATAAATCATTGCATTCCGATTTCGCGATTGTATTGATTTGTGTTCTTGAAAGTTAATTAAAATACTGCTCGACTCAATAGCAGAACATTACCCACCTCACCGAAAAGGATCTGAATAGTTAAGTTAACGTGAGACTGCCAATAGACTAAATCCGCTTAGCGATAAACTGTCACACTATTACAGATTTTTGAAAAGCCACATCATTCAAAAAATGTATAAAATATTAACTTTCGTTGAAATGAAGCAAGAAAAAGCAGACTTGACGATCTTAGTTGAATTGTTTTATTACTTTTACGGATACTTGATATAACGGGGTGTTTTTTGCGAATTTTTGATACCATCTAGGAAAATTATTCAAAATAATGTATTTCGTCTGTTTCTTTGTTGCGATCTTTTCATAGTTTAGTCCTGCGATAGAATAAATCTCTTGTGTTGACACTCTGTGGAAACTGGCGCTCGATTTTAAGTCGCGTCGGCAGATTTTAATCTCCTTCGAGGTGTGTCTTACGATCGTTCAAAAGGTGGTTAAAGGATAATTAACTCCTTTGTACTGACCACGGCTGTTCACTTATATTGCCAACAACTCATAAAGCAATCTGTTTCATTACTAACTGAATTTTAACGACAATTCTAAAGCTTGTTGTTGATTCTATGTTTGATTTCCACCACTAGGCAAAAAATATTTTGGATTAAATATATTTTTTTATCCATGTCCACTCCCAATGTGGAGTATATGGCCTCCTAATAGAAGTATCTCAACAGAAGTTTTTTCTACGAGAACTGTTTGTTACTCAGTCGCTCAACCTCACTTTTATTCAAAGTGAGTAATAGGTAAAGAAGGATAAGGCTTGAACAAGACTAGTGGTTGACTAATCGCTATTGCTACACCCAGTTATTAAATGATGGGAGGAGAGGAGAGACATAATGAGAATTGACATCACAAACTCCCAGTCTTCGATCACAACTTTGAATTTAATAATTCTCAAATTCACTGTGATCTTACCAGGAATCGAACCCAAACGTGCGTTATCAATAGAGCAAGCTCTAACCAACTGAGCCACAGCAGGCGACAATTTTTTTATGATATAAAATGTTATTCTTTGTGTTAATTTTATGCAATAAACATATCATTTTTTTAAAATTATATTTATTAATTTAAAATTAGTACAAAAAATGTTAAAAATATATTAAAATAAATATATTAGTAGCATAAATTTTGTGCGTCTATATTATTTTAACGAAATAATTATTATTAAAATCTGTTATTCTTTGTACAGATCGATTGACTACTTTGATTTCTCAAACTTGATTCGTTAAGGTTGTAGGGATGGAAAAATAGGGCAAGGACAAGACTAGTAGTTAGCTGATTTATCTAAATAGTATTTTTTTTTCAATAGTCAAAATATTCGATCGTTGAGAAAACTCCGCACTCACCATAGGATCATGAGGAATATTATATCACTCCATGCAAACGAAAATGGGCAGTTTTAGGTATATGTAAATTTTTCATATTTCTTATCATTGAGTGTCGAAATTGCTTAATTTTAATACTGATTGTTATTTTAATAAAAACACAATAATCCTTTGTACTTCATTCCACTTTATTTAATATGTCAGGACCGGTTTCGCTCATTACGAGCATCGTCAACTGATAAGAAATATAATTTAACAGTGCTATTTATACAAAAATGAACAGTTATAAACAACAATTGGCATTGAAAAGCAAATACCAATTACATTAAAAGTGATTCTAAAATAGCACAAAATTAAAATGTTTAACACATCTAACATATAATTAAAAAGTCATCTCAGATTAATAAATTTAGAATGGGAATTGAAAGTAATTACAAACATAATTAAACCGGTCCTGACATATTAAATAAAGTGGAATGAAGTACAAAGGATTATTGTGTTTTTATTAATATAATGCCTTTCCACCAAGTATTGACAGTGAACACCCTAAAAGTGACTGATTGTTATTGTTAAATATTTTCATTCAATTTCATCATATTAGTTTTAGTAAGTTGCAATATCCCAATAAAGAGTGCGATAAACGAATGTTCGTGAATGGTATCAATAAATAAAAACTGTTTTTTTTTAATAGCAATGCTGTCGCTGTTCAATCAAATACAGCTTATCCATCCGTCACAGAATCGATATATCAATTAAATTAACGGTTATCTTTCAAGTTCTCTATCTAGAAATGATCGATATTAAAAAAAATGTAGTTAAATAGTTACTATATACATAAACTGTTTATCAATTGAAAATTCTTCTAAACTACATTACCTGATGTTTAGATGAATTTGAAATATGTAATACGCGTTATTCTTGAGCTTTCATATGCTAAATGTATAAGTTTTTTTTTTATTAAATATTAAAGCTAAACGAAGGGTGAAATCTATTGTAAAATCTTTAAAAAACAATAAAAATACATAACAGAATGATCCTAAAAAGAAAAAACTTGCGTTACATTTTGTTACATAAGCAGCGAAACGACAAAATTATACATTGTGTCGACCATTTCTAAAACTAACCTTTTTAATAACAATGTTTTGCCCAAATCGCTAAAAAATAACCATCTTTTCAACGTAGAGATTCAATACACGCAGTCGTGCGAGTAATAATATCTTAAAATAAATGAAAATACATATAGAAATAATTTGCAATGACATGCAATAAATAATTTCAATTAAATAAATCACTAAAATAGGCGAATCTGTATTTTTTTGTGTAGTTATTGCCATATCAATCAAATATGCATAAACTTGAAAATAGCACTCCTTTTAGTTGAAAGTGACACCTTCCGATGAACTTGATGCGTGCATCCGACATTGTTATTTCCACGAAATGAAGTGGCATTGAGACCAGAGGATGAGAAAAATTAAAACTGTTCTTTTCCGTTACGTTTGATGTTTTTATTCAACTTGGTTCATAATTAAAAAAACTCAGCCATACACTATGGATGTTATTATAAATAATCGTTTGCGGCAGGTTGATTTTGTGTTTCTCACCGTAAAACAAACGTGCAAGTATAGTGGATGATGTTAAAATGTATTTTAAATATATTTATTTTCAAATAAAATACTTTTTTTATTTTGTATATTGCGATCAATGAATGTGAAGATCCAAATTTATAAAAATCCGAACGGAAGTAAAGACGATCAAAACGTTGAAAGTATTTTTGTGTTCATAGTATTGAATGAAGTAATTTTAAAGATACATGGAAATTGGAAGTATCACCTATTTATTCACTATATGCGGTGAAACGTGGTCACAGTGAAAAAACAGTTAAAACGATCAAAATCTTAGATCTAAATTTGAATCATTCAAATTATGTACACTCCCACAGATTTTGTCACTAACGACCCGGGTTTCGCCTTTCGGCATCTTCAGGCGTTCAAGCGCACGGATGAACTTGAACTGACGTGCGCTTGAACGCCTGAAGATGCCGAAAGGCGAAACCCGGGTCGTTAGTGACAAAATCTGTGGGAGTGTACATAATTTGAATGATTCAAATTTAATATTGAAATTCCACCAAGCACCTTCAGTCGAAATCTTAAATTATATCTTAGATCTAATCAGAAGCCTTTTTTACTGGCTATCAAAGTGTTTTCACAGTACATACTTACATGATTTTTATATAAACACAACATCGGCACAGGCTATTTTTTTTATTTGCGTGAAGGTAGTCGGTTGATGTTATTACTGAATTTAGTAAACAGAGTACCGTATCTTTCCGCGTTAATACTATTAACGTATGAATTGAAGCATAATACGTATATGTTTTTAAAGAATGTAAGCAAGTTGCAATATTTCTAACATAATAAAATTTGCAGAATCTAGTATTAGAAAGTCTTAATTGAAATAACTGTGCAATTTTGCATGTAACGAAATGTAGCGAACGAATTAACATAGTTATCTGGATCACCTAATAAGAATAAATCGCTGAACCTGTTGCATTTTCATAATAGTTATTCGAACGCGTTAAACCTGATCCATTACACGACTCGACTCGACTTGCGGTTAGGTATCTATCTCGACGACCGCACCAGCCTGCCACCTTCGATTTCATACACTACGCAAACAATAAATCTTACAGTTTTTATTACGTCCATACTATTATGCAGATTTGTTGATTTGCGGTTTTTATTTAAGATACATGATCTAGTCTTCCCAAAATATCAACTTGACAAAGTCTGATTCAATCAACGCGATGTTGTCATCGTTATTTTAAGGTTGTGTTTAAACAATTTAACTTTATATATTTTATGTATATGCTTTTTGGGTTTATTAAATTGGTATTTACTTGATGGATGGTCGTCAACGAAAACCAGTGCGTATTATCTATATATTAATAGTCGATAATGTCCGTCCGTCTGAATGATTGTCCGCGATTTTCCCTCCCCCTCCTCCGCCCCAGCCCCGCTGTCACCATTTTTTTATTCATACCAAATACATACTTTTTTCGTTTGTATATGGTCGCGATTTTGCCTTTTCGATGACGTCAAGAAAGACGGTCCTCCTCACCCCCCCCCCACCCCCATCCTGCCCCGCTGTCGCCATTAATTCATTTCTTCATTTTTCTCTGACGTCTATGTGTGAATTTTTGAAGTCAAACAAAATTATCGTACTAACCAAAAATATTCTCTCAAGCTGTGGGATTCGATACCATGCCCCAATTTTCATGCGCGACGTTCGGACAGCTTACCACTGCTCTACGAATATATTGAGAAAAGCGATATAAAAACTCTATATAATTTAAATAATACAAAGCAAAAAATAAAAACGCGTTTTTAGTGAACTAATAATGACATCTGTGGGTGAAATCTTGCACTAAACGAGAGGTTATATAGGGCTGCTCAATTATATATAATAATTTAATTAACTATTTATTTATATATATACGAAAAATGGTTGTTAGCAAACTTAAACATTATTCCAAATATTAAATAATTTACGAGGTATATTTCTGCTAATAGGAAAAATAATTGTTAGCAAACTTAAAAATTATACCAAAAATAAAATAATTTACGAAATTTCTGCTTCTAAGAAAAATGGTTGTTAGCAAACTTAAACATTATTCCAAAAATTAAATAATTTACGAGGTCTATTTCTGCTAATAGGAAAAATAATTGTTAGCAAACTTAAACATTATTCCAAAAATTAAGTAATTTACAAGGACTATTTTTGCTACTATGAAAAATGGTTGTTAGCAAACTTAAACATTATTCCAAAAATTAAATAATTTACGAGGTCTATTTCTGCTAATAGGAAAAATAATTGTTAGCAAACTTAAACATTATTCCAAAAATTAAGTAATTTACAAGGACTATTTTTGCTACTATGAAAAATGGTTGTTAGCAAACTTAAACATTATTCCAAAAATAAATAATTTACGAGGTCTATTTCTGCTAATAGGAAAAATAATTGTTAGCAAACTTAAACATTATTCCAAAAATTAAGTAATTTACAAGGACTAAATTTCTGCTATTACGAAAAATAGTTGTTAGCAAACTAGAACATTATTCCAAAAATAAATAATTTACAATTTAAATACTGCAGGGCAGGGCTGTCGATATACGCCCCGAGATATTTCTTTTACTATCAGAAATTCTGGATTATTCAATAAATAGGTTAGTAATTTATTTTTCACGCCAGTAACTTTTCTGACTACTTAAAAATGCAACAAAAATCCCTCCGTTGAGGTCAACGGGCTTACAGCTAGTACTTATAAATTGCAGATAAGGTATTAAAAAATTCACTTTACTATTCTAAAAATAATATGTATTTTAATCATATGATTCAAAAATTTCAATGCACAGAAGTTGAACTAAATTAAAATTCAATTATTTTTGTCTATGCAAGTACCGGTTACTGCCACCCACGTCTAAACTAAATATTTGGTTTAGACTGCCCTAATAATTCACTCGACAATAGTATTTCATCTATATAACCATGTTATTTATTAATAATATGTATTTTGAGAGATTGAACTAACAGGCTAAGGAGTGTAGGAGGCTTGACCGATGTCCAACATAACAATCCAATTTATCGCATGCTTTCGGTTTCGTCAGTCATCTGGTTTGTTCCTGAGAAAGCTTTTTATCGCCAAGGGCTGTCCTGAAGACACGCTCCTTATTCATTCGAATACGACTGAATCAATTACAAAATGAAACAGTACATTAAGTATTCTTGATTGTTTTAATAATGTTTTTAACACACGATAATATTAAGTTTTGTAAAAATGATAACGGCAAAATAAATTTCTATAAAATAGCCGCCGACCAAAAGGAAAAATAAAATATTCTCAACCCGATAAGAGTTAAACACTAAATAAACAATATTTTAATGGTAAAATGACAAATAATTATCACTTAATTTATGACTGATGTCAAAAAAATAATATCAAAGATAAATATACTTAATTGTATCCATTAAAGGGCCTTTTTTGCTAGCATATCGTGTCATTATTATTTACATGATGCAAACTTATATAATTCAATAGATTTATACTGTTATATTTTATCTTATCTGTACATAAAAAAAGTCGAGTAAATTTTAGAATGTTAGACAGCTACGGATTTGTTCCCTTATTGGTTTTTTTTTATTGAAAATATCACATCGTTCGCTTTAGTTTTTTTTTCTGTAGGAATTTCTTAACTCATCACAAATCATTCCAACGATGAGTCTCTCGCCTTTCTCCTTACCCGGACTCCGTTGTTATCCACACTCATCATTATTGTTATAGCAAATTCAATAATTAAGATATTACAATTAATACATACGATATATTTTTTTAAAGATATGTAAATATATAATATTTGGTCTCAAGTCGCTACGTTTCATGCTAAGTAACTCATACAATATATATTATTTTTTAGAATTCTTTCTATACGTCTGTGTACAATTCAGTACAAATACCTTATTGACAATCTAGTAATATTTCTTCTCTGATTATTTGGTTACAAACATGACTAATTTAAAAGTATTTGGTAGTTATTCTTCATACATACATTTATTAAAACAATATTCACCAGCAAGTGCTTGTATTTCGATTTTAAAAAGTAATAAAAACACAATTTATCCAGGATTTAACACTATCCGTTTAATGTTTAAGTATTCAAAAGTCTCAGAATAATATAAAATGTATATCTTAAATAAATTACATTAAAAAATATTTTCATCATAGACACTGTTGCAAATTTATACATTTTTTAACTTGTTTGAATTTATTATCTGCTTATGAAGGCTAGATTAAAAATTTCCGGAAAAAATCAGCCGCGCCTTTGACCTTTATCGTAAAAAAATCTATTTCAAGACTTCGTGACGCCATGCCTTTACTTTAAGAAGAGCATTTTTTTGCTCGCAAAATTATTTATCATTCGAGTATCATTTCACTATAAAAAATAGCTATACGAATAATAGCAGGTAGGTACTTACATTCAAAGCTCAGTCGTGAATGAAATCGTTTTCTTTACAAAAACATCATTCAAATCGACGTATTATAAAAGGAATTTATTCTTTGTTATCTTAAATAACCATTTCTAAGAAGTTGATCTAATGAAACAATTGCCGATCATATTGTTGCATAGTTATGTATCTTAGTTGTCGCTAAAGTTTCAATTGATGCTATTATATGCATATTATGCATAATATTTGTGTGCACGTGCCGTGGTAGACATAATTCATCACGAATGACTAAAACACAATGTAACCCGGCTTGGCAGTGATGAAATCTTTAGATCAATTTATTGCTTTACCGTTTGTGCCTTTATGTTGTTTGTTAGATGCAAGCTCAGTTATGATTCACAATAGTTATGCCACACGTTAATCTCTTCTCGGAGTGACAATCCGAGTGTTTTGTGTACACGCGAATAATATTGCACTACCAATAAAAATAAAAACAAATTCCATTATTATTATAGTACATATATTCTGTAAGAATTGAATATTACTCATGTTTGATTTCAAAATAGTATTTGACTGCGGCTCGTTCAGAATTTTAAATTAAAAGAAATCTAATATGTATATATTTTGTTTTGCCAATAAGTGTGTTTACTCATTTTGACTCTTTTGAGAGCATCGTCAGAAATGAATAAACAAATATAAGCAAATGCTCTAGTTGTAATTATTTCCTTTGTGATTGCTCTCTCTAGTCACAAAATTAATAAAGAACTGTTCTGCTCTTCTACAAGCCGTTTTATCTGTGACATCTCTTCCACATATCATATATCAATTAATATCATTTAATGTTCACAATACCAACGTGTTAGCTACAATTTATCGATATTTCTGAACGTATGATAAAATTGTTACAGTTTTATGATAAATTGAAATATAGGCAGCCGGTAGATGGAAAGCTAGTATTTGGCGTAGAGACGACTTTGTCGTAGAGTCGTAGAAGAACTAGCGCGCAGGGTGGGCGTGATATTGACGCGACGCAACGGGAGCGGGTGGGGGCGCTCGCGGCCGCACGACCCGACATCGGCAGGACACGACACACGACATGCACGCTTTTATTCATATACTATAAAGACAGGAAAATCAAATGTGTCACCAAAATATCACTTTATCGTCCTACTTTACCAAACATAAAACTGTTAAAACATAAAGTTTTGTCTATCATTTACACATTGTCAGTTGACAATGCTCGCAATGAGCGAAACCGGTCCTGACCTTTTAAATAAAGTGGAATAAAGTACAAAGGAATGTGTTTTTATTAGTATTATTAGAGCCAATAAGTAATACAATTATCAGATATAACAGAAAATTCTCAATGCACTTGATGTTTCTGAATTTAAGATCTATCAGAATTAGTTCCACGAAAAATATAACCCTACAAGTTACTCGAGAACAATTCCAATTTAAAAAAAAAACCGCAACATTTGTACTGTTCCTGCGAAGAATTATACCAAAAATGTTTAGCCACTAAAAAGAGCTCTTACCGCCTGTGTACAAAAGGTTAACAGTTTTTACTATTTACGAACCTTTTATATTTAGCTTTTATTCACATACCAGCATATGGAATTTAAGGAAGTATGTAATTATTTTTAGCGTACTGTAAATAAACCGTTGAAATTTTATTGATTTTGTACACACTGAAATATTTTAGTATTTTATTGGTCATATTTAGGTAATAAGTATGAAATAAAAGTTAATTAATTATCCCTGATCATTTTCCTAATGTCTGCGCGATCGTTGAAAGATAAACGATTTGTTATAAGCGATCGTAGCGATAGTCGATAGTTAACGACGGTCTTTCCGTATGAAACGAGAACTTCCCATTTTGGGAGCTCGGGGGCATAGTGCAAGCCGATGACTTACTTTTAGATATCGCCTGGGAAATGATCATAAATATATTGTCTCGAAGGGGAGAGTGAACTTATAATGAGACGCTAGCAGAAGGACACTTTCATTTGACACGCCAGCAAAAGTAAAGATAGACATATATTTTTTATTATTATTTACTTATACGTTGAACGAGTCGTTGCTTAACTCTATAAAAGAGTGGTTAAACGATATTGTTATAAAATATTCTAAGCATAAAACCGACCATTGTATATCATTATTATGTTCTCATTGTTCTTAAAGCTCAATGATAAATCGCTGTTCCATCTTGCTACTTTTCACATTTTAGTATTTCAGTTTTTAATTTGGTCGTTAATATTTCAAATAATTTAAAATCTGTTTGATATAGAAAAAGTTTTTGAGATCTTTTTTTTTTATAAATAACTTATCTTTCTGCAGTGAATACAACTGTAACAATTACTTACATATTTTAACTTTGAGTATCTCAAGGAATTCTGTACCAAAATACTTGTTACTACTACGTTAATGATTGGAAAAAAATTCAAGTATAAAATAGCACACACATTTTAGTGGAGTGGATGATAAATAAATCTAATCAATTCTCTTGCTCATCTTTCATGGCTTACAAGTAATAATTAAAATAATCAGCATCTTGAAAATGGTCAGTAACAATTAAATGTCTGATTTATTTATTCCTCAAATATTCTAAACGTATAAAATTTGTATTAAATTGACCGATAGTTGACTTAAAGGTTTTGATTTTAATTTGCTTTGTTTTCAATCGACGGGCGTTTGTGAGTGTCGCAAGATGGCGAGCCGATCATCGCCATAATGCTCGCGGAGCATTGTCATCGCCGCGCAATCTTGCTGATCTCTCAGATTGCTGAGATAATGGTCGTATATCGTCTTGCCAGCAACCCGCGGATGAAGGAGGCACGAGCTCGATCGACACTCGTGACCCACTAGAAGAGGCGCTGTAGGGCCTCAACGAATTCTTAACGAATTATTTTTAAGTAACTATATTAATTCTTGAAAATCGCAATAGAAACAATATATTAAATAAAAATAATAAAACATTTTTATTATAATGCCATTCCACCAAGAATTGATAGTGAACACCTTAAAAGTAATATAATATATTATAAACTAGCTGGCCCGACGAACTTCGTACCGCCTCAGAATCAATAAATGTTGTGTTGGCTGAATTAAATTCAGTTGAAAGAATACTCAAAATGAATTAAGTTCAATAATTGTTCAAAATTCAAAATGAAAAGTATTTAAATTACATTGATGTTATTCACGTGGTACAGTCGATAGATTTAAAGTAATGCAGTAGATCAACGATTTGATTTTGAATTGTGAAGTTTAAATGATCCATATGTTTTTTCTTAGCCCCAAGAATTGCTCGTTCACTCGACCAATTGCGATTTTTGTGATTAGATGTTTGGGAACATTTTGTTGATGAAGCCGTCCTTCGTTGAGACGAAATTGCAAAAATTCGGTGGAATCGAAATCAATCCGTTCGATTCGTCAACAGGAACACGGCCGTTACAGATAGTCAGCAAATGCTTGGAGAAATCTGCGGCAGATGGTCGTTTAGAAATACAACTCGCATGTTTGTCGTTAGCTGAAGTTTCTTCACATAGCGCCACAGAGTCGATGTTTTAAGGCAAGCGTTTATTTCATCGGCATCGGTCGATCTTGAAATGACTGGTAGTATTTGGCGAAAATCGCCAGATAGTAGAATCATTGCGCCTCCAAAACATTTTGAGTCATTGCGCTGATCTTTCATAGTTCAGTTGAGTGCTTCCAATGCGGAGGAAAAATAAACCACCATTTCCCTCATCAATTGCCTTCATTAAAGTATCGTACACTTTCTGTTGGGGGTTCAACAAAGGTACATTCGTTCGAAGTGATTGGTTCAATGCATCTCGATAATATTCACGTTTACGTTCCGATTCTCGATTGAAAGCGTCGTTCATTCTTTGATCTGGCGACGCATCATGCAGCGCATGAGGTAACACATATCTTCGATCAAAAGCAACGCCTGGTTATGTATCTCCTCATTCACCTCGAGATCGGGATTCCCTGAACTGACGCGAATTCGGTGTAAAGTGTCTTCGGACATGTCATTCTTGTACTTGTTCCACAGTTCTCGTAGATTCAATGGGAAGCATATCAAAATAATGATAGCAAATAATGTGCGTATCTGACTTGGAGATGCAGAAACAATTGCTTCAGCGATTGTCATGTCCCAATGAGTATATTTTTTAAGCAAATTGAGCTATTGACATGCAGCACAAAATGTTGGGCATACTACGCCATTGACAGTTCGAAGTGATTCAATGATGTCGACCCGAAGGGAATTATTGGTTTTTTTTTCAGATTTTTCATGTTCACAGAACTGAAAGACTCTTAGAAAACCATTCCAAGCACTCTTACGAATTGGTTTAGAAGTACTTGGCATAGCTAGTACCTCTTTATTTCACTGTATTTTAAATAATAAAATTACATCTTCACAATGTTGACAAACGACTACTTTGTTTGACAGTAACTGTCAAACAAAGGCCGTTGCTAAGGAATGTGTTGGTCTAGGATAAATTTGTTCTCAATGCATGTCACCAACATAGTGACAGGGATCTTTTCAAAATTATTAAAATAATACTTTTTTATAATTTTACGAAAGTTCATTCTAAATTTTCATATTTTTATATTACGAAATGATATAAATTCTCAATACAACAAAAAACGCAACATTTTCCAAATCTTCAATATTATATTTATGAGATTATCTTACATTAGAAAAAAATATATTTTTTTTGTTTAATGTTCCACACATGGTATGGTCGTTTTCTAACAATAAAATTAGTGATCAGAGTTTGTTCAGATTTTCTTTTTCGATAATTAATTGGTTATGCAGTTTGTTATACCCAGGGATTTTTTTACCCTGTAACGCGGCGGAACGGCGTTCCGGCACCTTTTTTTCTCGAAATTTTAATAAATGTTTAATTTTTTTTTTCTATTTTTAAATATGTATATTTTGTTTTATTTTCTAAGCATTATATGAAAAGCCGTCATTAATTCTATCAAAATGATATTCGAATATATAATAAATAATATACCTTCTTAGAAAATGCTCGAAAAAAGTGCGTTCCGGCACCAACAAAAAAAAGCACTGGTTATACCCATATATAATTTTTTTTAAGTTATCGTTGAAACTTGAATGCGCGATCAGAATTTGAATCATTTAGAAAGAAATGATCTTCTAATTTACTGAAAAGTCGGAGACCTTTTTCAATTATTTTCGCAGTGAATGATCGCAGAATTTCTTTCAGTTCGTCATTGTATTCTGGTTTTTTGTCAATAATTAAATTTAAATTATTGACATCTTTGTCACTTATAGCTTTATCTGTAAGTAATTCGTCGATATAATTTTCGCTAAAGGTATCAAGCCTTTCTTCACCAAGCTCGTGTGCTAAAGTAATCATTTCAGCTGATATTACCGATGTTTCAAAGGTTTTATCGACTGTAACACACTTAAGTAGGTGGCCTTAATTCAGCGATGGCAGGTGCAACATGATTTAAACAGTCCGAAATCGTATTTTTTTTCAAATGTCGGTTGTGTTTATGATTCTCTCTATTCTATCCAAAATACAACGATATATGCTCTCAATGTAATATTTAACATTTTTATATATCGTAAAATATGGTACATTTAAAAAAATGCATTTCTAAAAAACCGCATTACTTTGAAATTGCATAAAAACAGGATTGACTGTAGATGGGGATCAAAAATAAAATAATGATTTGATAGTATTCAATAACAATATAATATACATGAAAAGTATACTGATTTTTTTTTACATACTTTCTGATTTTATGTACTTTCATTTGTCTTTTCACATTTCAGTATAAATTTTAGCGACGGTGATGAACATGAAACATAAATTCCTAAAAGTTTTTTTTTTAAATGGATATTGAAGATTTAGTTTCGAAATTCTGACACGTTCGTCCAAGTTCGTCGGTACATCTCTAATTCAAAGTATGAAACAAATGAATTTTACAACCAACGCCACCTAGTGTATTAAGCATAAACTGCATACGTCATGTTCCGCGTTCGATTCGAAAAATTTAAAAAAACGTATTGTACTGAGATATTTATTTTCTTTATAATTTCTTTTTCGTGATATTTTTCCGATGTTTTAATGCTTATTCTGCTATTCTAGGCCCATACAAATTTAATAAAGCAAAGATCATTGAAAACCGTGGTCTAATTCTCGAGATATACGTGGTGTAAATAACCCCACTTTGTTTTATATATATAGATACATCGCTCGAATCTGGTCTCTCGCTGACCGATACCAGCCCAGGTTATATTTAAATTTTGTGGAACGAGCTTGTACTATATATAAACTTCACATCAAAATTTTCGCGACCCGAGACCGTAGTAATGTAGTATTTTTTATCAAAAACTATTTCTATGCATGAAGTAAAGTAGCATTCTTTAAATTTGTACATTTTTTTAAACAGGATTAAAAAATGTTTTGAAATTATGTTTCGATTACAAACATACTTTCGGTTTATCCATTCTCTGAGATTTCTTTCCAAACTTTGGGTTGATTTTTATTTATTATATTGCTAAAAAATAAAAAAAATAACTTAACATATAATTATTAATAATTAATAATTAAAAAATAATTATTAAATAAAAACTTTGATTTCCCGACAATTTATTCTCGTGTGTCTCAATACAGAATCCCTGGCGTACGCATATTTTTTTATCTTAACAAAAACAGAAGTTTCGAAATCTTAAAAGCAACTTAATTGCTCCTAATAACCCATCTATCTTATGTGGGCTTTCGTATATGCTTTATTAAAATGTCTGAAAATTTAATAAAAAAAACAGAACATCGGTCTATATCATTTTATTCTCCTAGGTTTTTGGATACCTTAAAAATTATTTGAATCAATATAGGGAAACCATAATATAGTTTTACACTTCACCGGAGTCAATTATTCTGTCCCAAATTATTTTCTGCGGGTATCGGGGACATACTTTTAATTTTATACATGTATTAACTATTCCACTTCATTATTTTATTTATAGAATTAAGCACAAATAGGAGACAAAATAAATATGTTGGTGAACACGCAAATTAATCCCATTTAAAAGTAACCAAAAGCATTTCCTCTCATATGTGTTCATATATCGGATAATATTCAGATATAAAATAATATTTAAGTTGCTTATCATTGAATAAACTCATTGATATCCTATTTATCTATTCATATCAAAATAGTGTGCGTCAATGCATATCAATATTTTTTGATTGCAGTTTATATTTATCAGCTATATATTGTTTTGAGACAGGTAATAATATTTTAATTACAATAGCTTTATGAATGGTTTTTTTTATGAAAATGAAATAATTTTTTTTGTAATTAATTTACAATTTTATATTATAATACTGCTTTTGCTTAGCGAGTGAATAGTTTTACCTCTCACTTATTTTACTCTACAAATTATTGCTGAGAAATCAGAATGTAATGACAAGATCACTGAATAAATATAATTGCCCATAAGAGACGAAACACATGTCACAATTTGTAACCGAACAAGTGGAGTTGCAAAGCTATCTAATTTAATTTTATATTAACAATGAGTTTCCACAAAGTTGGCGCCAAATCCACCGAAAATATAATAGATATTTCATATATGTAAAACAATTGTACATTATAGGTATTTTTTCCAATTAAATTAAATAATATTTTATAAACACATTAGTATGAATCCAGTAATCTTTAATAGCGATGTTTTGATGGATTTTGAAATCTCAAATAATCGGCATCGTATTTTTAAATTATCAGAAAGGACGATTAATAATGTGATTAGATAATAAAAATGATAATATCAATTATCTGTATTCTATACATTAGATATATTATTTTATGTCTCATATTTGACTTCTTCTCTCTTATTCATATTTATTGACTATGTGAAGTATAAATTTAATGACTTACTAGTTTTTTTCCCCTCATATCTAAATAGTTCAAAGACCTAACCTGACTTTATATTTTAAATCCAATCTCACAGTTCCAATATATGGGGTCTCTGAGACTTCTCCGGTGCCATGACTGTATATCGTATAGCAACACCAACAGCTGCGAGTCACAGTCTGTATTCAAAGTATATGTTGATCTAATAACGAGAAACTTCCTTGCACTGCCATCTCTATTTCTCGAACAGTATTTGTATTTTTTTAAAATAATATTTACAAAAAATAATGAGACAACTACCTTATGAACACCTTTTAGGGATATTTTTCTCGGCGGCTTACAAATTAATAGTATTCAAGATCATGATCGTGTTTAAAAACAAGTTTATATCAATGCAGCAACTTTACGAGTCATTAATAGCATTGGTGAACCTAAAGACCGACTTGTTTGCATTATAATAAATAGTACACGAGTACTGCAGCGGTCCTTATCGTTAAATTCATGCAAAACCAGTTTTAGCCCTTGAATACTTGATGCTACTTATATCATGACTCATACTGAATTTCCTGTTTTATTACATATACGCTAGCAAGTGAGTTCTTTTTGCATCGCTTATTGTGTATTTACAGTATTCCATCGTGTTTTTCGATAATCCCGTAAGTATTAATCAATAAATACCTGGTCAGTTCTTTTCTCATAAAGTATTTAATTGTCTTTTTGTTACATAGTTTTAGTGGATTTCACGGTAAATTTTTGCAAATTGGAAATATAAAAAACAACTTTTTGATACGAATGCCAAAATTTTTAACGAGTTTTCAGTGTGACTAATGCCTATATATGAATAATCTAACATCGACAACTTCTACCGTACCAATTTTTTTTCTCAGCTATTGTCGGATATATTAGGATATAACTTTCTATTTTGAAAATGCATGTGACTTTTTTTAACTTTTGTCAAACAATACTTTTTAAAACAAAACATTTGTTTTTCATTTTACTCTTTTCCCTGTTTTTTGTTTTTTTTTTGTCTAGCCGTAGTAACAAACCAGCCAATTGTCAGTTAGGAGGCGTCAATGATAGAACGTCGATATGTACAATGTGAAATATTTAATGAACGAGAAAAGTTTTTTTTTTATTAAATATAATTCCTTTCCACCAGAAAATGACTTTTAAAAGTGATAATTTTATTATTCTACTGGTTTGCATCGTGTCAAAATTACTTTTTATTACTGCTTATAAAATATAATTTAGAATATCGACTGAAGGTGCTTGATGAAAATTAAATTTCAAATTTGAATCGAAATTTGTACATTTCCATTCGCTTTTTCACTAACGTCTCGGGTTTTGCGCCTTTTGGCATCTACGAGTATTCTAGCTCATAGATCAAGGTTGTCCAACCTTTTTTGCCCTTGTTGGACATCCATGTCCAAAATGAATTGGATTGGTCTCTTACTATATATTTATCGTGTATGTATACATAGGAATAAAAATATAAACACTGTGTTTCACTTTACTAGCTATTATTACCGATTTGGATTAATTTTACCAGAAGTTTGATATTACTTAAGTTCAACTGATTGGATACGTAATTGCATAACATTCAATATTTTGATAAATCAGCCGGTATATTTTGTTTAAACATAGCAAACGTGTTGATTGTATTGTAAATATGAGAGTCTTAATAACATACATTAAAGATCATTTTAGGATACATTTATTTATTACGTATATCAAAAAATCCAGGTACACAACAAGTGACATAACCACAAATAAGTAAGAAATTTCATTTTAAAATGAATATGTAATTGCTGAATCCGTCAAAAAATATTTTTTCTATTTTTTACGGAACGATTTATTTATGCAAATTTATAATATATTCACAATCATAATGCGATGAATAAGCGAGATAATTGTTTGCGATAAGACCCATTATATTATTTATACTCTCCGCATCCATAGCTTACATAAATCACAAAATTACACGCCTGTCAATTATGAGATTCGACATCGCCCACAAAACTTTCAAGATTCCTTTCAATTACCCACCATTTCCACATTATTGTATCTAATTAACAATGGAATGATTAGCATGGTGGATTTTATATTATACGGTTACGGCTCATTTGTACACCTCTTTGCCTGGAGGCTCCACGTTCTCTTCCAACCAGGAATTTTCATCTCTCTTTCGTCAAACAAACTACAAAGTTAATCTCATTAGACGCTAATGAGACATGCGTGAAAGCAGGCCCACCTCAAAAGTGTCGGTCGCCCATGTGGTAAATCTTCAAATCACGCCCCTTATCCACACAGTTTATCAAATTATTCACTAAAAACCATAACAAATGATACCCTGCGATAGCGCATTTTTAGGAAAGTTTCAAATTGTTTTTGTCATGCTAAATCGCATAGAAATTGTATTTAGTTTAATACGTATATTTGGTAGAATGAACTCGATAATGATCCTTTAAAACACATTTTGTGAGTTTTTTATTCTTGAGTTAAATGTAAATTCCATAAAGTTCTAATATACTGTAGCAATCATTGGGATTCCATTACATACGCTTCGATAGTCATTAGTATTGATATATTATTTAGGTATACACACAAAAAATGTTTCTCGCTGCTCAAAATCGATTAATGAACAAGACTGTTTGCTTTTTTCGAAAAATTGCACATTCGAAAACGGCGGGTATTCTTTTTGGATCTGTTAGGGAAAATGAGAGCTTAAAATATACTGGATAAGAATTTTTATAACTATTATAGGGACCGTGTAACTAGTCCACCGATTATAATAGAAAAAATCTACTTCCTTCCGATAGTGGACACTTTTATTCAGATTTTGTTATTTGCTATTCAAACGAAACAAAAGCATACATCGCATGGTACTTCTGTTTGAATTACGTACATATGTATAATACCTACATTTTGACAAACTTTTTACCACAGCGAGTTCTGCAACGGCTGAAATCGCACTTTTTGAAATGTTATAGTTGGTTTTCCGTTACGTTCTTACATCATATTTTAAACGGGAAATATCTGCAGCTTTTGGATGAAACCTGTTTCCAAAACCTCTCGTACTTCTAATGAATGACTTTACAACCTTAAATTTGCCACTATATTCTCCACAACTTGTGGTAATTGTTTTATAGCCATTATTATTTACGAATACCTACAGTATAATATTCATTATGCTGATATATGTGGGGGCAATTGATATGTGAGTGTTAGTGAACTTCATTCTGACAGATACTTACCTATTCTTAAATATAATGAATCTATAAGAGGATCATTCTGCGCCTTTATCATTAGATGTACTTATAACGTTCATCACTTTATTTATAAATGTTAACAACTTAGAACAACTACATATAACATATACTTGCTTATCGTATAAAATAAAACTATTATGAGACATGTCGATATGTTGGAACCGTTCGGTATAAGTAAAAAAATCAATCACATTGTAGAAATAGCTTCCGTGATAAATGCGTTCTTAGAAGTGAGAAAGGACGGTAATATTTACTTAGGACTCGGCATACATTGTCAAGAGGTACGGCAATTCTTGAAAATTGTAGGGTAAAATATGTTTTTTGTTTATTTAGAATATACTGGTGTCAATCAATATCTTATATAATACGTGATGATTTTGCCATACCTCAGATAATACTTCGAGAGATAGTCTTTGTTATTTTAGCACGAAGGTTTATTTCGAATAAAGACTCAAATTTTTATTAAAAATATGTATTTATTTAAAACAATAAAATATATATCATATTATGAAACCGTAAAACTGTTGAGACGTGTAAATATTGCAATACGTATCCTATACCCATAATTTGTTTCTCTTATTTACAGATGGTGATGAATTTAGCCATGGTAGTATATCATGCTTTGGACTACGCACAGCCTGAAGATGAAGAGCGTCTCGTTTCAGCTGAGCTGGAGAGCCTCATTAGGGACATGTCTGCCGAAGACGGTAATAATATTTTAATTTTTCATATTTCAATATGTATGCTATTGCTTTCATATAAAGACAATAACTATCGCCGTGTAGATGTTGCATGCAGACATTAATTTAATATTTTTTATGTAGGAAATTGTTATATAATGATACCGGTTGTTAAATGTCGAATTGGTACATAACAATAAAATGTGCATTTTATGTGTTTTGCTTGGCTGAATATAGGAATTTTAAATGACCAATTTAATCCACGATACCTTATGTATACCGATATGTACTTTCGATGTAGACCCGTTTCATAAAAATACTGAAATATTTTAAACATGTTCGGTAAAGTTATAACTTAAACCTCACCGCATGTTTTATTTACTATGGTGTTATTATTTCAATCGTTACATATAAATTTATGTTATCTAGTATTCTTTGTTTTTACTTCAATTTCTTGGTATGCATTTCGAATAATTTATTGAGACTCGCTTATTTATCGCTGTTGAATTTTACGTACATAACCATGCCGCTCATATTATGTTTAATGCGTTAACGAAACACCTGATCTGTCCGCATATAGACAATGCAATTTCCCATCGATACTGAAGACCATGATTAACTGCAGTGTTGTTCATGGGTAAGGTTTGGCACTTTATCCACCGCGTGACTGGCCATTTTGTCTAATTATCTGTGCGTTCGATGGAAAGAAACGAATAACAACTCAAAATCTACAGCAACATATCTGAACAAGTCATCGCACACTTAAACATATATTATTTTATTCATCGTTGGAATGTTGCATTCCGCATTTATATTACGAAAGCCAAGATATAATATCATTTTCATTTTATTATATTATACATAAAACAGCAACATAATAACTGCGCGATATACTCGTTTTTATGTGAAGTTATTTTTTAAGTGCTGTAAAACTTTACAGAAAACTTGCATTTCCACAAAAAATGTGACATCAAATTATTACATAAGATTACTCCACTGATGTTGCGTTGATTACACATGAATATTAATTATTAATAAACGTATACAACTCACTTGAAAGCTTACATTTTTCCGGTTTACTATTAATTCTCACTTTCTATCAGGGTGACATGAAAACAGCTTTTAAATGCACAGTCTATATTCATCTGTAAATGATATTTTAGATACGTAAGTGCAGTGCGCTTGCTACATATACCTGCAAGGCTGCAATGCTAATTATTATTGAGTTAAATAAAACCGTTCTGACAGCTCGTGCAACTAATAGTTATAATTATTTTTAGATTATAATTAACACTCACACTTCTTCGACTCCGTTTCCTCTTTAACTTTCTTTAGTATCAATGTTTCCCTGTGTAATTTTCCATATATTTAATACATCTTATATTTGATGAAACATGAAGACAAATTATTTATACAGTCGGGGCATTTACAACGTGCCACTTGATTGCATTAGAGAAAATTAATTTTAATTTAAAAACAGCTGTCAAGTAATTTCCGATCGTAAAACTGCTCTGGTCCGATTATTGTCATCAGACCTTTCCGTAAAAATATATGAATCGGTTTTCATCATATCGAGAGAAAATTAAAAAAATATTTAAAAAAAAATACTAAACACTAAAAAGTTTCCTTTTTTACAAAATAATCATCATCACTGCTTTACAATTAAAATAGTGCTGAAAGTAAACTCAAATTTAATTATGCTTTCTTTAGCCAATCGTTTTCTGGACAAAATAATGCTGTGTTGATATAACTATTGAAATATTTAAAGATAAGAAAAATAAATATTGGATGCTTATATATATTATTCCATGTCCGCTCCCAATGTATCCCAAATTAAGTTTGTGATTCAGTTACTAAACTTCTCTTTTTTTAAGAGAATAGGAATAGAAGGATAGTGCTAGGAGAGGACTAGTGGCAAACTAATCACTTGCTACGCCCCGCTATTTTAGAATCGGAAAAGTGAGAGGGCATTCTTAGACATCACAAACACTCGTGCTTTCGAACAAAAATCGATAATTCAATTGAAAAAGTTTGTTTTATGAATTACATAACACGGATAAGCGCTTAGAATTTCAAATTTAATATTTTTTAACTTTGTACTCTTTTGTTGCTGCTTTTATATCATTCTTTAAAAAGCGCAACAGTAATGAAATTTTTAGTATTTTCAAATACACCCTTAATTCATGTGCTTTATTAAAAAACTCAAAAATATATTTCGACTTACAAATCATCAAAATTCAAATAGCAAAAATCCATTTCGCTTAGAATATCATCAATCTGTAAAGGAATTGAAAACTTTATACAAAAATCAATTTGTATTTCAAATATTTGACTGTGTAAGAAATTTTTAAAGTATGTATTGCAGAAACTATTGAAAATACCTTTATTGGTATTTGACGAAGCCAAGGTCAGATCATTGATACACTGTCAAATAATTACAATACTTTGGTACTCGTGACATGTCGTGACTTATTTAAATTAGTCAAATATGTTATATATATATACATATATAAACAAGTCACGACTCACACCCTAATGTTTTACAAACTGCAAATTCCTTAACTAGAATCGTCATATGCTTCATTCTCAATGTTATGATCATAAAAAAATCACCGCATATAGACAGAACAATTAATTCTTGATTAATATGTATTGCTCTATGACGGAGACAATGGCGACTGTGCTTTACTGAAAATCTTACATACCGACACAATTATCTGCCTTAGTCTCAAGACAATATTTACATTTTGGGACCAACTTGAATTTATGTAGGATTGTTTAATCAACCTATCTAGAACACCTGGTATTTAGATCATTACAAAATTTGTGGTTCGATATTCATTGTTCATTCAGTAATTAGTTGCATCAGAAACAACGTGGCTTTTAAGATTGTGTGTTTGGTTATTTACCATTCGGATTAAACTGAACAGATAACATACATTTATGTAAATATTACAAAAAGAGATTTGGTTCATATGAATGACCAAACAATAACTCATTTTCGATATTACCGAGAATAATTTTTATTATTTTGCTAAAATAAATACAAATAATATTTAAAAAATATATACACGACTTTATTGTATAAGCATTGAAGACAATAACCTTACACGTTTTACGATTTGAATTCACCTACAATACTAATAAACAATTTTAAAGCGCCGCACCAGAAAGCAGGATAATTTGATAGTTATAATAACATGCAGGTGCTTTTTAACAGATTGGTGAGATAAGAAGCAGTCTTTATTTAAATATTACTTCAACTAGCAACCCTTCCAAACAATGACGTCTCTTTTTTCCCATGCCTTGTGATACATAAACCAACGCAGTAATGAGTCAGCGACCGGAAATGAGCTGTATTTGACCAATTAAAATTTAAGAGTTCCTGCGAGGGTTAAATGCAGCTGAAACAGGTGGAATTATTTACAAGCAATGTGTATCGAGTGATATTGACTGTGAATCGTAGATTTTGTTCTGACCTTATCTAAATTTCATCGACTGACCTGTCCTGATCTATCAAAAATAATGTCGATTTAGTACTAAAAGTGTTTCATATATTTTGTATATATTATATAGTCTACGCACCAAGAATTGACAGTGAACTTTTAATTCATTTTACTATATTGGACGTATAGGAAGGAGTTTTTTTAGTGGACTAAAAGAGTATATTTAGAATATATTTCTTTATAAATTTATACCTGCGTATTTTATTTTATTTGTTGCTTAAGGTGTATAAATCCTATTTACATAATGTGCAACAAATTGCCACTGTAGTTATTCGAGTTAGGCTGAATTACAATTGCACGTTTGTTTGTGTTTGTTCGCTGACACGAGTGAAAAGTGCACCGTATTGCAAATGTCTAGTTTGCGTAAAAGGAGACGATACACGCAAATGCATTTAAGAAAATGCGCTCACTTCGGTGCGTAAGTATTTTGCATTGAGTGATTTTGAGTGTTTGTCAGCCTAGCAACAAGGAAATGCAACTCCGGCTGCAGCGGCTCAGAATGGCCGGAAACTGTGAGGCGAATAATGAGAAACGAGAACAAGTCGCGAGCGGTCGACCGACTGCTCGATCTGAAATGCAAAACGAAAGCTGTCCTAGAGGAATCCGACGGACGCGGACGGTCACGTGAGGAAGAAACATAAACCATCTTCTGGCGATGGTAGATCATCGATAACGGTTTATTGGATACATTATAAATCACCATACCTACATTAAATTCGAACTGACCGTTCGTGAATACTCCGGATGACGCTTGGCATGTAGATAGATTATGGAACGTGCGAGACAATTTGATAAAAAATATTTACTTATCTCTAGGTGTTGAAATGATATAATGCATTCACTAATACTGTCGATGTAAAAACACAATTTATACTATATATCAAGCCATTTAACATTTCACAAAAGATATGTTTTTTAATTTTATCTAATTCTAGCCGGTTCCCGGCAAGCGTTGCAATTCCACTAAAAGAAAGAAAGTGTTTATATTTTAATCGTGTTTATTGAAGTGCATGTTTTCTTTTTCTGTCTGTTTGACGTTTGCTGCCGATTTTATATGATACGACACACGCGCCACCTACTGTCAATTAATTGTACTAACTTTTGCGCAAGTGCAAGCATATGTTGTCAAAATGAACTGTATGGCAGATATACAAACATTGAATTTTATATATAAGTCCTACTGTAAGTTAATTTTACTATGCCTATAACCTTCCCAGAAATTCAAGCAAAGTTTTATGGCAATCGAATGTGTGGTGTGGCAACGCATAAAGTACGAACGAATAAACATTCATATTATATATATTAGATACAAATATTTTAGTATATCTGCAATAATTTTACCTTAAAAAAATAAAGCACTTTTGTGTGCCCATTTCACGCTATTTTTTAAAGTTCGGGACGGTTTTCGCTCATCGCTCCTGATAATGCTGATGTGATAATTAATAAATAACGTAATACAACAAAGTATTTTTTTGAAATAATGCCTTTCCATCAAAAATTGTCAGCGAACATTTTAAAAGTGATAAGTGGATTAAACTATAATTTTGATAAGCTTCCTGGAAAGGTATGGCCATAAGATACCTTATCTTGCTTTTTTTGCATAGTAAGGAAAGGGCTAAGTATTACCAAAGAAATTTAATGACCACCAGCAACTTACATGATCTGTTAAGGGTTAAGATAAATATGACACGGTAAATTTGATCGTGAATTATTATTGAAAATATGACCCTGCGTTTTATTATATTTAGTTGAATTTCAATATTATATAGCAATCATGATTCTAATTCAACATCAATAGATTTGAATGTATCTTAACAAATGATTTATTTTACTTTTAATGTACAGTAAAGTTAGATTTCATAAAGGCGGTTCATTATTAGCTGTCGACAATAATTGGCAATCCTTGTAGAACTAAATGAACAGTGTTTTCACCATTTTCTTGTATGTAATGGCTTCCTAACTAGCCAGCTAATAAGTGGTTTTTTAATAATCTAAATCAGTTTAAATGGCCAATTTATCAACTGTTGTTTGAAGCGAATTAAGTAGTGTTTATATATTTTTATAACATTGTGAATTATGAAAAGGAAAATACAACCTGCCGCTAGTTAATGTTTTTAGAGAAGTTAATACGTTTATGATAGTTATTCGTGATCGCGGTGCTGTCCGAATAGTAACAAATTGTAGTCGCGAGTGTATGTTAAAAGTGCATTAGGCCAAACCGATGTACAACAAACACATTATAAATAATACTATGTACAAACTTAAGATATGTACCGCTATACAGAAATTTGCAGTGTGTGAGTTATGAAAAATTGTTCGAAAAAACCCGTTTTAACAGATTTACGAAGATCTAAGAATTTATTACGTATATGTTTAATTTTTTATTGTTTCGAAACAAAATTTGTCGTTTTTTCTTTTAGTTTTTACGACTGATATGATAATTTATAAAAACTACTGAAAGATGAAATTCTCATATTATGAAAATAGTCATCCACCTTTTATATTAAATTAATTTAGTGCATAATATCATCATGAACAATTATGTTGATTATTTGGTGGTTCCTGAAAAAAACATGCCGAAATATTAAGAAGGAAGATATTTTTATCATAAAAAATAACAGCACACTTATAATTGCAGTATTTCAATTTTGAATACATAATAGTTTGTGTTAAAAAATAGCAATGTGATCATTTCTACAAAATCTTATAAAGCGAAATATGTTCAGTTCAAGCGAAATAATTCAATTTATTACATTGATAAATAAACGACTGTCTACATTACACCTGATTGTTCAGGTTTGCATTGTAAAGTATCAAAAATCGTCAATGAACATTGATAAATTATTTTTGATGGTGACAAACCAAAGATTTATACGGCATAAATACTTTTAAAATCAAACATAACACATTTGATTTAGAAGGAAATATTATTATTATGCGTTTTCAATAATTTTTTCGTTGTTTTCGAAATCAAAAACTCCCTTAACAGGTCAATTCAAAAACACTATCAGGAATAAATTCATCTATTCGTTGATCACTCAGTTGTAGCCAACCGTCTGTAATTTCAAGTAACGGACACATTAGATATCTCGAACTTCTCATAATAGAACAATCAGAAAGTGCGAAATACCACAAGTCATAAACTAAGACCCTTCACAGGAATATGAGCCATCTTGTGATGTTTACAATATCATACTGTATGTATCGGATATGTAAACATGTCGATCTAAAGTGAGTTGAGTTGAGACATCTCAAATTTTAAGTGCAAGTCCATATGAAGAATTTTCTGGAAAAATATGATTTTATAATCAGATTACTAATATTTTTTTTATTTAATAAAGCACGGTAAATACCAATTTTACCAATAATAATTAATCCGTTGATTTCGTTGTAATTTACTTGCTGGTACCCATTATAATAAAGTAAATAATAACAATGTGTTTAGCTCCAAATTAATCATATTGTTGATAATATGACATGGCATCTCGCTTTTTTTAAAACTATGCTTAAATTCGCTTACGCATAATTTTGACGATAGCGTGATGCCGAAATAGCTATACATATATAATATGATTCTTGTGGAACCTTATAAATTGTAAATTATAAATTATAAACCCAATCTAATTGATTGCAGCTCATATGTATCATTATTTGTTTGCTTTATTTCGATTCAATCACCCCTCTTTGCTTTCCTTAAAAGGAAAAAAACTCAAACTGCATTTTGTAATTTCATAATTTAAATTTTTTAGAATCAATCTTGCTTCATTACTTAAGCAAAATTTGCGATAGTAAGTCTGAAGATGCCTCTGAAAGAGGCGAAACACGTGTTACAGTTAGTTACACAATACGTGGAATAATCAAAGTTATTTTTAATTTTATATTAAAATGAACTTCCACAAAGTTACCGCCGAAACCATCGAAAGTATCTTATAAATTGTTCTTATCTTTACAACGTGATCTAAAAGAAGATAATATGTTGCAAGATTCAGGTACTTAAAAGAACTACTGCTGCAGGACAGGTAGAATATCAGCGAATGAATGATGGATATGCAATTTTATTGTTTCCAGTCGTTTGCTTTGAACAATCGTTTCGGCAGTAAATACTCACTTACCTGTATCAGCCACAGTTCGCAATTCACAATATATCGTAAGTCCAGAGAGCGATGAATAGAAAATACATGAACTGTGCACAAACAGCTTGTTTATAGCCTTCCGTATAAATGTACGATGTTTTTTGTTGTTGTTAAGAGAATGGACAGCCTCTTTTGCAAGAGTTCGTTCAGCCGTACATAGTGTATGGCACCGCATGATGAGCCGCTTTTCATGTCGTAATTTTGTGTTCTAATAATCACATATATTATTATTATCAAAGGCTATTTTCGATAGGAGCCAATCACCTAAAACAATCTTCTACAAAATTTGATTTTCAACCCAAGTATGATCCCGATTTAAATTATATAATCTCTTAATGAAGCGCATTAGGTTTTAACTTGTAACTGGCTCACAGTCGGTCGCTTAACATTTCTTTTCGTAGAAAGTAACTGAAAATGGATTGTGTAATGACGGAACCTTTTTGTTGACTTATTTAATATAAAACCACCTACTTGATTTTAGTTTTCTTGTTATTTGTGCACAAATAGCTAAACAAAATTGAATATCTACATGAAATATACATAGTTGGAGCTAATTATAAATTAATTATGTTTTAAGTAGGACGGTGATGTACAACAAATGGCAAAATCACACTTCTCATCTCTTACTTGCATGGGTTTTTGATAAATAAATTATCATCAGTGCCTACGTAATAGATTCGATCAATTTAACCCCAAGTACTCAAATCGAAACAACTCAAATCAAACAATCGAAACTCTTGTTACACTTAGTTGCAAAATTTTAAATGTCCATCAATAATGATATTTCGCACAGCGATTGCCCAATCCATCGCATCAATAAATACAAAATATAAACACACCGATTGTATGAATTATAAGTTGACTGAAAATTCAATTGCTGTTACTGTCAACTTAGCAATTTACAAGAAGTGTAAGATGCATGACAGTCAACATTTTAAATTGAGATGTCGCGTCTTTGATGCCATACGATAAACGATGTTTCCATATTATGTGAGTAATAATAAAATGGTTAGGTTGACTTCCTTTGAACGTCTTTTACCGGTGTGCGATAACTGTAAAGGTTTTTTTGTTTGTTTACAAAGTATGTAAGAAGTGAACTTCTCCTAACCGAGACGTCCTGTTCCGTTCCAAACTTGATTTCATGTTAATGTGTGTTTTTTAAAGGGCTTCTGCCTTTACGAGAGTATCCATCTTGCTTAATATGGTTGGGAGGCTTCTTCATCTTCTGCAAATAGAGGTGGCCAATGCTTGATTTTTGCAATTTCGATCGAATGGATGCATTGTTTTATTTAATAAAGTTGTTTGTGCTTCCCTTAGCCAAGTGTCGATGATCTCGAGTTTTTGTCCTCAAATCTCCCTGTAGATTTATTTGAACATACATTGATTTTTTTATTCAATCTATAGATTTGTATATTAAAACATTTCTGCGGTGTATGTATATTGATATAATTTAAGATTTCGACTGAAGGTGCTTAGTGGAATTTCAATATTAAATTTGAATCGTTCAAATTATGTACATTCACACAGATTCTGTCACTGTCTGTATGAATGTATAATACATAATTCGAACGATTCAAATGTATATTGATGTTTTTTTTTGTTCGTTAAATTGACAAATATTTTTTAGGGTCAATATAAAAATATCTTCTTAAATGATGGTTTAAAAAAAAACACAATATTTACAATGTTAATTATAGATATAAAGAAAAAATGCTCTCCATATTAAAGGTACCATACTGTGATAAGGTGATGATAAGATAAAATTTATTTTGAAAGAGGCACGTAGGTGTACTAATTGTTCAACCGACTATGAAGTTTGTGTGAAAATTATGACATAGATAACCCGTTCACACCTCACAGATTTATCTCTTTCTGCTTAGGCTAAATAATCAACGCGTCATTTGATTAAACACATTTAAGAAAGAATATTTCGCGTCCACTGAAATAACTATTTATTACGGAAACATCAGATATTCATTATGATAATATATTTGAGTTTTATATAAGTTTTTGCTTTTTAATATTAGTTTTCAAAGCGGGTCGTATCGGCTCCTTTTTAAAAACATTGAGACGTAAAGTTGTCGCATCACACAATCTCTTTTTATATGAACGTTAAGATCTGGAGTAGTCATGTACTCTGGAGTAGTGGTAAAAATCAGACGTGTTTATTCCTAGCAAGGTTATAATTATATTGAATTGAAAAAATAGTTTGATATACATATTGAGCAGCGTTGTAAGTGATGTTCTTTTCTTGCAGTGAATCCCCGGTGACTTGATTTTTTTTTTTGGTTTACCTTAGAATATTTGATATTCTATACATTTTTTATTTCCTTCAATGTCGAATATTTTATTACTAAATGCTTATCCGAAAGCACGCTTCTATCGTTATATTACCTGTGATACTGTGATATTTTAGAAATAAAATATATATTAAGTTTAAAGTCTTTTTTCAAGGGTATCAAAGGTAACGATATTAAGCAAAAAATGACTTTATTACAGTAATATAACTCTCTTGATTGTTCTAAATAAATTATTTCTTACGGTATCAACATAGTTTTAATATTGTAGATGGTGTATCGAAAATTTCACATAAATGAATTCCGCTTGATGGGAAGTCGGCCATGATTTCGTTGTACGATTTACATGTCCCAGTTTTAATTGGCTTTATCGTCTACACTCAACATCTACGTTGATTAAGTATATATATGTTTTACTCTGCCTTAGCTTCCTGTGGGTAATTTAAATTCTACAAATAAATATAAAAATGTAGGCTACACTAGGCACGAAAAAATGTATAACTATTACATTCTAATTTAGCCGTCACCAAAAAACAACACAATAGTAATTGTTTCTACTAGCGACGAAAGGTGCGAGCTCTTTCTTATCCCATTTTTTGTTTAGTTCACAAAGAAAATATTTTATTCGTTCACATTCAAAACTTCATTTTGAACTAAAATTTAAATATTTTAACGGTTTCATTGTATGTATGTTTTCTGCGATTTGGTAATTTATTTTATTTGCCTTTACTGTTCGGTTTTATTTTCCATAGAATTCCTAATTAACGTGGGTAAGAATTATACGTTAAACTAAGACTAGCAAATGTATGGAATCATATATATGTACATATATATATTCAAAATTAACTCATTTTATTTCATTCATGCATTGTGCGTATTCTTAAGTAAACTGCTACAGCACTATCATTCAAATAATTGTAATATATGCATTTCAAATCATGTTATTGTTGACATTTATTACCCCTTAAGTTATACGGTGTCAAGAATAAGATAAAACGTTTCCTAAGTCATACTTCTTTTAACGATTAGTACAATTTTGAATAAAAAATAAACTTTAATAAATCTATTATTTTCAAAGAGCCTTAAGATACCTAAATGGCACGTAAGCAATTGTTTCTGAAAGGTGGGGGTTAGAATTTATCGATAATAAATTAAAAAATCGACAATAATAACAATGAACAAATATTTTCATCTAAAATAAATACTATATTAATACAAAATTAGTCGGGTCCTATGGCGTAGCGATTAGCGTTGTTTTCTTCCTTGCTGGATCTCACGGGCTCGAGTCCCAATACAGACATGATTTTTTAGATGGATTTCTGTATGATGGCATGGGTGTTTTTGATGTCTAAAAAGTCCCTTCCTCCCTTCCGATCTTTAAAAAACTGGGTGTAGCGAGAGCGATTAGCTAAACACTAGTCCTGCCCACGCCTTATCCTCCTTTTCATATTACTCTCTTTGGAAAAGAGAGCTTGAGCTACTGAGTAACAAACAGTTCTCGTAGAATAATTTCGGTTGAGATACCTCCATTAAGTTGTCACAAGCTGCACATTAGGATCGGAAAAAAGTCTGAGACGTAATCCCGTTGGCCCCTTTACTTCCCCTTTCGTTACGTTACGTCTTCCAATGATATGTATTGTCGACATGTATTTTGAATATGTTGCAAAGAATACAATTCAATAAAATCTTTATGCCAATCTTTTTCCAACCGTTAAGCTATGGCATGAATAATTTCCCAGCTGTTTTTTTTTAATAAGAGCTGCTTTTTTGCGGATGCATTCTTCCGAAACGATGCATATTTATTTATACGTAAATATTACTCAGTTACACAATTTCTCCCGCTCGCATGAAATTTGATCTGATTTTCAGTGGACTCGGCCGTCTAAACAGCGGTGATATCGTTACAAACTTGGATGCTAACGCAAATGATAATTTTGCCGTCGGATGCACCGTCTATCAAGAGTGAGTGCAATTATTAGATTATTTTTGTTCAGTGCAGTCAGTCAGTATAGCAGCTAAGGCAGCGAGACGGATTATGTTATATTATTATGTACATACATATATTGTACGTTCGTTGGTTGACTGGCTCGTTATTGAAATTGCAGCGATTTGCAGATCTGCATTATTGTGTTATGAATGTTTCAATGACCTGCGAATTGTTTATTGTCTTTGGAATGTGACGCACAATTTCATCACACATTATTTTAAAATTATGCCAATCTCCAATAATAAATCATATTTCGTAACATATGTTCAAATTAAAATTGGTGCAAATATATATGTACAAAATTGCACAATCGAATAATTAAAAATCGTTAAACCGTTTGCTGCAAACCTAACGACTGCCGTTTCAGTAAATTACTGATAAATACATCACTTTTACGATGAACACTCTCAAATACTAGGTGAAAATTCATTGTATATATTATAAAAAAAACTCTTTAAATATGATTAGAACCGGATTCTCTCATCACAGTTGAAAATGGTCGCTGAGAGCGAAACCGGTCCTGATCATATTAAATATATGTGGGATTAGTACGAAAGGTGTTCCATCTTTTTAATGGAAAATATATTTTTTTAATAATACAAAGAGCCCGCTTTGTTTTCGTTGTGGTTGTTTTCTTATGAAATCAATATAAATGCGAGTGGTGAGTTCCACCCCCCTTCATTGCATATTCGGTAAACACTTTTAAGCGTTCGCCTTTTTGTTTCGGAGTAAATACAAATCGAATTGTTTTTCAATCGATCCATTAATTTTATTAATGATCTTAAAATGTATAATTATTTTTTTTAAACTTATAGTATTTTATAAAATAAATAAGATGACTTACGTACAATATTGCGTATTATTTTAATTATTTTTATATAGCCTTCCACAAAATATTGCTACAAAAACAATAAAATATAATGCTGCATTTTATTAAACTAAACGTTGTGTAAAATTGCGACTACAGAAAACAATATCGATCATTGACTTCTTTTCTATTTATAATACGTGAATCTATAAACTTTCTCACTGACCGCATTGATAGCTCTGTAACTATCTATGCAGGTATTTAAATTAATTAATTGCGCTTACATACTAAAATCGTGATTGAATTACTATGAAACGAATGAGTACAAATTAAACGGTTCTGATACAGAGGCCAGCAGGTCTTCGCTTAACACTAATTTCATTTTCGACCCGTTACGTGTTTATTTTTTTATACACAACTCAAAACGTAGCATTTTTTACCGTTTTTTATTATTTGAGAATAATGTTATGCAAAACTTTTTATTGTTATAGTGCTGTTGGATTTTTTTTCGTTAAATATAAGCTATACTTTATACAATCCATATTTTCGATCTCATTAATTTTGCACGTCGATTGAATATATTTTTGCCAATTTTTTTTAAATGACATCATTTATATTCGTAGATAAATTTAATTAATATCTACTCTATGTTCGAGTACTCAACATTGTGGCTTCGGTAGAAATACTCGCTGGCTCGAATCCCAGTACGAAAATATTTATAAAACAGCTCAAATTATGGATTTAAGCTTCAATGCATGAATGTTTGTGATGTATAAAATTCCCTCCCGTCTACCCGATACTAAAAATGAAGCGTATCGAGAGCGATTAGCTTATCACTCATCCTGTCATAGTCCTTTTATCCAGGGCTGTGGAGTCGGAGTCGTTAATTATTTTAAAGCTGGAGTCGTCTTTTTCTACACGACTCCACAGCCCTGCTTTTATCCCATCCCAATTGAGTTAGTCAAGATCTCTTTTTCTCAATAACAGCTACTTATTGTGGACAAACTTCCTTAATCACCGTTAAGGTGTTCGCTTTAAAATTCTTGGACGAAAGGCATCATATTAAAAAAAAAATAAGCAACGTAGTACATAAAATAGTATTATTTTTTAGCATAAAGAAAAAATTCTGTCGAGATAAACCTCCACATGTTCCACATTGGGAGCAGACCTTGTTAAAAAATGTATTTAATGATCGCTCGTGCCGTATCTCATTTATAAACGTGCAACATATCTCGGGTCACAAAAAATTCCTTACTATGTTGCGCGCGACGTTGCAGCGTCACGTAACTGTATGTTGCGCGTCATGTCGACGAACAATTGGTTCCTTGACCAACAACGTATTCGACTTTCAAAGTGAGCGGGAAATGAGTCAGCTTATTCTTTCTCACATTCTTTCTCATAGTGGCGCTAACTTGAAATGCACAATGTTAATGATCGCCGAAGCAAGTTGGCGAGGCGCCATCACAATATCTTTTATTCAACACGCCAATCTCCATAAAGAACACGAACACACTAAAGCACATGGGGACTTACCATACGTGTTGTCGACGGGTTCGAAATACTTTCGATTTTTATAACTACTATAGCTTACTTATTAAAAGACAGTGCTATTATGTTGAACAGACTAGTTACGTGTCGCATGTCACTGTTTTAGAATATATAGATAAAGATTAGAAACCTATCGGACAGCGCTGCTAACAAAACTATTAATATTGCACTGATAAATTTACTTTAGAAACTTTATAAGAAACACTTGATGCATATAAATCAATATGTTATTTTTCATAAATCTAAAGCCCACGAGAAAATGGAAAGTTTTGATCTTATGAATATTATAATCATATATAATATAACATGTTACCTAAGATGTAAAAAAATACAGATTTGTTTTTATTATTATTATAAATTATACATTTACAACGTCTATATAACTATATAACACATTAACGTTGTCATTTGAAAAACAATTCACGATTTTGCTTACAATGCTGTTAAAGTGAAAATATTACACTCCGAATGAGTCCATTTATTTTTTAAATACGTTCTTTGACAAACGCAATATTTCTGTAAGTAATTATCTTACAAGCCACCAATAACTACCGTATAGGTAATTGGCAATATTATTTATATAAAATAATAATCAATACTTTAAGCTTAGCGAAACCGGTCTTGACCAATATAAAAATGTGATCATTACAAAATTTACACGTATTGTAATTCTATTATGCTTATCATTAAAAAATAATAACTGTTTTGTATTTATGTATAAAAAATATTCGGGCACAAAATTAAGAAAATGTGTAGTTAGTGCAAGTGTTTTTTTTTTTAAATATTATGTCTCTCCATCAAGAATTGGTAATCAACACCACAAAAAAGATAACATTGTGTCACTAATAAATATAATAATGGCATTGCCAATATCGGCCCTATTATCCTAAGCCTCCCCGCATATATCGTCGAGTTACGTCAATGTTCATAAACTAACTGAATTTATACGTTGATAGCTATTTCGGCTTTCGCCATCGTCAGAACTACAGAAATTAGTTCTGAGGATGGCGAAAGCCGAAATAGCTATCAAAGTATAACATATAAAAACTGTAGAACTGAAATACTTTGATATTTTTACCCAATTAAAATGGAGTTCTACCAAGTAAATGCCAAATCAATAAATAACTGAATTTAACTGACTTCACAAAATTACTATCGTATTTTTTTTTTTTAATGTTACAATGTCACTAGCAACATTCTTATGTTCTCTATTTAATAGCGAGTGATTGTTTCCTAGTCTGCATAATACTGGCATGAAATATGATTAATGTATGTATTGTAATGGAACATTTTGTTAGCATGGTACGCCAAATGAATACGTTTTGCATCTTTAATTAATAAGCGTCTCGAATGTATATTAAGTATGTACATACTCGGTTTGTTTTCGTATTGCAGTATTTTATGCGACAAACTAAATTTGGTAGGCGAGAAGCATAGCGGTCTGGCCGCATTGCACTCGTTCTGCATTGTATTGGATATTGCATTGCATCGTGTTGTTGAGTAATACACCAAAGGAGAATGGTGACTTTGTGGTGAGATGAAAGGTTATTAAATTCTAGTATAAAAATATTTACCGAATGCAATCCACTGCGTTAGTAAAAAAAAATTGTGTGAATGTACATAATTTGAACGATTCAAATTTAAAATGCAATCCACTGAAAATACCACACAAAAGAAAAAATATTTTAGTAAATAATATAAGTATCAAAATACTACTGACTTCGTAAATTTGAATTATCTCAATACTAGCTTTCTTTAGCGGTCAAGCATCTTCAATTGATAGTGATCTTGCCACCTTGTGTATTATTTTGATAAATTGCATTAGCAGCTTCCTGTAACTGAAGCATCCATCGATGCGCTTTTCAATTCAAGTAGTTTACGTTTATTTTTAGGCCGTTACTGTATCCGCATCAATTTATAATTTAGCATCGAATTAAACGTGGCAAACAAAACTGTCATATCTCTTAAAATTAAGATAGTATGTATACGGGGAAGCGAAACCAACTGCATTTAAATCTTAACACCAGATGTAAAACGTTAACCGCTACTTCCTAAACTAAGATTAGGTGACATAAACTAAGACTTGCACTAATAAAAAGTGACGCCTTGTCAGTCTAGGCCAAGCATGCACAAGCTATTATAAGCCTCTAACAGGTCATATTAAAGAAAAAATGTATAAATAAAACAATAAATTTAAAGTACTCGTTTACAAAAAAATGATTTTAATACGAAATGACGTATTTATAATATTATAATCCAAAAGGTGATGCGATCTTTGTCTGTAAATTTGAAGGTAATTCTTTACAAGTAACATTTGAGAAATTTTAAAATAAATATATTTAATAATAGGGTAAAAATATCAACTTATTAAAATACGAGTTCTTCAGTTTTTTATATTTTATGCGTTGGTAGCTATTTCGGCTTTCGCCATCGCCATGGAGTTCTACCAAGTAAATGCCAAATCAATAAATAAATATATTTACTTCATTTTTATTATAAGAAAAAAACCTCTTGAAGGGCCACCAAAAAAAATCGAGCGAACTACGGGTTGTGCATCCCTGGTCTTGGTTGTAAAAAGTTATTGTGACTACACATATGTGACGAGCTTTTTGTTTAAGAGCAGTTTTACACAGTTTTATATATATTATTAATAAATCAATGTTATCGCCAGAAGTGACAGAAACAGCAGCACTATTATTAATTAATGTAGACAGTGAATGCCTATCTTCAAATATAAACACGCAAATGGCGCATGATTCTTTTTTTCTACCTAATTAAAAACCTCTTGAAAAACTTGGTCTTATCGCTCACAGTTGAGAGTTAAAAGTATTGTATCGAACATTAGCGAGTTCGCTTCACACGACTGGTAATAAGGACTCTCGTTCTACGGTCGGTTATGCACGGATTCGATTATTATTATTTATTCTTCTTGTTGTTCGCGCTTAACCTACTTAATACTCTCTCATGGTGTCAATGTGCCACTATTGACAAGGTCAATGTCACAACCGCATGCAAATTTATTATTCCTCATTTACTTAATGGCACATTCTCCGAATTCTGCGAATATCACATCAACTTTAAATCTACTTTAAATAACTTTTTTAAATGTAAAATAACAATCAATTTTGATGTACAATATAAGTTTAAATCAATATCGTCCCGTGTCTTCCTAATATATCACCGTCAAACTGGGCGTGATTATTTATTTTTGACTGAGTGTGATAACCTAATCTTATTGATTGAATTAATGTCGTTGTATTATTTTCGTTAGGGGTTGGGTTTATAATAACGAACATACAATATTGGATATCTTAAGGTTCTATGGTACCATGTGGTAGTGTCAGTGTTATTTTCAATACATCCACACACACACACTCTCTCTCTCTTTCTGTCTGCCTTAAGGCCTTGTGCATTATACCCAAAGCATTTGGTATACGCGGATAAATAATATATTGTAATATTTTTACATGTGCTTCTTTACTAAAAAAATATAAATTTATGTACATAAACCAGTTTCACATTGCGCAAGAAAATATAATATATGATTCGTTAATTAATATTAAGAACGCTAATTTGTATACAAAACGATATATTAAAATAAAAAAAATACAAAATTTATTTGTTCTACTTCTACTTTTATTTAAAAAGATCAGGATCTGTTTCGCTCATAACGAGCACTATCAAAAATGCCTTTCCACAAAGTATTGACAGTGAATACCCTAAAAGTAAACAATATATAATATTTATTTAAAAAAAGGATTATTACTTGTTTGTATTATGTTTTTGCTTTGTAGTGTAGATTGAGACAAAAAGCATATAAACAATTTTGTATATTAATTAAATGTTCAGATCGAAGAAACAAATTTATTATAACGAACTGGTACACGTAATTTATACTAAAAATGTTCTGTTGTCTCTTATCACGCGATTCAATTTTCAGAAGATAATTTAATCAACTGTTCGAAGCTACATACCGACGAAAGGCCAATCAATAGGTCATAGCCACTGACTTCGTCTATTTTTTTCACCTCATTTCCTATTAATTATTCATCAGAGACACTTAATATAAATTTTGTTGTAAAAATAGTTTCCAGAGAAATCGTTTCAGTCGTATGTTTATTCTCCTGCAGAAAATTACTATCTAAACAAATGGTGTCATAAATCCGTATTTATTTCTGTTTATCAATTATATCACCGTTAAAAACAGTTTATTTGTGACTAATATATACTCACGTCAATGATTTATTTAAATTAGATGCGTAACTATCAAATATAGAACTGCTATTTTGTATTAAGAGGTTATCAAAGCGTTGATAAGAAATAAAGGTCAGTTTCTTTCTATCGTAATACATTCGAGAATTATCTATCGATGGTATTCATACATATTTTAAAGTATTTTTTAATACAGTATATGAATAAATTTCTTGATATCTCGATATAATAATAATGTATCGATACAGTGGACAAAACAACGTGTCATGCTTAAATTTAAGAGCTACTGCCATATTTTCCTACTAAGGAAATTCAAGATTTACCGTGTGACTATCAGATGATTTTAACGGTTTTAACGCGTGTTGGGCGATAAATTGACGTGTAACATGTCATATTATACCTACAATTTTTTTTTAAATACATCCATGGAAACTTTACTGACATTGTATGTAAATAAATTGTGAAGTTTTTGTTAAAAAATAAAATATCGAATGAAGGTAACTCACTTTATTTTATAGCGAATACCCTCTCGATCGCAAATATCATTTCTATCGAGATTTCACTGAACATATTTGTAATATAAAATAACTTAGATTATTCCACGTATTGTGTTACAAAGTGTGACACGTGTTTCGCCTCTTTCAGAGCGAAAGTGAGAGCTCTGAGCTCTTCCACAAAGTTACTGCCTAATGCATCGAAAGTATGAACATATTTGTATTTTTTACGACACGATTTTCATATTATTCACTAAAAATTCGAAAATATAATAATGCATATAATATGATTCGATTTGCTTTATAAATACAGCAAAAAAAAAAACTGAAAATGAGCATCAAATATCGGATAATCGTTTAATTTTAATTTTCAGCCAATATAACCGGCGTGTTTACTAGTGATTGTTTTTTTTAGAGAATCGTGCTACTTATAGCAGTGATGATAATTAATTTACTGTATTACCAAGTGATGACTCTAAGCATTGATTGCATTCCTGTAGATTACCACATGTGAAGATGACCTTCAGTCTTTCTTTTTTGAAGAAGAAGAAGCGGTCGCGTGCTGGCCATTATAATAGCCGTGAGAATAAAGTAAATAAATAAAAACTCTCTCCGGATAGTCGACGGGGAGCCTCTATTAAAGTTCATTATTTGTGATTATCGACAAAAGTATGCGTTCTCTGTTCTTCTTGCCGACTGCTTTGTAAACTTTTTTGCCCGTAATTTGGGACAGATTTCTGATGATAATGTTAATTAAAAAAACTTACTTAAACTGTGCTTTGTATTTCGAGACAGTTTTTAATCGTTTTACCTTCATTGTGCTTCGATTGATAGAGTTGATTGATATTGTACATTAAGAATACATACGATGTGTTACAATTTAAGATTTCGACTGAAGGTGCTTGGTGGAATTTCAATATTAAATTTGAATCGTTAAAATTATGTACATTCCCACAGATTTTGTCACTAACGACCCGGGTTTCGCCTTTCAGCATCTTCAGGCGTTCAAGCGCACGTATGAACTTGAACTGACGCTTAGTAAATGGATGTTTCGTGTTTATATATTAAATAAATGTATCACTGAGTCTAAAGCCATCGCTGGATAAATAATATCATAAATAATATCATAAAACCTTTGCCGACAAACAAATAAATATAATTCTTAAAACCACTCACTACTCAAATCTTCGGGAATTCCCATGAGCTTATCCTTTTCACCAGCGATGGCTTTAGACTCAGTGATACATTTATTTAATATATAAACACGAAACATCCATTTACTAAGCGTCAGTTCAAGTTCATCCGTGCGCTTGAACGCCTGAAGATGCCGAAAGGCGAAACCCGGGTCGTTAGTGACAAAATCTGTGGGAGTGTACATAATTTGAACGATTCAAATGTAATAAGATGTGATATTTAATATATTTTGTTTTTTTATTATTTATTTTAAAATCGCATTTAATTAAATACATTTGTTATTCCATATGGTGTGTCACACCTAGTCGCACATTATGTATTGAGAATTCGTGTCTGCATTTTAACCGCTGAATCTTTCTAATGTTGAAATAATATTAGGCACAATGAGTCGAGAGGGTTTTACTATCAAAGCGTTAAATAATTATGTATGCATTACGTGCGATTTGATCATCGTGAGGCAGAATTTTGTAGCGATCATAGAATTATTAACCTCGATCGTTAGGAAAAGCGATCCTTGAACTTGTCTATGAAGATTATATAGTGAATACCGAATGCCTTTTCAACTTATGACTTTGAAACTGTACTGTAAATACCTATAATATTATATTTTAAACAATAAAGTTACGGACGCGTTTACAAAAAATATTGTTAATATGAGTGACTTCTGTAGTTTCTGCTTAAGTGTTGTAACGACTGAGTGTATTTAAAAGTTCGATGAAATGCGACCACCGATGCCTAATTTATTATACCCAACTCTATTATTTTAATTTTATCTTGGATATTGAGTGACTTACTAAGTAGAGAGGCCAACAGTACTTTTTTCGAGTTGAGTTGAAGTATTTTGTATTTCTCACTGTGAACAACGATAATGCTATCTCCAGGTGTATGAGATCATTTGAAAACTCCAATCGATGATAAGATCGGTCCCAATCTTCATTGTACATTTATACGTCAAAAAGTTGTCGAAGAAGTGTTAAAAATATTAATGTATTATAACATTTTAAACAATATGTAAAAATAAACGGTTTAGATTCGTACGGGTTCATTTTGTTTAATTTGTATGTACTCCATTTATAAAAAAATCTTATATTGATGAATGAAATGTTTTTGGAAAAAAATATATCCGTTGCTAGATTTTTTTTAAACATATGCCCTGCAATTCCATTTCTCCACCCATTGAAACCTGAGATTAATTTTTGAAAGTGTTTACTTTCTAAGACATCTTTGAATTACAAAAACCTTCTGTCACACAAAATATTCACGATTGTTTGGAAACAAACAATAATATCGCCGAAGAAGAAATTCACGAATTTGACGTAAATGTGCGCCACTGGCCTACATCGTGATCGTGACTCAATCGAACGTTTATCTCGGTCTCCGTAAGGAAACTATCTAGTGATCTATTGGATCGTCTCGGTCAGCCCCTTTTATGCGAGATATTCCACTCGTCACTACCAAACGCCGCCCTTAGGGTGAAAATGTATCGACGTCACGAATGAAACGCGAAGTAAAATTAATCCTGGGAAAGTTTGAAGCATCAATAAAAATCGTCGAGGCAGCAATATTTCAAATCAGTGTTCTAATTTTCTATCGATTTTTTGATTCTGATTTCTTTCTCGCTTTCTTTTAAAAGTCGTGTTATGTTTTAATATGTATTGAGACGTCTTAAACGGTAATGAGGGGAAATAAACAAGATAATCGGTTATAATTAAAAAAATAAAACTTTTTATTTCGTATTTACTGTATTTTTATTTTTTGTTCTGCAATCGATTATAAAACAAAAAAAATATTACAAATAGTTAATAACAAGAGAGGAGAAAATATGAATTGGTGTTATAAAAAAACAAATAAAAAGCGACGCATTTCCGCCAACCCGCATGGGAGGAGAGATTGACGTCTATCCAGAGTCCCAGACGTAGCGAAAAACAAAACTGGTAACTTTTATAAAATTCCGAGACAAAATATTAGACCGGTCCAGTTGCACTGTGAGCGATTCTACGTTATACACATTAACTACTTTTACATATGAATGCATTTATCTTTGAAATTCGAATTTACTTGATTTATCTATCCTCTCTCGTGTATAACGATGGGTAATGGTGGCAAAGGTTAGCTTCGAGCACCTGTAATAAACAGGGGAGTGTGAGTAAGTTTATTTTATTATATGTCAATTGAACGCCTTATTAGAACTTGTTATCCAAGAAAGTAACTTTATCGATTTTTTTTTTTTTATAGAATGATTGTTTTTAGTTTTCATTTTCATCTGGTACAAAATATTTTTTTATTTGAAGGTGGAGGGTTGTGTCGATGATTATCACAAAAATTAAAATTAAAATGTTACTCCAATGACGGTTTCTTTATTTACTTTAGATTTTTTTTCGAGGTACTTTTCTAAAATTAATCTTGCTGTATTGTTATTTTAATTTTTATACATTTAATTTTTATAAACATTTATACGGTCGAAAAGCAACAACTTTATAGAAATACTGAAAACGTCATATCAACTCCACCACTGGACGTTAAATAAAACTAACATAGTGCGTGCAGTATTTTTTTTTTAATACCACGATTAACACAATTCGTCTTCCTTCTAAATCTTATTCGCCATCTGTTAGCATCAAGTACTCGACTAATTGATGTTGGAAAATTTCAACTAATCTCACAAGCGGATTTGAATGAGTATTTAATATTCTGTGACTGATTTTGTAAAGAGTAACGTTAAAAATTTGTTGTAGAAATTTTCGCGTTGAATTCGCTGACGGTAGGAAACCCGTGGGAAATCACCTTTAATGTCGCCGCTTTACTTCGCCGTACGGTTTTTTGTACCACTTTGTTTTCGCGAAAATGTTTTCTACGCATTACCATAATTGCGGTTTTTAGACAAATCTTCAAATGTAACTCTCTTTCTTTCTTGCATGCGGAAATATCATGACGAGAATAAAGTTTTTACCATTACAGAATTGTATTTGTTGTTTTATCTTTACTATGGTTATTATCAAGAATTTTAATATTATTTTAAATTGCTAACATTACTTATGATAGTAAAACCTCTATTATTCAGATTTTTATTATAATGATTTGAGGACTGTAATTTTAATGAAAGGATGCATATCGGTGGTTTTTGAAACCGGTGTTATATAAGAAACATATTTCGGGGATGAGAAATAAAACTAATTTCAATTGTAAAAATGACTTGCACGTGTTCACCCGCCAACGTAAATCTAACCAAATTGATGGAACGAGAGTTTATCACTTCTTCACCAAACACAACAAACGATCATGTAAAAAATCATTTGTTGTATGCCTATTATTGTTTACCTCCCGATGATCAAACCCGTCGTGATGACTTTGTCCCACTGACTTTTCGCACAAAGCAATCGATAAATCTCGCCTTCAGCGGTTCGATTGGTTTCGCCTCTCTTCTCTAGTTTTTAATCAACTTTAATTTAATTCGAAGCGTACAACATTTTTGTACTTCCATTCAAGTACTTCATTGTGTGAAATGCGTAATACCGTTTTTCTAACCATTGCGATTTTTTCTTTCCAGATTTTACTTTCTACAATTCAGGGCATTTTTTGCAACAAAAAAAAGCAATAAGATTCAAATCTAAAAAAGGGCCACCTTCTCTAAGTCTCTACTGTAAATATTTACGTTCAGTTTCATTTCTTGAATATTTGTTTACTTATTTAATGATTGAGGATTTTTTTTTTTGATCCTTTATCGCATATGGTTTTTCTCTCATATTTCAGAGAACCCGATTTTATCTAAAAAAAGCAAAATATGGAAAATAAACTATGTTTTGATTTAATTGGTATTTAAAAGTAGCGTTTATTCCGCAATTGTATAGTACGATCTCAAAAATATTGTTTTTTTATTAATATAATGCCTTTTCACCAAGTATTGACAGTGTCGGGTAAACTTTATATACTTGAGAAATAAAGTAACAGTTACCTTAAGCGTAAACCAAGCTTAACTTTAGTATTTCAATATGAAATTATTTGCTGTCGAAATAACATCACATTAAACTATGTTACATCAACAATGGAACAATTTTCACACATCCCAAAATATCGACAACGTTCTAGTTACATGACGAAAGTTTCACGTTATTTTTATGTTTCGTATACAGATAAAAAATAGCATGGTTTCCATTAAAATCACCTGTCTTCTTCAATACTCTAAGAATCAGATTTATTCACCGAATTTTAAATATTTTAACCGACGTGTGGCATGGAATAATTGTTTTCGACGTAGACGTTAAACTTAAATTTAAGCTGTTGTTATAAACTTTATCTTAAACCCGAAATTTGTTATCCTTCGGCCATTTAAAACCTATTTCTACGGCAAAGTGAGAGAATTGACTTCGATTTCTTATTAAGCACAAGGAAAAACTTTAGAAAGAAATCTTTTTTGACAATATGTGTAAAGCGAACATTATTTTTTAAACTTTATTTTTACCGCCTCGTTTTTCGCCTTTTGTTATTTTATTTGAACGATTTTAATATCTTGTCGAAATTTAAAATAATGTTTTATTTCCTGTCCAAGTTTTTACGGTTATAATTTTTACTGAAACACTATTTAAATGTTTGTTCAACTTTTATTCGAATAACATATTTTTTTTACACTTTAATAAATCATTTATCTTATAATCAAAGTAAATACGACGTGAGTGTTAAAAGAGATTTACTTGGCTATCGACTTTTCGATAGGAATTCTCGTTTGTGACTGGACAGATTTGGAGAGAAGGAATTGGATATCCATATAGGTTTATTGTTACAAATTGTCATAGATAATTTAACATACAAAGTTTATTGTTACAAATCAATTTAAAATGTAACATAGCATAGAGGTAGGATGTTGTGTATACATAACAAAGTTAATCATTTTTTTTCGGATCACTTCCATATGGTTGAAAATCGTATTATAGACATTCATGTTATATAAATTTTGACTTTATATACATTTGATGTTTTCCAATTATTTTTTTACGATAAGGCCGTATTTAAAACTACAATCATCATTTATAATGCATGTAATAATATGTTTTGCTTTAAAAGAATAAAATAATTACATGTTAACATTGCCATTAAATGTTGAATACATTATTTTGGCGAAGAATTTTAATGACTTTTTTAAGTCATAAAATCTACAGTGCGTATCTTTTCAGTTAAAAAAATGCATTGTCTGTCATTTAATACCACTTTCCGTTATGTATATTTATTTTTTAAAAGAGCATGTGTTTACCATTTAACGCCGGGCGAGCGTGGTCTATGTTTATAGTATAATAAAATTCCGAATATAACAGCATCAACGAGTCGTAAATAATAAGAAATCATATATTGATGCTATTTACCTTAACGTTAATACTTTGCAATCACGCAGTCTAATTTTTTGAATTTAATAATTATTTTAAAGAAGAATCGTTTTACGTTGTTGGATTGTAATTGATTAAATTATAAATATATCAAGTTAAATTAGTTTTGAAATAAGATAGAGAAAAATTAGTAATTTTAGCTGAGCAGTGATATTTATTAGCTTAACTGCTTTATCTTAATGTGTTTTAATATTAAGAAAATAACATATTATATTTTACTATCGTAAATAGGAATCTGAAAAGGATCTTACTTGCACGGCATCTAGTATATATATATATATATATGTACATACTATTATTTAATTCAAATTTGATAAAAATGTGTAAAATGAGATCATTTGCAAGTAAAAAAAAAACTATTTTATTTCACTAGCATGTTTTGTATGCAGTAAACTTTTCTTTCTGGTAAAAAACAGACTAGCTCGATTATAAAATATTTTAAACAAATATGTATATAATGTAAAACCTCTCTATTCATATACGTTTTCTATTAGACTGACATGATTACTACTTTCCAATGCATTGTGCAGAATGATATGCAAAATAAAATATTGTATCGACGTATCCAACATTCTCTATTGATTTTTTTATTCGCAGTGTATTCTTTGTGGATTTGACTAAAATAATGTGTGAATAGAAGCTAGATTCTAGATATAAATTGCAATTTGTATGGCCGGGGTGATTAACAACTTCCGTTATTTTGCCGCAAACTTTTGACACCTAGGTGGAAAACAACAAAAGAATGTGATCATCTATTATTCGAATGTTTCCTATTCAAGTTCTTCAATTAGTTGGCGCTTTAATGTCGCCATTATCCATTTTCATTTTGCTATGTTTTTGTATGAAGGTTACACTGACAAAGCACTGCGTTTTGACCGTGAATATGTAATGTATGCTTCAATTTTGATACCGTTTCAAATGATAACATTTAATTTATTCGCGGAAGTTTTACGTTCACATAAAGGAATATTCAATATAGACAATATGCAAAGCTATTTATTTCCTTAAACTGTTGTTTATTGCCGTTATTAGTATATTTTTTTTATGTAATTAACTTTAATTATGTTTATGGTGTTAATTGTCAACTCTTGTCAGAAAACCAGAAATAATTTAATTGTAATTACACAATTTTACATTCACAATTTCCACAATTTTACCAAATGATGTCAAACAATTTTCCGCATTATGTAATATAATATTGGCACAATTGAAATTGTGTTATATTTATTTTAAAAGTACTGTTTGATTAAACCTGTAACTTCATATTGAGGATTTTTATGGTAATAATTAAAAAAAATTCGTAGACATTGATTATCTTACTACTACATAAAAAAATTAAAGATTGTGTTTTTTAGGTTTATTATTAGGGAATAAATTTTTCAAAAGACGACGTTGAAATAAAATACATCATGTGCAGCTTATATGGAAAATTGTTCGAGTAATTCGCCTAGTATCGAAACACATGATAATCTTTTGAATGAAATCTTAAGCTAAGGTAAGATAAGGCATTGAACCGGCGCGGTGTTGTGAAACCAAATGTCGGAGTCTGCGTCAGCAATTTGTGGCTTTGGTGACCGCGGAATTTGCAACTATCTGATATCTATGCATACAATACAAGATTTTTCCATGTTTTCCAAGAGTATTTTTTTAAAACTGGTTTCCTGTTACCTGTATTGCGGACTATGACTACAAATAGTTCGCGGAATTTATAATTGAGTACACCTATCCCTCGATTTACACGGTACTTTTTTTACACGTTTTCGCTTTTACACGGTTGAGAAAATTAAAAACTTTTTTTTAAAAATAACTGTTCTCGCCGACTTGAAATTAACGTCACGTGCAGCGGAGCAAATTGTTTTGAGTCTGTACGGTATCGGCCGCTTTAACTGATAATGCACGCAGACGCCGGCGCCGACCCGTCTAGATGTGCCGGTGTGAGTCCTTGTCCGAGACCACCAATCGTCTGCACTGGAAGAATGGCGTGAGATATACCTGTCCGTCATTGGACACGGCCGTATCCCACTACGGCAAAGGAATGGTCACGTGGGGTAGCCGGGACGTGTTGGCGCCTGGCGCTTGCCCCGGCTGCTCCTGGGTGGCAGTGAGGTTCAAACTCCTGGAAGGAGAAGACGTCACGCGTTTTCGCCTTTGTGTGCACGCGCAGGCCGATAGCCGCTGCTAATCACCCTGCGCTGAACCTACCGATATAATCTAACGGATCATACCTCTGCCGTTTTATTTATCACCACTCATTGGGGACGAATTTACTGCACACACACAAACATCGGCGAGAGCGGAACTCTCGCCCGAACAGAGTCTTTAGCTTGAAAATTATAATTCTTCATATTCGTAAGTAAAATCGAGTAAATACATAATTTTCAATTGCGTGCTTTATATCTTGAATAATATTTGTAGCCTTATTATGCCGAAAGAAGTAAAAAGAAAAGTTATTTCGTTAGCAACCAAAATAAAAATTTTGGATCGTTTACAAAACGGAGAAAGAGTAATAGATGTTGCTGGATTATATAGTATGAATGAAGCTACAATAAGAACCATTAGAAAAAATGAAAACTCAATTAGAAAGAGTGTAGCAGCTGGCACTACGAATACGAGCACAACTTCATATATCAGAGATATTGCAATGGAAAAAATGGAGAAGGCATTAATGATTTGGATAGAGGACCAAACACAAAAACGAATGCCAATTGATACCAATGCTATTACAAATAAAGCATTGCGGATTTATGAAAAAATTAAAGAGAAGATACCACCTTCTTCTTCATCTGAAAAGAAGCATACTTTCACAGCAAGTCATGGTTGGTTCGAAAGATTTAAATCAAGAAACTCTCTACATAATTTAAAATTAAAAGGTGAACTGGCATCTGGCGATGTAGATGCAGCACAAGAATATCCAACAAAATTTGCTGAACTTGTTTCCATCAATTCATATACTCCTGATCAGGTTTTCAATGCTGATGAATCAGGGTTATTTTGGAAAAAAATGCCAGAGAGAACCTATGTGTCTAAAGTTCATAAATCAGCTAGCGGTCATAAGGCAGCAAAAGATCGCATAACAATTCTTTTCTGTAGCAACGCTTCAGGAGATCACATTATGAAACCATTGGTTATCAACAAATCAAAAAATCCCCGAGTATTTAAAGGAATAAATATCAACCATCTTCCAGTTTATTGGAGGGCTAATAAGAAAGCGTGGGTTACTGCCGTAATGTTTAATGAATGGTTTTATGATTGTTTTATCCCAGATGCCAAAAAATATTTAAAAGAAAAGGGACTGCCTTTCAAAGTGCTTTTATTAATTGACAATGCTCCGGGTCATCCACAAGATCTTCAGCATGAGAATATCCAGGTTACATTTTTACCAAAAAATACGACTTCATTATTACAGCCATTAGATCAAGGAATAATTTCGACTTTTAAAGCTCTTTACATAAAACGAGCTTTTACACACATTTTAGAACAAATGGAAAATAACGAATCGTTAACAGTTATTAATGCTTGGAAAAAATTTACAATCCTAGACTGTGTTAAGCATATTGCTTTATCATATACCGCGATTAAGAAATCAACCCTCAATGGCTGTTGGAAGAAATTGTGGCCAAATATAGTAAATGTTGAAGCTTCTACTTCAGTATTAAATGATGAATATTCTCAGATAGTACAATTGGCAAATTCATTGGGTGGAGAAGGTTTTGACGATTTCACTGAAGGAGATATTTTAGAACTGGTGGCTGATAAAGAACTAAGTGAAGATGATCTAATTAACTTAATAGATGAAACTGGTGATTGTGGCAATGATTCTGATGAAGAAGAACTTGAACCAGTTACATTAACAGCTAAAATCATCCACGAAGGACTCGCATTGGGAAGAAAATTAGGTAATCATTTTGTACAATATGATTCAAATGTGGAACGGGCCCTTCGATTCCAACGTGATATTAATCAGTGCTTGGCTCAATATGATGAAGTCCATAAAGATCTAACAAGAAATTCGAAGCAAATGTTAATAACGGATTTTATTAACAAATCTCCTCGAGAAGTAAATGTTTCTACGTCAAACATCGAATCGGCACAAATAATTTCGAGTGATGAAAGTGACTTTGAACCAGTCAGGAAGAAGAGATTGGCAGTGATTTGTGATAGTGACGATTGATAAAAAACCCACCAACCGTTTTAATATTTTTTTAATGAATCTTTTGGATTTAATTTTTTGTCCCTCTATATATACTTTATATGTAGTTAAATAATAAAAGAATAAGTATATTTATACTTTTTAATAATTTCGTTTTTTAATGTATTCTAGAAAACAACATAATTATGCGTTTTTTTTGGTACTTTTCGATTTACACGGTTTTTCATACAAAAATATACAATTTCGATTTACACGGTTTTCTCAGGAACCTATCTACCGTGTAAATCGAGGGACAGGTGTACTTAAAATTTGATAAAGCTTAACTGATCTATGTAAACTCGTTCTTAATAATAAATAAATGTGACAATGAGATATATTATCGAATGAATATTTAAAACTTTTCAGGAGAATAATTTAAATGGTTGATAATCTACTATTTTTAATAGCTCTGTCGGCTACTTTATGGGAGCTTACGTTATAGTTACGTTTCATTAAGATGTCTGTTAAAGGACGTCGATTTACTGGGAATTAGTATTCTAAGGTTGTCTCGACACAGAATACCGATTGATTAAGAAATGTAAAAATCTTTTGCATGCAGTTTTATGAAATGACATGTGTCTAATGAATAGTAAAAAAAAGTTTTTTAAGCAAAGCAATTTTGTATGTTCCAATTTTCATTAAATGTACTAATATGTGGTTCTGCATGTTAACTCACTTCATAATCGCCGTTATGCCTTATATTTAATATACATATATTTGTTTATAACCGCATAGAAAATCATTTAATTTTTACACACACTTGTCGCTTTCATTGTTGTATTCTTGTTTTTTTCGTGGGCCACAGGGAATAACTTTCGCTCGTGTATGCGTTATGACTTCGGTCGATATTTGTCTCGGTAACTAATCACCTGCGTACGTATGCTCTACGTATGCTGTAATAATTCTTTGATTACATTTTTATTATTTAATATAATAAATGTTTTAGTAATTTTCTCTGATGTTGTATAAATTTAACATTTCATGGGTACTTTATTTTTTACAATCGCATTAATTTTATCGCAGACGTTTATAAGTTTATTTTATTCTTGCTTTTACTTGGGAGACGTCAATAATTTCGTCGTGTTAGAAAATGACAAGCCGCGAAATCAATAAACTTATTTTATCTGATAGTAAAATACTTCATGACACGATTAATACAAAATAAAATAAATATTCTACTGTAAGGAAAGATAGGTATGTCTGAAGTAAGAAATATTACAATTAAAAATATCAAAATACTCCATATTGTGTGCCATTTACGTATCACCATTACTTCTTACTTTTCATATACATATGTATATTAAATAATTCGTTTATCATTTTATATATGAATAAATGTTAAATTAACGGACAATAATAAACGGTATTTGGGAATGTAAAATGATCAGAAAAGAGTTATATAGTTATTATTTAAGTGTTTTCAGTATTTCCGTGCAGTAAAATTGTTTTTATTACTTATAAAACAGTTAATAGTAAATAGTGAATATAAATTATAAATTCACACGTAATAAAATTATTTCAGAAGGCTTTGTTGCACGCAATATTACACTAATAATACCAATTTGAAATTGATTAGATCTGTTAGCACGGGTATATCCTGCGTACAGCAGAAAGGACAATTACTCAATAAAATTCTGAAAAAACTTTCGTGATAAATTAGTTTTGTTACATGTGTTGTTTTGGGATTGATTTTCTTTTAACTGATAAAAATCACATTAAAAAAGACAGTAGCTGTGTCAATAATGAAAGTTAGTTGGTTGCAAATCTGCAGCTGAGTTGTTTACGAATAGAATGAATAATGATGGTAAATAATAGTCTGCCATTTCGAATGTAGAAATCATCCAAATAAATAAATGGAAACTAGCGATGATTGTTACAAATGGACCTTTCCCCGCGATATCATTAAATCTGACACAGTGCAGCGACACCGAGACATTGTCAACGATACTCACTTACTGTAATGTGGCAGTCGCCATGTTTTCATTATCGCCAGAGAGATAACAATCTTTCTTTTACTATAAGCGAAACACATAAATCGTATCCACATTTGTTGAAAGTGAGAGGAATCGGCAAACACATATTAAAGGACGATATTCCTCGGTTAACAGTGTACGATATCAATTTATACGAAAAGAATTTTCTGAATTGTTACTTTACATTATGTAATAAAACAGTTTGCAAATCTGCTTCGAATCATTATATGAATTTGTTCATTCAGTGGAAAAAGTGTGTTTTATTTTTATAAATTTAATGTTTTTCGATCAAGGGCCAAAGTTAACTCCTAAAATGAATTCATACCGTTAGGTGTAACATAGCATCTTCAGTCAATGTTGAATTGTTAAAACTAAGGTGGTGGGTCTTGTTTTTCCGCTGCGGCTGTCGTCAAATGTCTGAAGCTCGTATTTAAAAGCTTTTCACGCGAACGCAAGCACAATTTTGTTATTTCGCTCGCGGATATTGCACTTTCGTGTAACACCAAGAGAAATCTCCGACTGCATTCTTTTGTTGTGTTGATACAGCTTGAGGAACGCCAATTTGCGGAGCTAATGCGTTCGGAATTAAATCAAAATAGCTTTTCTTCTCTCTCGCGGCGGCACCGCCATTATAATACAGAGACTTTGTCGCACGTCCGCTTAAGCAGTTGTACAATGTCATAATATAACAAATATTGAAACGTGAAAGTTCGCCTTTCAACTTGTTCGTTTAAAGATATACGAACGATAAGCAGACAGAAGAAAGAAAACACGTAACAACATTTTATAACTTGAATGACCGTAGCTATAATCTGAAAGTAGTCAACAAGCTCCAATCGATGGAGAAATTTTAGATTCTTTCCAGAAGGGCAAGGTTGTCAGTAGTTGTCACTTAGTTCGCATAAATGCACATTGTTAACAGAATATTTGTCTGTTAAAGAATGAACCTATTCGGTTCATAATGATACATCTCTTTTTTATAAGCACGTACGCTCCCCATGCGGATCATAAAAATATTAAGCTTATTTCAATAGAAGTAGTTCTACGAAAACTAATTGTTACTAAGTCGCTCACTGATTATTTTTCAAAAAAGATAAGAGTGAAAATATGAAAAATAGCGGTTCGCTAATCGACCTTGCTACTTCTTGATTGTTTAAAATCGGATGTATGAGAGCCAGCCATGATTTTTCGTCATCAAACGCCACTTTTTCTTTATATTTGTAATAAAATTATAAAAAAAAAATATTTGTCATCTGGTTATTTGAATCTCTGATTTGTTTTATTTGACATCAAGTTTGATACAAAATGAAACTATTCTTTAAAAGCGTCAAAAGGTATTTAAAAATGAAAATATTGTTCGGAAATACTAGGTCTCATAACAGCTTTTTTTGCTTATCGAACATATTCGAAAGTTATTATCTGTGTTAGATTTAGTTATGAATGTACCTTTTTTATTTTCAATAACAACAGTAATGCAAATTAAACCATGTCATTCCAACAATAGACCATGAAATCAACCAACTCAATTCATTGTTAACAGTTTTGTCGAAATTAAATATTTAGAAATGCACATTTAAATCCTTCTTATGGACAACATGCCATTAATTAAATTATTATTTTGAAGATGTTATCTTCGAAATTGTCTTTTTACAGATACATACTTCATTGTATGAAAATATGTTGTTCCCATATAAATTAAACTAACAAAGCTATTGCTCGCATAATATTTCTGCGATTTTAAATTGCTCGTCAGATGTTCAGAATTCAAAAGTTTTTTCGAGTAAGTTCAGATCAACGTAAATCATAATAATTATGCCTTTCAAGCGAGATTCATAAAAATATTCACAAAAGATCTCGTCGTAAAAATACAGTTATAAATTCAATAAATCTTAAAATAAGCATAACTGTTTAAATAAATGATTATGGAACTGTTAGGTCAAGTATTGTGTGTGCACTTTATGATGGCAAACTTTCTAAGTGATTATGGCAATCATAATTTAATGTCACCAATTGGAATAAATGGATCTAGCGACGCCTTTGCAAATGCCTATCCAAACATTAACATATTAGTTTGTCAAAGAAATTTCAGGAGCCAGCTCATGAACAAGATAACATATTACCTACAAAAATACAAGATTAAAATAATTGATTTTATTGTTGTTAATTTCAATGATGGAATATTTTGTTATGTATTCGAGGTTGATAAAAATGCAATTAAATATCACATACATTAAATGAAAGTAACAATTGTTGTGAACTTAGAAAGTGTTGCGGAAATAATTCTCCCATAAAAACAAAATTAAAATTAATATAGTAATAATAAAATAATATATAAATGAGTCTTTTGAATGCTGTTTTTTATTTCACTTTACCGATACTACATATGGATATAATTTACACTAATAATATCCAACAAAAAAAATATGAATTTAAATTTATTTAATGTTACATATTGTTATACGGATGGATGCAAATAATTTAGTTATATTAAAACTCCGAAAAATGTACCCTGAAATATTATATTTATACATTTTGAAGATTTACGTTGGATCATATTTATCGTTGTTATTACATACTATTGATAAGATTTTCTGGCTTAGCGATATTTACTGAAAAGATATTTTATTTATATTTAATATACAGACACGACCAAGTCTTTTTGTGACGATTTTGATTTGTTCAAACCACAAAATTTGTCGCCATTTATAACTATTTTTTTATAGAAAATATTTTTATTTTAACTCTGTTGTTAATGGCCGGTAAATGTTCGGAAGGAAAAGCTGCCGGTCGTTAGTGGATCCGAGCAGGCGTTCTGTACTTGTGTACGCTATGTCTCATGTCATGTCAAACTACCTAATCATGAGTTCATAATATTCTTAAATTATTACTTACGACGTTTTATTAAGTTTACACGTTTAAACTTTCTATTATGTGCAATTTATCTTGAGTGTTTTACGCTTTTACTATGTTTTAATTTGATGCGTGGCTAATTTTCATGGAGAAAATGAAAAATAATACAATACATATCACAATTATAGTGTTTTTTACAGTTTAATTTAAACTATTACCGATTAGTTTATTGAGTTATTTACAATTATTTTGTTTTACTGTTAACAGAACTGTGCTTATTCGTCGCAGTGGTTGTTGAAATTACGACTGAGATATGTATGTTTCAAAATGGAATTTTATTGGCTGAATTGAAGATGGAGTCGGTTGCAGTGGCGTAGTTCAAAATTGAATGCCCTCTTAGAAACGTTAAACAATATCTCCCCACGCAATTTGTTATTATATATTGAGAATGTAGAAATTTGAGCCCCTACTTTTTGCATGACTCTGCAATGAGGTGGCTACGCCGCTGGTCGATTGGTCTTCTTCGTGACTATACCATTGAATGTATCAATAAAAATAAAACAAAAAGTTCTCTACCAATTTAAAATAAAATTTCAGTTTAGTATCTTTATATTTATTGAATGTAATAGAAAATAAAACTTCCACTTTTCACAATGTTTTTAAGAATTGTCTTAATAATTTATTATTATTGAATCTTTAAATTTAAACTTAATTCTTTCCATTTTATTAACTTAAGAAAGAATAATAGTGTTTTTAATACTATATATGATAATGCATATTTAAAGAAAGAAATAAAATGTTGCAAAGTCTCACGGAAAATGAACTAGCAAACTTGCACAATGATTATTAAAAAAAAAGGATAATAACTGTATTGCTGCTTAAATTTATTCTTGAAAATCAGAATATGCCTTTAGTTAATGTACAGTAAAACGATTCACATACTAAATCGAAGTGTCATTGAGCGTGATACTGTAAATTTCAATTAATAATAATGTTATTTACAGATATCGGTGACTCGCGGATAAAGGGGTGTGCGGGCGCCGACGCCGATGAGAGAAGCGTCGGGGAGAGTGTGGCAGGCAGCGCTGCGGAAACCGACGACGAAGGAATTGAGAGAGATTCCGGAGACGTTCTTGACTACCTTCCTAGGCACTACTGTTCACTCAGCGACGTCATTGAGGTAAGCAAAATTGTTTTTATTATTTCTAACGTATCAATAATATTTAAAGTGAATTGGTTATTACTTTATTTAATTTATGATTTATTTAACCCTGATTTGAAGCCTGCGTACATATTAGAGTATTTCTTAACTTAAAGTGATTTGTGGTAACTGGCACTTGTTTATAAAGAATACAGAAAAATTATGTGATTAGAAAGGATTTGTAGTTAACGAATCGCTTTTTGGATATGAGTACCAAAATATATTGAAAAATCAATGCACGAAAGTTTTCATCTGGGAATAAGAAACCTTAGTAACCACTCTAAAAGTAAAAGCTCAGCATCGTTTACCTCTTAACTTCAGGAAATAATAAAATTAAAATTTATTTGAAGTATAAAATACCAAATCAATATTATTTTATGTAAAACTTAATTTATTAAAAAAAAACTTTAAACTTTTTGTTTGATGTTATATGAGATGTTTTTTTATTCAAACCTATTTTAAGAACCCTTTATGCCACCTTTTTATAAATATACATAAATGACAAGTTTTATTATTTCTTCGAAAGATTTGGTGAAAGTTCGTTTTTAATATAAATTTAAATGTGATCACTTTGTTCTTCCATTTAAGATAAACATTTTTCACATTCTGTAACACATCCATCTGGTCTGGTCTGGTCATTATGTAACACACCAAGTGGAATAAAAAAAAATCAAATTTAATTTTATAATTGTTCATTAAAAAATAATACTCATCTTGTTTGTGGGTGGATAATCAAAAGCAATTTTAATCTCAAAAAGTGGAACATAAAAATACATCGTTATAAATTGTATTTTTTTGTATTTTATCATACGGAATAATTATTGTTTATCTGCTAAATAGATTAGAAATGCCATAAAACAACTAAGTAAATATTTAGAGGTCTAAGGTGAAGGATTTTTTCGAAGCACCCGCAGGTCACACAGTCCGCTATTTTACTTCATTTTTATTCTCATTATATTATTTATGCCAACAATACGCCCGAAAACTGTTGTTATTATATGATACACGAAAGATGAGTCCGCCAAACATGGCTACAGTGATCGTGCTTAATATTTTTATGGATATACCGAGAAGCTTTTAATTATAAAAATACATATGTCAAAGCGTAATTTACGTAAATATACAAGTGCGTTCATTTATCTTAAAAAATCGATGAAATATAGGTTGGCATATGTGGTATGGTCCAATATATTTCCCGTAGCCGAATGCAACCTTTTGAGCTTTTGTCCTAATATATTAAGCAGCCGAAGGCTCTAATCTCAAAAATTTAAATGCGCATATGTTGGCCACTATGGTCTAGTGGTAAGAGTAAACAATATTAAGTAAAAATAAAACAATTGTTATTTTTCACGACTTTTCTCCTACTCTTGATCTTCAGTGTTATCAAAAATACTAATTTGATTTCAAATTTATAAAAGGCACTGTGGTTATTATAAGCCTTTTTTCCATATATGTATATATATATACAATGATTTTTTTTTGTAAAAAGCATACAGTATTGCGATGCTCTTAGACCTTTCCAAACCACCCCTGCCATATATATGTATATTTAAAACCCTACGAGAGAGCTATTAGTTAACTTCTGGCTGTTTTGTAACATCAAATTCCATGATTACCATCGTCAGATGGAAATCAACAATTTTGAATCATTTTATAAAACCTAGAATTGCTGCTCGTTACTTTCTTAAATCTTGTGAGCTTAAAATTTTATACATTAAAAAAGTATTTGTACTCACCTATTGAGATTCATATTTTTGATGCTATAAATAATAAATTCTGTTGCAATAATACTGGTAAATTCCATTCAAACGGCTTGGCTTATTATGTAGAAAAAACGCCGTTATTGTTATAGGTTTCAAGTGGACAGCGTCATGTAATGACCCCGAATAAAAAAAATAGAAAATTTATGTCCCGCATAATACGAGAAACCCACGAATTTTAACGATACTTATCCAAAAAACATACACATATTTTGTAAATTTAAAATGAGTACCCGCTGTTGAAATTTAACGAATACAGTTTGATTGTAAAGTATAATAATAACCACCACCAACATTTTAAATCACCCGCCATTTCTACAAAACATATTCTACCAGAATACCATTTCTCTTCCAAACAAAGTCATTATAAATTAATTTCGTTATATGTGTGTGCCAATAAATTGTGATTATTTTCAGAAGAATTTGAATCAGCAAAGGGACAAAATTTGATCCTTAATCATAATATACAACGAGAATAAATGTCTTACAATTTGTAGCACAATATTGCTTTCCAATATACGGCGTTTAAAGAACTGCATGTTATGTCGCTAATGTTTTATTTTTATTTTAGACACTCTAAATATAAAATGATAGGCTTAGAAAAGGTCTTGCAATTAGCATATCGTTCATTCTATATCTCATTTTCAGGATTAGATAAACATTAATACTTTCGATGGCTTCGGCGGTAACATCAAAGTTATTTTAAATTTTATAACAGATAAACATTTTTTAAATATATGTACGCCGATTTGTAATTGTAAAAGCAAGCACAAAAGCTTAGAAGCTGAACATTATTCTACAGCAGGACATACGGAAGAATAAAAGACAACATGAAAGCGATGAAATTTATTTGTAATCTGGTTTATTTTATTAGTTGGGTATGCATTAAGCAAGCATTACAATATATATATATATAATATAAAGCACATTAAAATAATATAAAAATATGTTTGTTACAAATTAATGAACCTTCAGTTAATTAAAAAATATATTACCATTCTTAATTTTTGAATAGTTTTATATACATGCGTGTATTTTTTTTTCTCAATTTACAAAATTTTGTAGCATGTTTTTAATGGGTATCGTGGGCTTCGACTGTTAATATCGAAATGGACTTGTTTTATTTTTTTTATTTGACCTCCCGCAGTCGTCCCGGTGGCATATCACTCACCGCAGCCCGAATAGTCGGGGACTCCCGCTGATTGTAATGCCCATTCGGTTATACGATGGGAAACGGAAATGATAAAAGAAAGTATGTTGTCTTTTGTGCAGTGGCTGTCGCGTTGTACGCATTTTTGTGATATATCGCCACCGATTCGAATTCATATCTTGCACAATCTGATTTTAAATCGAAGAATGCAATCGAAAATAAGCAATGCATAGACGTTTGTGCATATTGCTCGATACTCGGGTTCCAATCATAGACATAACCCATTCACTGCGAATATCGTGAAAATAAAAAAGATAAACCACAACTCGAATAGTAGTGCAAATAAAACTTGGGGTGTTTTGGCGTACCATAAAAGTATTTACTGTGAAATAACATACCTCATAGATAACTCAAAACATATAAATGAACCCCTTGGAATAATTTTGGAGATCTATTGCGTGTTATAAATAAACAACAGGACCTTCAAGTAGAATACTTTTTATTTGTTGTTATAATTTATTAGAGTGAGTAAAAAATCACTTTATAAAAAAAAAGTGTAATCAAATTACAATGCGTTACTTTCGTAACCAGTAACGCACGGCGCAACACAACACTTACAATTTTAAAAAAAGATAGTGTATTCAAAAACGTGCATGTTGAGCGATATCAACAGGTGGCACTTGTTGACACTCTCACCTAGTCATGGCCTTGCCGAAAATCCTAAATATTAATAATCAACTTTTCAACGTGCCGAGCAAAAAATAAGTTTACCGTATTTACTACAGTTTATTTATATATTTATAAGTAACATCACCTTATAGTCCTGAATTGTTTTTATCTTGAAGAAACTTAGCTATTTATTTGTTTATAATCATTCTTTGAAAAATATTAGTTTTTTGCAAAAAAAATAATGTGAATCGCTCAAGTGTCAGCGACATTTTTTAATGTGACAATACGGGCACGCGTGGCCTAGGTTCTCAACCCCTGGAATAGAGTATGATAAAGTATTGAACAAAAAAAAATCTTTATAGCGGGATTATGATAATATTCACCATAGTGTCACCATAATACTTTTATATAACTTATCTGAGTAATCGATATTGCTAAACAGATGCGCACGCTGGGCGTAAAATGAAATAATATATATTGGCATTCTTCATTACGTATCGATTTTGGCCAGCCGGTTGGTTTTCCTGAAATCTAGCTTTTAATGTGTGTCACGTTTTTCATTTATGAATAAATGGCGTAAGTATTCAGGTTACGAATCATATATCAAGGTTTACGAATAAACAATAAGCTTATTCGAAAACCTTCTGTCTGATGATTATTCTCAAAGAGACGAAATACGTTTTACATTTAGTAACACAACTCATTCATTTTTGTATGTATTAAAAGCGATTGCATATACATCACACGTTATTTTATCATAGACGTGTAGTATTAAATCGTAAGTAAGCAATGCGGAGGATCGTTGTAATCATTGTAGGATTAAATTTAAAGCAGGTATTTATTTGAAACGGAATTGATTAAAAATATTACACATTAAACATTAGTGTGTTGTTGAATATAATTGACGACTTGAAAAAATGCAGAGAGCTTAACGCTGTCGGGCTTTAAAAGGCGCGCAACCCGCGACGAGCGCCATTCCTAGCGAAGCCGCTCTATTGTTTTCCTCGCTGCTAACTATTATAATACGTACATCGTAATAATGCTATCGAATTTACATCGGCTAGTAGTAATTTTATTTTGTTTTTTATTCAAAGCCAAGGTTGAATTTGTAAAACAGAAATATTACAATAGGATTATTACGAAGTGGTTTTCAAACATTCGCATATACATAGTACGCCTGATGAATATTGTTTTAACCATGCCCATTTCCAATGTGTAGCGTATGACTGTTAATGTAGCTTATCTTTATCTATGTTTTTCTACGAGAACTGTTTGATACTATCAATAGAAGGACATAGCTTCGGCAGGACTAGTGGTTAACTGATTTTTAGGAGCGGATGGGTAAAAATTTTGGACATCACAGAAATACATGCATTCGAGCATAAATCTTAAAATATACTGAAAAAATAATTTATAAAACTACATACCGGGACTCGAACCCGTGACCACGGAAACTTTTAATGACATTGACCACTCAGCTAAACGCCTGGTCATTTCAATTCAACTAGTTTTAAACTTCACTTAGGTTTACTCGGTGTTCAACAATAGTTTATTTTCTAAAATTCTTTGTAACTATATTTTTAAACTACCTTATGCTCTACAATCTACACAATAATATATATATATTTTTTTAAATATATATAATGTACCACCATGTTATTTACAATGTATATACTTCCTTGATCTGTGCTGTATTCCATAAATATTAATTAGAATCTCTTTCAATTCTACAGTTTTTTATACTTTATGCATTGATAGCTATTTCGGCTTTTGCCATCGTCAGAACTGTTTTTTTATCGTCAGAACTAGTTTAGTTCTGACGATGGCGAAAGCCGAAATAGCTATCAACGTATCAAGTATAAAAAACTGTAGAATTGAAATACGTTGATATTTTTACCCTATTAAAATGGAGTTCTACCAAGTAAATGCCAAATCAATAAATACTTAGAATCTCGGCAAAAAGTTCCCGTTTATAAATATTATAATTTGTTTCCTTAATCTCAAAACTAGTATTATATTAATTATATTAAATACGCAATCCCACGAGTTCTCGACCATCAACACAATGTTTTTGTCGATGATCTGTCAGTGCGTTGTTTCAAAATCGATATCCGTATAACCGGTGCAGTTTTACCTTGCCTCGGGAAATGATACACAATATAATCGGAAAGCTGTTTTCGTATGCAGTCCTTTAGTGGAGCGGGCGAGCTGCAGAAGTCGCCCACCGGGCACCGCACCTCGCGAGCCCCGAGCCGCCCGCTACTAGCGCCAGTGACTTGTATCGATCAAACGAGGCGCCGGCCGTTGGCGCTTTTCCGGTAAGGCCTCGGCCTACACATGCTCGAAAGGAATTGCGTACATTTTTGGCACAATGTGCAGCATGAAAATAATCAATACAATTAATATTTAGTTTTCTACTTGTAAACGATTTTATCGGTTGAATCGCAGATGCCTTTCCAATACTTGTCTGTACTGAAATTTGAGCCCGTGAGAATCGCAAACGAAGAAACTATGTCGACCATTCGGCTACATAACCGGATGATTTTGTGATCGGCTTGTGGATTTATGTTTGAAGGCATATGTTTAAAGTCTCTATTTCACCTGATCCTAAAAATGAAGACTATTGAGAGTTAACCACCAGTCTTGTCCAAGCTCCATCCTTCTATCCATAGTCTTCTATGATCTAGTACAGGGTTTCTCAACGGTGGGCCATGTGGCCCTCTAGGGGGCCACAGAGATTTATTTTTGTTTTGGGGAGCCACAACAAAGCAATAAGGGGGTCACAGGTATTGATAAAACGATACAGGGAAAAGCATAATGGCGGACGTCGCGCAGCTATTTTTTTGTAAATCCGTAAATAAAATAAATTACTGGCATTATGGATTCGAAAATATCGAAAGAACTATAAAAAAAGGTGGGTTTTTGAAATTATAATTTTCATGGGAAAATAAAACAATGATATGGGGGCCACAGAAAAATAAAGACACTCAAAAGGGAACCACGTTCCCAAAAAGGTTGAGAAACACTGATCTAGTAAACTATTTTTATGAAAACTTATTTTATAGTATTTATTTAACGGCAACCATTTTTTTTCTACTAATACAACATTTTTGTGATATACATCAAAACCTTTTTCGTTCATCGCAAAATCAGCCATTAGAATTAAGATTACAATTATAAATGTTTCTTAAATAGTTGAAGTTTATATTGTTATTATGCTTAGAACGAATAATGAAATGAGCAATAATTGACAGGTGTCAGGGATAAACTCTTACCTATGCATACAAATTGATTCAATGGTACGAGGCAATATAATTCCATTGATTGAGATATTAAATAAAAACATTATTTTCATGATGGGAGACGTACATGAATTGTTTACTAGTATGTTAGTTTGTAATAATGATGGGCGAAACGTTGACGAATTAGAAACGCGTAATGGGCATAGTAACAATTCAATAATTGAATCGAGTGGGTGAACATTATGACGTGTTGCGCATTACTTAGCGACAACCACCAAACACAACATTCGCAGATTTTATGTGGTGCTTAGAGCAGAAGATATTAATATTCTCTCTGTAAGCTTATTGTCATTGCGTTAAAAACGTTAAACGTTACAATACATCTTAAAAATATTTTGAAAGCACTTATTCGTGCGCTGAGTAATCGCTTTTATTAATTGATACAATGTTGACATATTCATTCCCGAATAAGTGGTGCATCTGACTCGAGTACTTCATTTGAACTAACAAACAAGCTGTCAGCAAATGTGTATTATAAACATGAAAAGAACCCAAACATGATTTTGAATTAAAATGTATGTACATACACAAATTGAAATATCTTTGTTTCGTCATTGAAACTTTCCAATAATCAATTGGAAACACGCATATTGTGCCAGTGCGTGATGGTAGTTGGTGTTTTCAAATCTTGCCATGATAAGATGACTAATATAACTATACAAAATCAAATAAATATCAGTATTTTATAATGATAAATTTAGGCAGCTTAAAATGTATAAACATGATAACTTAAGTGCACCTTCCCCGATTGAAACCTGTTTTGCTTACATAAAATTGTGTATTATTTTTTTAATAATTTTTTTTTTTTTTTGATTTTCCATGAAATACCATTGATGATGAAAATATAATATAATACGGACAATAATATTAAGAATGCAATAAAGATCTTACACCTAGACTGTCCGGTGCAATATAGTGTGTTCTCTGAATTATTTATAGTGTAATCAATCTTTCCACTTTTTTTCACGTTTACACGTTTTTTTAAAGTATGATTAACAGTATTTCAATACTTCATTGACATCACCCGAATCTCTTGGACTATAGCTCACAAAGAAGGATTCAGATTTAAATAAAATTATTTTAACCCACTTGCAGTGCTGTTTGGTGTGTACATAGTATGAAATGAAGTAAGGTTGGGCTGGGTGTCGAATTTTTCTTGTGTGTCTGCGTTCCGGATTCCTGTTGACTGTGATTTATTTTAATAGCTATGAAAACGGTGACATGGCGACGTCTGTCATTTCCATCCACCTTACTCCACACAGTGTCGATTTGTATTATTATATCTTACACGAAATGTCGTTATATTAAATTGTTAGGTGTCGAAAGACACTTATCAACACGCTACCAGAATACGTGAAACGGACAATTACGTTTGTTTTTTTAGGTAATGTTTTTTTATCGGCAGTAAATATAATATTACAAAAAAACATTAAAATTTAAAGTGAATAAAAATTATTTAAGTTATATTTGTGTCTTTATTCATTTCAAAAGATATCGGGAAGATTTCGATAGATTTTTGTGCAAATTATTTAGAAACTAAATATATTTTTTTCTGTAAATCTTTTGTAGAAGAATACTTTTATGACATCTTATGAAAAAAATTATACAAATATTGAATCTCCTTTTCTACTCTTTATAACATAATACTCTACTAAGATAATATGTTTACATTTTTTTTACAATCATAAGTTAAATATAAAGTGTACTTATGAATAATGAACATTTTATTATACTGTGTACAATTTCTTCCTCGTAAATTCGTACATTTAAAGCAAGTAAATACACATAATTTGTTTTGTGAATACGTTGTTGGCAGACATTCGAAAATGTCCGCACGCGACTTAAAATATCCGGTTTAAACTTAAAGTGAACATATCTTGCTAAACAAATAAGAATACTGAATTCAGATCAAAATGCTTGCACAGTATTTGAAAATAGTCTCAACATGTAAATGTATATCTGATACATTTATTTTCATTATACATACTGTAGAATAAGTCACATTTCATTGTAATTTTTTAAAACTTGTAACTACGTTATGATTGATCTCGTATTGTTTGGTTACCCAAGCATCTTGAAATTATGACAAGTGATCACTATAATAAAAAGGCATTTACTTATTTTAGCGACTAGAAGTTTCTCGTATTTTTGTTTTAAATAATGGCAATTCGTTGTTATCCGACATACGTATTTAAAAAAACATCTCAAAACAAAATCCACCGTATCTTTCTGTAACTTATTAAATTGGCGTACAAGTTAAAGAAGATATTTTAACAAATCTATCAGTATGATGTATGTAATACAATAACTCGAGTTTTTAGATTTTATATTAGTTAAATCACATACGTTGTAATGGAATGTGTCGTTTGATATTCTCGCAAGTTGCAACTATTGACTCAGCAGATGTGTATGTAAAACAGAAGTGCGCGCTGATAGTCAGGCAGGCCACTTGTATTGTTGTGTCTTACGAAGCCACCGTGCACACTGTCTGCTCTCTCCGCGTATGGTCCTAGCTTTTGAAACCTGTTCCCCACTTGCAGCTTTCGTCCTATCGGGAAGCATCAGTGTCATCACGCATCGAGTAAAGCACCGAACTATAAATCGGCAACCGAATATCGACACTTATTTACGAGGTTTCAATAGTAGCACGCATTTGTATAGTCTTTCTATAATATATAAACCACAAAGGAATACCAGAATATCATGTATTCATATTAATTTACCAATCATTACGCGAATTTACAGTTTGTTTTTATTTTAAAAACCATCGACAAAAATATTATTGATACCACGCCACCATCCATTAGATTTTTGTTCGCTATATCTCATATAATATAAAATTGTATAGGCGTAGAATAAACTATAATAGCATATAATAATATATATAAATATATCAACGCATTTTTATAGCTAGTATATCATATTCAGTTTAATATACATATATAAAAAAATATTAAATAAGATAGTTCCAATTTAAGATTTCGACTGAAGGTGCTTGTTGGAATTTCAATATAAAATTTGAATCATTCAAATTATGTGCACTCCCACAGTGATGCATTTATTTAATATATAAACACGAAACATCCATTTACTAAGCGTCAGTTCAAGTTCATCCGTGCGCTTGAACGCCTAAAGATGCCGAAAGGCGAAACCCGGGTCGTTAGTGACAAAATCTGTGGGGGTGTACATAATTTGAATGATTCAAATTTAAGATAGTTCCAATTGAAGATTATATTATAAACATACATTAAGTTTGAAGACATTTATTACACATGCTATGAAGTATAAGTTAGTACGGTTGGTAGCAGTCATTCGTGCACTTGAACGACTGAAAATGGCAAACGGCGAAACCTGGATCGTTAGTGATTGTTTTTAAGAAAATCTTTATAATTTTAAAGATTCAAAAACTTTTTTATTTTGTTAAATACATCACATGACAAAATACCAAACTAAACTACGCAAAAATAACGTTTAATTTTTAAAATTAAAAATATCGACCGTATAACGTCCGGGACGTCCAATGTATAGTTAGTTATAAAATACACGAAATACCTTTCGACCACTTCAATCCATGGACATTTTTAAGCCGACTAAAAAAACTGGTAATCCCTATGAATACACAATATAATAATAAAAATAATAAAACATTTTTAGTACTTTTTCCATATAAAATGTTTTATTATTTTTTATTATAATACCATTCCACCAAGTATTGACAGTGAACACCTTGAAAGACACCATATAATAGTCAAATAGTTTTCATTGAAATGTTGCATAGGGAATAAGTTGTAGATCAAAAAGTCTTTTAATTTTAGTTTGATAAATATTGCAATATTTTAAAATACGACACGGTCTATCAATGAATGAAATAATAGCCTTTATAGATAGTCTTGATTATTGTTTTATTGTTGATATTATCGAACCAAAACTTTATATTCACAAAATATACCACGCGTACAGTGAGTGGTATTGAATCTATAAAACAAAATCAAAAGAGCCTATCGACATTGAAATGGCATTGTAGATGTGGAGGTGTTACTGATATGTAGTTACCAGTTCATACTTGCTTCCTGGGTGGACTGGCGTTATTATTCGATTTCAGCTTTTGTTTTCTTTATTACGACTATTAGTAAGCCTTGCGTAATATTTAATGATGAATCATTTGCTGATTACATAACACAGTTCATCCCACTCATGTTTAGATACACATACGCTTTTAAATGTTGTTGAAACGATGAAGAGTGGTAAGAAATACTATGCAAAAAATAAACTTAATTATATATTATTTTTAAAAAGTGTGAAGGCGATGAACAATATATTTTTTAAAGTAAATTAAAAAGCGAATTCTTATGGAATGTTTCGTAAATGTCCAGTCGTTTCGTCAGTGTACTCTACAAATTACTTAATATAAAATAACTTAGATTATTCCACGTATTGTGTTACAAAATGTGACACGTGTTTCGCCTCTTTCAGAGGCATCCTCAGACAACTACCTTTGCAAATGTTTGCTTAAGTACGAACGATTTTAATTTTACTATTCTGATATATTATTATAAAAATCAAACAAAATTGGGAGGCAAGGAGGGGATGATAGAAAAACAAACAAACGATAATGGTAATGCAAATGACATTTACATTAAGAAATGATGAGTCGCATCAATTAGGACGGGTTAAACAGTTAAAACATATATTTAACAGTGGCGAATTCACCTGTTTTATTCAAGATATTATTAATTAATATTTCTTTATTGTTAACAATTTATTATAATATATCAGAATAGTAAAATCATTCGCACTTAAGCAAACATTTGCAAAAGTAGTTGTCTGAGGATGCATCTGAAAAAGGCGAAACACGTGTCACATTTTTTAACACAAAACGTGGAATAATCTAATTTATTTTATTTTATATTAAAACGAACTTCCACAAAGTTACCGCCGAATCCATAGTAAGTATACAAATTACATCTTGACGATGTTCATTAGATAACTTAATACCGCTGCAATAAGATATTCTGTTGACACTTTTTTTTTACATAGATTTATGCTGTATAATTTACCATTTTTTCTTTATCAGGACCAATAATCAAGAAATAACGTTAAAATCAACCTGTTTGAAATATTGCTGTAATTTAATATATATGTACTTTAGCAAAATTTCCGCAATCGGAAAATTACAAGCTTTTCACTCGGAGAATATGAATTTGGATCATCGGCGATGGTCACTTCGCTCAATAGTCCGCCATGATTATAGCGTGCTGGTTTAACTATTAGCGTTTTTTCTACCGGTGGGATTCAGGCGCCCCGGACGTCCGTCAGTTACTATCCATAGGATGTACTCGGCGGAACTGAGGGGTGCTGGCATGTCATGGGAAGAAGCAAAGTAATTGGTAGGAGACATAGAGACATAGTGGTGCCACGTGGCGGCCATTTGCTCCACATAAGAAGCGAATATGGCCAAAGAAAAAAGAAAGAAAGTTTAACTGGAAAATTTGAATAGCGCTTTTTCAACAAAAACTCGTTTTTATTATAGAATCGGTGTTAAGAGAGTGATATTAACCAAAAGTATACCATAAATATTAATACTAACATTAATTTAAAAGACTGTCTAAATATAGGTATAAATCATCAGTGTTCAGTGATGCTGCAGTTTGCACAGGAAACACTCGTCGTTATAGTAGGTAATTGGTTCAGATATTGAACGTCCGCTGGAAATTATTATTTCTTCTGCGAACTTTCAACTATTCGCCGCCAACATTTTTTTTTGAAAACCCCAGTATATATATTATATCATTCCAATGACTTTTGTATTTTAATACTGAATAAGAATCAGCTTACTTTTAGATTACAAAAAATTGGTGATCTATCACTCACCGTTATCTTTTTAAGCTCCGTTACATTGTCTTGGTTTTGACAGTATACTCACGCTGGCAATATTTGGTGAATAAGGTATTTTATCTGAAAAGGACTCTAAACAATAATCTTGAAGAAAAATATTTTTATTTGAAAATACTTTTTTTATTTTACACCATGTTTTAATTAAGTTGTAAACTCCAATTTAATCATTAAAACTGTTATTAATTTGTTGCAATTTATTTAACCCCTTTTTACGAATGAGTGGTTTAATTTTACACGATACAACGATCAATTTAATTGATATATCTTTCAGTAATCTCATGTCTCATAGTAAATGCATCATGACTTTTTTTATTAATATTGGCAAACCGCCCATCAAATGAGCCTTTTAAAAGCTTTTAAATAGAGAGAAACAATTATAAAGTTAAAGTCCATAGCTATTATACAATTAGGTTAAATGTTTACTCGATTTTTTGATCGACTTCTTTACTTTCAACATTTACTTTTAACAAGTAATTACATTACTACATTTGTGTACGATAACATCTTTTGCCACTATCAATAAATTCATAGTGCATTTTTTATATTACACATGACTATTTATTAGCTACATACATAATATATAATCCACTCCCACCAACGCAACGTTTCGTAAACTGTAATTTGAAACACATTTATTTACAACAAATTTACATATTTATCCTGATATTGAATTATAAATGTATGTAAATATTATATTGTTTCTATAAAACAGCTCCTGAATCAAAGTTGGTATTTTATATGTGTTAGAGTGATACATTGTATAATTATTTAACGTCACTATACAAATTCAAACATACATACAATGAACAATTTTTCTTTTGCGCTTGCACTGCTAAACGTATTAATTAATATCTCGATATTTATACATACCTAGTTTGTTAATGTTAGCTCTACATATTTAGCTAAACCAGTTATCAATTTTGACTATATAAAATTATATTAAGCTTGCCATGGGTATTACCTTCATAATGGGACTAAGCTATCACTTTTTTGTAGCAACACCCATCAGAAATTGTAAAAAAAACATGATTAAGAAGATCAATGCTTTATCTGCTTTACTTATCGTATATAACTATAAATAAGACAATGATAAATTGGAAAGTACGTAAATGTATTTGTATAATTGATAGAACCGAGTTACACGAAATCTCTCAATACCTCAAGCTCTTAGATGTTTTCTAAATCTTAACGCTCAGTTAAATGTTTAATTTTCGATAGGTTTTGTTAGGTCTAACACTAAACTTTTTTAGGAAACCTTATAGAATAATAAATAGCAACACCTTTTTCAACTGAGACGTTTTGCACTCTAGAACGATGTATTGGGTCAATTTCACCACTATGTGTGTTAATTTTCACTGTTAATTTTCCTCACAAATATTATATGTATTTGATCAAGAGTCAAAACAGAACATTTACTAGAGAGGTTATATTTTTTAAGAGCGCTAACTTACTGCGCAACAATTCGTTACTGAAAATATTGACGGACTATTACATTTACCTAATGTAAATCAAACTTGTTTTTCCATTGTGTTATTTTGTTTATCTTGAGGTTTTCTGCGTGAACGCTTTGCGAATCTCATTACCCGTCCAACTAGAATCTTCTCATCCAGTGAAGTAAAGTGAATGAATGTGGCGAGCGGTTGTTGTCGGAGTCACTACCCTGCGATTCGCTTACTCTGTTCCCAAGAGTATTATGTAACGCACAAGTTTGTCTCGCAGTAAATATTGTAAATCGCCCCGCCGGCGTATCAATAATAATTGCAGCGACCTGTCCTCGCAAACTGTCAGCGATTTATGGACCGCCCGCTTATAGGATCAACTATATTGACTGATAATAAATTCACCGTATGCTGCATTATTTCACCGGTAACAAGCGTTTTATCAGCAATATTTCCTGTGTTAATGATGTCGCTTTCTATTCAGATTGGCCTGTTTGATCTACAAATTACCGTCTGTCGGTCTTTATTATATTTTATGTAAGCATTAACTCTTCAAAGCGCTATTATGGGTGTTTTCTAGAAAATTGCTGTTTGCATTATTGACTTGGCATTTCTCTGAATCTTCTCCGTCGTGCACATGTCTTTTATCATGACACTTGCAATACAAACGCTATTAGTAATAGCTTTATCGTAAACATCTATTACTGACACAGCAAATTAATAAGAAATCAAATCAACCAAATTATTTTTCCTCATCACTATAGTTTTACAGCCCGAAATTGTTAATTCAAATAATGTCATCCAAGAATATCATTTTTTTTCCTCGTTTAATCTTTGAACCTACAGAAGCCCTGGTCATAAAGGCACTCGTCAACGTCCGCAAAGGCACCGGTTTGACAACAATTTTGTTTTTTATTAAATATATAAAGATAGCAAGATTTTTACTATTGGAGCATTCTGAAGATCTAAAGACACCGTACCCGCATTACAGCCAAAATCAATCTCTACATATAACGCTGCTAAAATATGTCTTATCATGTAAGTCGATATAAATCTTACCATTTGCCATTTAGGTCCGGTCCATCACACAGTGGTCAACTTCGTTGGCTTCCATGCCGTACCTCACGTGTTCGAATCTCAATACGAATAGAATTTTTTCAATCGATTTTTCGATTTCTAATCAAAAGCATGAATGTTTTGTGACGTCTAAAAATTTTCCCCCCTATTCCAATCCTAATATAACGGGGTGTGCTAGTCCTGTCCAGCCATATCCTTTATATCGCTACTATTCTCTTCGAAAAAGAGAGGCTGAGTGACTGAGTAACAAACAGTGCCCGTATAAAAACTCTCTTGTTAAGATACCTCCATTGCTAGGCCATATGCTCCACATTGGGAGCGGACATTGATAAAAAAATGCCACTGTCACGTTTCAATGCAGAAAAGCTTCTCCCACTAATGGTGGTAAATTTTTAATATTCGGTTACAATATTAACAAATTCAACTAATAATATTATTATATATTAGAATAAAGTGTTTTTTTGTTGTTTTAAAATGACCACTAATCATTTATAAACCAAATAATTAAGAATTCATTCCAATTGTTTTTTTTTTGTTTGACGTGGGCTTAACATGCATAATTAAACAAAATTGTTTGTGAACAAACAAACGTTCGTTCGTTTTATCTATTTTGGTTGTCTAGCTAGAGAATTAGTTAATCAAGTTTAATTGTACACCTCAATGACATCGAGTTAAGCTCAATAATCTGACGAATTTCAATTGAGAAAAAAGGAAAAAAACAATCAATTATCACTGGTGATTTAAATCAGAAAACGGTGAGCCACACAAACTAAATTGGATAAAAGATGAGATTAGATGCCAAAAAGTGTTGCGGCAGTATAATAACGATGAAGCGGCTAACTCCAAATTACATCCAATTTATCACAATAAATGAGACCATTAGGTATTATTTCAATTGTCGGTCTTAATGTATTAAGCTGTATTTTTTTTAAAATCGGAACCAAGATCACGACGTTCAGAGACGCCCTTAATATTTTTCATATTATAAACAAAAAAAATATATAAATATTTTTTTATGACACAAAAAATATATCGTTGATTTAAACAATAATATTAGTTTTTTTAATATGACTGCGTCGATTATAAGAGAAACATTGTACAACTTACTAGCATAAGCAATAAAAAAATGTCTAGTTTTGATATAGGGTGAACAAATATTAATATTTCAAGATAGGATGTAAAAATAGTTGAAAATTTTGTCAGTAAAATTTATAGCTAAGTCAATGTAAAGTCAAACATTGTTTTTACGAGAGCGGTAACTGGAACAGCTATCAATATTTAATGCCTTATTATAGTGGAGTTCTACCAAGTAAATGCCAATTCAAAGAATAAACTGTTTTATGCTGTAAAAATATTACAAAAACATAGCACCCGTAAAAAAATCAATAAAAACGCGAATCGCGAATTTGATATGGCATACTTCGAAAACTACTCTTAACTATTAATGTTGCGAATATCTGATAAATGTCAATTAAAATGTATAATCTATGTTTGCCTGTTACAAAGCCGTGTAGTGATGCTCTTGAACTGTCATTTATTAATAAACAATTCGGTTGAAGGATTCCATAACGAGTACATATGGTTTACATTACGAGAGAAAATAGGTTATAAAAATCCATAAACCTTTTGAAATTGACAAAACTAATGCTTGAATAAATAATCTTGGTGAAATTTATAGTATTGTAGTGTTTTATTTATAATAATACAGATTATTTGTTATATATCTATACTTAACCACATGACTTGTATCACAATTAATATGCACTCCACTGGACGTTGTCTTCATTTATCAGCGGAAAAATTTCTCATTTATTGCGGCCTCGATCTTCAAATTACTAGTTTTAAGCTTGTGTTGGTATTCTTTTGACTTCTCTATCGATTTGTAGCTTTCACACAATAGCTATAATTACAAATCTATTAGCACAATCTGAATTCTGTAGTTTACTTTGAGCATTTTCAATCGCCGATATTACACAAAGACGCTGCATACTGGATTCATAAGATGTAGAAAGGCGAAACCCAGCTCGTGAAAATATTTAGATGTTAGAAAACTTGAACGGTTGAAATACGCAGTCGGATTTATTTTCATTATATTTAATCAGCGATAATTTATTTTTTATACTATGTCCTGCTGTAGAAGATATAACTTTCTTAGCCTTTATCGTAAATTCTTCTTTCGATTGCTTTATAATTGCGCTAATTTTGATTTAGTTTCACGTTTCAATGGCAAGGTTGAATGAATGAATCAAAAAATCAAGTTTTCAATTGTTGATTCATTCATATTTGTTTTGTGTTCATAAATTTATCAGTGTTTAGATTCGTAAATCTCGAAATTTTTACGACCATCATAAAAAGCTTTGACAAATCCCACGCCTTTTGTTTCAAGTCTGATTAATCAATGAGAAATATACTCGTTCTGTATTAATTATTTAAATCTGAAGCGACAGCGCACGTATTGAATCATGAACACCCCCACACCAAGATTGCGTCGGTTTACGGGAAACGATAATATTAATTATCATATTCTCTTTTATTCCCACGAGATGGCTGACCGTGGGAAAAATCAGAATTATGTGAATAAAAAATCGACAAATCGTTTGCGTCAATCAATATATTATAATAAGAGTGTGACAAGATTGTGTGAGCCATAAAATAACACCATAATCTGAACGTGCCGAATTAATTCAAAGTTCTTGGTTTTTATCATTATTTTATACATACCGAAAAAAGGCGCTTCATTGATTCACTTTGAATTTAGATCTTCTTAAATATTGTTTCATAGTAGATATAATAAAGTTGCATTTTTATTTTCACTTTTTTAAAGCGACCGGCTGAAAATTAGGGTTATTGATTTTTTAAAATTATTATCTATACAAATATTACGCATAATGGCTCGGCACCAATGTTCCCTCTGAGCTGCGCGCGCGCGCGGTTGCGCAGGAGTTTGAATATGCCCGTGCACTCATTCCGAGTTGGCGCACACTCCAATTAAATTATTCAAATAATATTTAGTTTTATTAATACACTCATTACTCAAAACTTATTGATAAATTGTCAAATGATTTTTTTTTATCAAAAAGAAAAAAACACTTTTTTAATATTAAATATGACAAACTATGCCGCGCTTTTGCTTAACATCTCTTATTAGAGGGAACATTGCTCGGTACATATTTGTATGTTGTTAATATAGAAATCTTTCAATGACATTATTTATCAATTTCTATTAAATATTCATCAATGCTGTTAAAATGTAATAGCTTTTCCTCCAAACCTTGACCACAAGCATTGCAGACGTATATATAAATATAAATACAAATATGCATCTTCATCCTTATACTCATTTCAATGATTGTTTATATTTTCATGAATATAACGCTCTATTTTTAATAATATAATTGAATTTTGTATATTGCTGGAAATAAATACATAAAATAAGTGAAATATTCGAATATTTAGTGCTATTACTTATGCCGGTAATATGTGAACCGAAGACGGAAGGAAGTAAAAGAATATCGGTAATAAAAATTATAAATGCTTGTGATTTATGAACAAGCCTTGTGTTAACTTAAACTATGTGAATGTGGGATGGCGTGGGGAGGTAAAGTAATATGCAGAAATAGTAATTATTTGTAGCTACTGACATCGATTTTGCACCTTTGTCGATTGTAAATATAATTTCTTCCCACCTTAACTCACTGAATAAGCTAACTAGTACGCATTGTACAGATCTATTCAATTCTCGTGTCCACAGATACACACAATACAGCGCAATTTATTACTCACATGATTTTTAATGTCATTTTCTAATAACGGCCGAAGAATAAATGAAAATCGATCTTAGTTAACAATTATGGTGAGTGATGAGTTAGAAAAGCTTACTTTGTTAATTTTAGAATGACCTTTAGCACAATTGGTGACAGAATAATCGTTATTCTCTTGTCTAAATAAACTACATTTTTTATCAACTTAAACAAGGGATACGATTATTATAAACCAAGGCCCCACATTAACTCTTTATTACTACTACTTCAACGTATAACGGAATTTTATCGACTCGGTGTGATTTTTTAGTCATGATAACATGTTCTTCATTTATGTATATTATTTAACTATCGTTTTTAGTTTGCGGAACGTTACTGAACGGACTATGATTGGTGAGTAAGTTTCAATAAACCACCGTTAATAAATTTGAACACTGCCATTTAAAAATATTTTCAATTTGCAAATGGATTAATACGTCCGCACTTTTTGAGAATGGAGAATTGTTATTAATATAAATGGCATAATTTACATTCAATTTGATGATTTTCATATCGCTTCGCGTCAGAAATATGTAACGGCGATTATTATTCGACAGGGAAAGTTCGAAAATTAGAATGACGATGTGAATATTAATGAGCTTATTTTTGTTGTATTGAATATTTTCATAGAAATAATAAGAAAGTTAGCATCGTAGTTAGTACGCGAGCTGTTCCGAAATATTGTTATCTGTTATACATAACAAATCAGTTTAATTCATAAATATGATTGTTAAGTAGTTTATTCACTTATAAGATAAGGTAATTTTCTATTCACTCACAAAGTTATTCACATTGCATTATGATGCTTAAGCTGTGATATAGTCTGAATATTAATTAATGTTCATCACGTCGCCGTGCAAAGTCATCAGATTCCAACCATAGTGACAAAATAACATTATATAAATTGTAACACAACTGTTTTAAAACAGTCTAATATGTTAACTCAAAGTCTTTATTGTATCTTAAAATTGCAATGACTTACCTCAACATTATTTATGAAAAACTAACGCTCTTTCCTAAAAGAATCTTAAAATCACGTATCGGATTATATCTGTGTTTTACATTAAAATAATATGATGTTGATGCTTTACGGTTGCAATCGATGATACCTCGCGAATGTCCAGGGTAAATGTAGAGTGATATGTAAGAACGGATACTTATTGTGAAACTAGGGTTGCGATTGTTTGATTATTTCAAGATTTTGGACATAATCGAGGGAAGTAAGTAGGTTATAAAGAACATGTGATACGAATGCTATTTGTGTAACTTAATATCGCCTCTCTCTTTTCCAACCAAATACATTCAGCCGTACAACGTATTATGTTTATGTAAAAGGGATCATCCCTCACTTTTTTGAAAAGCAGTTATTTTTTTGAAAAACAGTTGGTTATTGCAATGTTTACAACTAAATACACCTGCCAATGGCGCTTAAGTCGCAAATGCCGAAAAAGTAACTAAATTTAAGTTTTAAGATTGAAAAAAGAAGGGCCTGTGAAAATTGTAACCAGGAAAAAGAACATTAAGAAAGATTTTTTTCAAACAATTTATTAAATTTATATTAGATAAGTTAATAAAACACTAGTTTTTAAGTCTTTCTGCACTAGGTTGTGTTTGACTCGTTAAAACTCGTCCTGTGCGGGTTGAACCCTTTTACCTAACTAAAGTCGATATAATTTAACCGGTGAAACCACAAAAAACTAGCATAACTCATGAAGTTGTAAAGATATTGCCAATCGACAGAGATCTTTTGTGAGACCGTGTGGTGACCATATATCGCGAATAAGTAGCGGGCATAGCCAGATAAAAGAAAATACAGCCCATTATTAAATTTATAATGAAATTTGATGTTGTTACATCTAATGTTACAAGTAAATAGAATTTATTAAATAAAAACACAATATTCCTTTGTATAAATATAATACCTCTACATCAAGTATTGACAGTGAACACCCTAAAAGGGACAAATAGAATTTGTTTTAGATATAAACCCAATTAGCATAATATAATACATAATGCATCTTACAGCGTAGTTGTTATGTGTGATGAGTTGAATGACAATGTTGTCTATAATTTCAGCGTTGTCAATGGCATTCGGGGCGCAGCGGGGCAGCCAGTCACTACCAGGCGGTGTGCAGAGCTTTGGTGGCCGAAGCGCTTGAGCTTTCGCACTTTCTGGCGCGCGTGAAGGACGGCGGCGCGAAAGACCTCTACCGAAGGGCTGACGCCAACGCGTCTAGTCGGGAACTCGAGAGTCTTAGGTTTTCTGATTGGGTAAGTTATCGTATTGTTATTAGAAAATTCACAAAATCAACATTTGTATTCATTGTCAACATACTACTACAACATTCCACAAAAGAAGAAAATGTCATTCCAAAGGATTCTTAAAAAAACAATTTTGGAAATATATTATTTAAGCGTAAGAAATAAGGATTCAAATAATTATGACAGTGAAATAGAAGAGCATTTAGGGACTGATTCTCCATTTCCTTTCAGACGCGCCTGTCGAAATAGAAAGGAATATTATATTTTTAATCATTCGAATTTTGATTTTCACTATTTATATCTAAAAATCTTTTCTGCATTATTCAACGAAAAAATCTTTCAAGTCAAATTTTAGGCAACCATATAAGCACATGCTGTCTAAGAATAAAAAAAAAGCAATGTGTGTGTGTGTGTACACCTCCAAAACAGCAGTTTATGTTTATTGATAAAATCGTTTAAAAATCAAGCACAGGTTTGAAATTACTTTATTAAGCAAATATTTAAAAAAAACTTATTATTTTATAATTTTATTGCTTATAAGACCATTTCACGTGTATTAAATCTAAATAAAAGCCATTTTAAATATAGTTTCTTTAAGAATTTTTAATAATGTTTTTCATCATTTTGTTGCTTACCAAAATAGTGTCCTTATAATTTAGCCCATAAAAATAATAAAAACTGTATAGGTACCCAAGGTTATTTATCCTTACTCCATTAGCCGACGCCCGTTTTTTTTTTTTTTAAATCAATTTGCATTTACTGCAATAATAATCGTTGGTAGTGCAACATAAAAAAACATTCATCTCGCATATTGAAGTAGCGATAATAATAAATGTTATGAGTTTTAGCCGCACTTACCAAAATCGCATTCCTTGATTGTGTTCGGATTGAAATTTCTAAATTACTGTAAACATAATAATTCTTTAAAAAATACCGGAGGAAGCATGATGGGTAAATAATTGCACAGTGTTGCGTGCAACAAAACATTTCGACATTTGTATGCAAAAAAGCAACTCGTCTCACTCACATGAACAAAATCTTACACAATCAAAATGAAAACTTGAATCGTTAGTTGAAAACTACCGCCTTGGCATCTTGAGATTCATATCGACGATACTAACTCTTTTATGTTGGGCAATATCCTTAAGTCTTCTATTGTATCAGAGTAAAAGTTGATCATGGTTGAAATGCAAAAAATATATATTTTCTTAAATCTTACACTCTTGTTTTTTGAGAGATTTTTTTATGCAAATTTAGTTCGTTTAAACACTTTTTATTATTTAAAAAAAAATGCAACAATTATTTATGGTAGAAAAAACTGCAAAAAGTTTCATTTAAAGTGGACTCGAAGCCTACTTCGACAAAGATCATTTTCGAAGGGACACATTATAAATATTCAAGAAATATCGGCTGCTTGTAATGAATTTACCAGACGTAAATTATTTTCATTAAAACGGGAAGTTGAGGATGTAAATATATTTTTTTATTGTAATTTTACACTTACTTCTACTGATCATTGATTGCGAGCTGCACAAACATTTAATACGGACCTTAGTTGCTCAAAAATGAAAAACGGTAATATTGCCACAAACTAAATTCCAATGAGTGACTTTTATGGTTGTCTTGAATCAAAGTAATATGAACTTTCTGTAGTAAAATATTCTGTTTTACACGTCTTCAAAAGGTGTGACGTTTACATTTCGATATCAGGTAGCTATTATTAATGTGTAACTGTTCGGTTAGAATTTTTAGTTTCTCGTAATCTTTTATATATTTTTCTCAAAATAGTGGTGACAGTGACAAATTAACCCTTTTATTTTTCATTGTATTGAAAACGATATTAGCGCCATACAAATGAATACGTCATTGAATTATAAAAAGGACGTATATACGGTGATGCGTCAACTGAATTCCAAACTCCACGTATATAATTCATATGCTTGATTTATTGCAATATTTAAAATTGAAGTTAACAATTTATAACAATGAAAATTGAGTAAAATGTGACTGAAGTCCTTACAAGCATTTTTTAGATGGTTATTATAATCGATAGAATCGTCAAAAATTCTCGCTTAATTTTACACCAGTATTTAAAAATTTACTTTGTAAAATATCATAATTGTATATCGACTGTGGAACAGTTTTTCCAGAACAGCTTTTTTTCGATAATCACAATGTATACAACTTGACACACATTCTATCAAAAGGATGGAAGCTAAAAATGCTGAATTTGTATCTAAATTTAGCTTTTAAGTTTGAAAAAAGAAAGGCCTGTGAAAATTGCAACCAGAAAAAAGGACATAAAAAAGTTTTTTTGGTTGAACAATTTATTAAATTAATACTAGGCTAGGTCCAAAACCAGTTTATCAGTCACCGTGCACTTCAGGGTTGTGCATATTTCATAATTTGCTTTTAATCAAAAATCATCAAAAAACGTTTTTTGTGTCTCCTGTAAAATGTGATATGTGTGGGTTACGTCCTTTTTCCTTTCCACAGTCGATATATTCTTAATCGAACCAACAAAGATAAAGTATTGAATTTGCGAAAGTAAACATCAAAAAACAAGACGTACATTAAACACTTCGCTCCAATAATTAATTCACGAACAATTACATAATATACGTACACTGTATTAAAAATAATTTGATTCTCGTTTCTAAAAAAAAAAAATGGTTATTAAAAAACCAACAATTTTATACTCTCAAGATCTTCAGATGCACACAACAAAGATTTTTTTTTAAATTTTATAAAAAAAGGTGCAGAAATATAATACTATTGCATGCGTAAATGTTCATTTATACGACAAAAATAGTAAAAAATCTGCCAACGGTTTCCGAAACGTCTAACTAATGAGGTGAGAACGGAGAACATGGCAATTTTCGTTTTATTCAACAATTCTTTGTCCAAAAAATCTGCGAAGCCAATTTTTTATTTTTATGTTGGTTTTGGACAATTGCATGATGAAAAATTGACACAATTGCATAATTGTCAAGCGCACTTAAACTTCACGGAATGTTCGTTATAAAACCGTTTCCATTAAAAAAAAAAACATATTACAATTTTCGGGGTGTTAGGTATATTTACGTTTAAATAAAAAAACATATTCTGTGATTTCGTATTTGATGTATATCGAGTAATAGTAATAAAATTCGATATATGTCTTGTTATCAAATTCATAAAGAGTTCAATGAAAATTCTGTCTAAGGAATAAGAATGCTTGACCGTATGGCGGAAACCTAAAGCGTGACCACTCGACCGCGGTAGTCGCTGTGATGTATTACATTGTAGTATTACACGTTTTCATTTTAACGGGTATGTAACATCCCGCTGAAAAAAATCTCGGTTACGCATTGCTAATGGTTTTAAACAGGTTTGCAATAATTATTTGTTAGCTGTAACCTGCCGCACCGCGTGAGATAATACATACTACGAAAGTAATAATAATATATGTATATTCTTTTCGTATCCATCAAATATGACTTGCAATTATGCCCATCGTAACAATGGCATCAAATGTAGGTCAAATCTTCGATTAGTTTGTTGCACTTACCGGGTATAAAACTAACAATGCGTTCGGTTGCAAACGAACAGTTCAACCTAAACAGCAATGGCCTAGTGAGTAGTGGGGCTTTGTCCGTAAATCTTTGTTCGCGTCAATCGTAACATTTCAATAATAATAGCCTGCTTGATTATGCATTGCGATTCTGGGGTCAACGCTGCGCTCACATAATTTAGCTTTAAAAATCATTATTCTTTAACAACGATCTTTCTGTATTTTTAGTGGTACATACTCGACATCGCGTAAACTTTGTCACACTGAAATCTTTCAACGAAAATGGTTGAACACAAGCTTTTTTTGCTGACTTATGACGTTAAACGTTCCTTTGTTTACTTGTCTCATAATGAAAATAATCCGTTGTTTTCTAATTTTCAGTTCAAACTGCTTTAAAAAAATATGTACTTTAATATAATCGAAATTATAAACGACAGATATGATAAAACTCTCGTTTTTCGTCAAATATTTTTTGCCATATCTTATTTACAGCCAATAAAAATAAATAACAATAAAATCTGAACAAAAATTATGCTCGTACATAGACAATCCTGCAGTGGAAAATCAAACCGTTGTATACAATTTTTGATACTTGAATAAAATTATATCCTACAGTTATTTTTGTGTTGGGCTAAAAACAAATTTCATCGAAACAATACGTGCGAAGAGCTCATTTGTAATAATTTTGTATATTACTTGCATACTTGGGAAAATAGAAAAGCGTTTTAAATAAGGTTACGCCGTAAGAAGCATTAAGCGCTTTGTGAAATCACTTAGATGATGATATATGTATGAGTGTATATATTATAAATTTACTGTCATGAAAAGATATGCATGAGAGTACTAAAATTATTTTAGTTAGCGTCGTAAACGTTTGTTCAGCACTGACAATACCTTTCCTTTGCCTGAAAGATACGTCAAGAGTAAGAATCGCTATTCTTCTTGTGTAAGTTGTATTATTTATTATATACTCCGGTAATAATACAGGTAAATTTATTAAACAATAGCTTGTTCTATAACTGAATAGATTGCGAACAAGATATAAATACGAGTCGCTTCTGCTGAGCCATGGACCGTGTTCGCAATATGCCCACAAACATAACCGACGATATAACTGTTCCTATAGTATTTCGAACGGATTCATCCGCGATGATTGACGGCCTTTTGGCAAAAATGATTCTACCCATCATTTTGGCTTGTTAAACATTGGACTTATTTTGTATATTCTGAACTGGATTTTTATATTCTTCTGTAGACATTCGACAACGCTTAGCAGTGTACCATATTCGTAACAATATGATACAATGGGAGCTAACAGTTTGGGACTATTATTAATACCAAAGAATAAAGATGTTCAGTTTATAATTTCACACCATTGTTTTGAGTGGATTAATTATACTATTTTTATAAAACAGTAGTATTTTTTTCAACTAAAATTAAAAACGTTACATTGGTTTGAATCTTTGTAACTATATCGTTGAAGTTTTATTTAGTATGTAGTTCCAAAAAATTGAATATTCATCGATTGCTTGGTAGTAATTATATTTCGTTGCATTATTTTCACTTTATTATCAGATCCGTGTACAGGAAAGAGCTTGCGTTCCACGAACACCTCTCTCTAACTTTTCATAATATCGTGTCAAAATAGTTTAAAGGGCGTCAGGTTGTCAGGAAAAAATCCGTCGCTCAAATTAAATTAAAAAACATATATAATTTAAAGGTTTTTATTGAATCAATGTATGCAGATTTAATGTTTCGATCAACTACATCCATCACACAGTATAAAAATACAAAGAGCTCTTGCAAAGCGTTTGTGCATTTTAAAATTTAGCTGTATATAATGAATTGTTTTTCTCATGTTATCAACGTTAAAACGTTTTTTTATTCTGCCAACAATGGGTGTGTGCTGTGGAAACCAAACGCATGCCAACTGAACCGTGAACCAATGAGGTTTATTGGATCTACATATTATAATATTACGGCGCATGATGCGTTGCTGCGTTCACATTTCGCATTACACAATTTAATCACGAAAATTTTAATCTGCCTATCCAGCTCGAATTCAAATACTTACATACATCATACTGTACGAATATATACTTTCCTGATAAACTGACAAGTCCACGCACATTTACTTAAATTTATTGGTGGCATATTTTATTTGTGCAAATTTTTTTATGAACGATTATAATTTCTCACCTAGATCAAGTGAATATTTTTCAGAGTAAGACACTGCCGTATATTTTAATTCATGTTTATAAATAAATACAATTTTATGCCATCCTCAACCTTATTTAATTTACATGTTTAATGTAAGTATGCATATGTTTGCCCTATGATAAATTTTGTTCGTAACATATATCAATTTTTTTTATCAATAACCGAAATATTCATGTGATAAAATATACAAATATTAATTCAAGAGTGTCGTTAATACACTTAATGGTAAAATGATAAATTTGATGGATTGTTTCACTTTTAATGTCAAATCTTGGCGGGAAGTTATACTATTAAAGAATAAAACACTTTTTGTAATTAATACATATGGAATAAGTAACGCATTATTATTGTATCATCAACAAAAACGTCCAGGCTTTCCAATGGGGTAATTTGTAAATTTTGCACACAAGAGCTATATAAAAGAAATGAAATTTGCATTAACTGGATTATAATAATTCATAATCTCTACGATATTTTTTGTCGAACGCTCCTCACGTGACACATTTCCACCAACCGTGGGTGGTATGATAATCTATGGTGTTTGCATTCACTCAAATAATAACTTTTTTACTTGATGATTTCTGTTTTTATGGAATTTAACGAGTAATTCAATGTGGAAATGCGATTTTATTCATCAAAGACGCATTATTGTTTGTTTTAGTCAAACCGTAGGATATGGCTCGCACTGCAAGTATGTTATTTTATATTCACTTCTCTTATGTAATTTTGTACTATTTAATATTATTTCAAATTAAAAAATGGTGACTGAAATCATTTGTCCACACATATATATATTATAAGCAATTATTTTACTCCATAACTGAGTCATATGAATATTAATGGTTATTAAGCTTTTTAGTCCTGTAATATTTATATGATTGAATAAGTTATTGACAATATCGACTAAAAATTAATGCATATTTCAGTTTGTTGCAGCATAATTTTTGGTATTATTAATTGAATAACAACACAAAGCTTTAGTTATATAAATAAATCATATTCAAAGATAATTAAAAAGAATATTTTAAATTATGTATGACATAAATTTTCTGATATAAATAACTGAACTCAAAACATAATATTACGCGCTTTTAATATAACAACTAAAATATAAACCTTGTCCTGACACATGTGAAAATTTTATGATTTTCTTAGCGATAATGTTCAATAATCATTTGTGTTGGATTTTTGTAAATAGGCACGTTTCTGGATGCAAGTAATTGGAGAGCTTCGGATGGGGGTGAAATTGAAAAAGGTAGACTTTTCAAGGACTCCGATTGAGTACGAGCTCACACCTTATGAAATTTTAATGGACGACATCCGATCGAGGCGATTCAAGCTGAGAAAAGTCGATGGAAACATACCACCTAGGTAGTATTTTTTACAATTCCTTACTTCATACAACAGACAAATTATTACAATGTGCTTTTTTTTAATTTTACAAGATTTATGATACAAATAATTTATTTTTACTAGTTTTTTCATATCTAAATACGAATTACTCTTCAAAGAACGATGAATGCTTGCCTCAATGACGTTGTTTTTATTGTAAAATAATTAACATTCAACAAAAGAAAACGTTGTCTATACCAAGAAAATGTCAGAAGCTGTTTATATTTTTTTCTTCTAATCACTGACAAACAGGGAATTGTTGCCTTTGGAACTTAACTTGTATACCAATATAAAATGATTATTTGTGTTCATGTCCGCTCCCAATGTGGATCATGCAACCTCCTAATGGACGTATCTCCACATTTTTTTTTCTACAAGAACTACTTGTTACTCAGTTGCTCAACCTCTCTCCGAAGAAAATCGGGATAGAAAGGACAGGACTGGTGGTTGGCTAATCACTATATGTCATTATTTTTAGGATTGGAATGGAATGAAATTCTATTGAAAAAATGCGCTCCGGAAGTCTAATAAGAGGTGCCTACATGTGTGAATATATTTTGAATATCTTGCGTCGAGAAAATTCTCACATTGCCATAAACTATTACGATCAACCAGCCAAAATCGTTTTGTCGTATGTTGTGAAGAAAATTTATGTGTTTCAAAAGATAAAGATTAAAACAACATAAGTATCACTTAATTTAAGAAAAAACCCATACGTGCTCATAACTTTAAATATAATATTACAGAAGTGTACTCATAACCTTATGATCGTCATATCGCACGGCTTAACATATTTTTTCTTATTCCAGAGTGAAAAAAGACGCACATGCCCTCATTCTAGAATTTATTAGAAGTCGACCTCCACTCAAAAAGGTTTGTATTTTTCTTGATTTTCATTTCCTTATAGTTATCAGACTTTGTTGACCTTTTTTACATTTCCTGGGGAATAAAAAAATTAAAAATCCTATTTCATATATTAATGAAAACCTTATCGGAAAATATTGTCAGTATTTCCTTATACTTCATGTACTCTTATCTAAACATTGTCCTTTGCTGATTAAAGGGGCCGTGATTTTTTTTCGTTCCTATTGTTTTTTTGTTCACGCTTGGACAAATATGCGAACTATAATTGGAAAATTAATCTGCGAAGGCATTAATTTGACAACAATTATTTATCAGCAATTAAAAATTGTTTTGTATTACGATTAATTTCACATAAAAAAATGGGCGGTTCGTGTCTTCTCGTGATTGAGTTGATGTCATGTCTACAATAAATTTATAAAAATACAGTGTGATTAAAAATAAAAACGTTATTCACCGTTATGTAAAAACATTTTTTTATAGTTATTTTCATTGTAGCTTTTTTTATAAAACAACGTTTTAATGTTTTATAACATTTGACACACAATTTTATTAATTTGACTTACCTTTGAAATTATCATTTAATTTTTTTTCAATGCTGTTACTATGTTTGAAAAGGTAATTTTTGTACAACAAAAAATATTATATATTTATCATCATAATGTATATGTATATTTACGACGACTACTGGTCAAGATAATGTTTTGAAGAGATGTTTTAGCTAGTCATTTGGGGTTATGTAAAAACTTGAAAACATCACATCTATGCATTTCAATACAAAATATAATCAATTGAAAGAATCAAAATCTGTCAATATCATATCCGAAAAATGACATTTATAATGAAGTAATTAATATAAAAAATATATATTAGAAAAAAATGTTACTTCAAAGACGTGGAGTACATTGAAAACATCTATTAACCGAGAATTGTTTATCTTGAATATGTACAGAAACTGATAATGAATGATCTGTGACTTCATGGTAAAAATAATGTGTGTAATTTATTTAAAAAGATGTTTTTTAGCATCTTTATATAAGTATACATGACATATAAGCAAATTATTTTGTTCTTCAAAATATATATGAAGGTAAAAAAATACGCTTATTGACAAAACTCACTCACGAAAGTTTCAATGAATATTGTTTCTTAGCAACTAAATACTTGTTTTTTGTGTACATTAAGCCACATTTAAATAGTTGATTATTGATGGTAAATGACATTGTTCAAGAAAACATTTGACAAAAGTGATTTTAAATTTGAAAACTGGTTAAGACATGCATTATATCGCCAACTTACTGGCAGGTGTTGGTTAGTAATGAATTTAACAAAAATGAGGTTAGGTTAGAATTGATATACAAGAATCTCATTAGATTCTTGTATATCAATTCATTATGTGGAACGTTTGGCAAAACAGCAATTATTAAATTGGATTTAAAGACAGGCATTTTTCCTGGCCTTTTGATTCGTTACATTATTTGTGTCGGATCAGTATAAATCTATGTGTATTTCGATATTGTAATAATATATGTAACATAAAATATCAAGACCTTGTCCTAAAAGCTCAAATTTACTCAAAACTATCAATTTGTTACTAACATCTGCCATTGCGGAATCTGTCAGAATATATGATTAATTAAAGAGTCCGCAAATATTTCTGTAAATTTAAATTTATTTATTATTTTGTTTTGTGTTTTGGTTTTTGGTTTTTGGTTTATTCTTCTTACAAAACTATGCTTGTGTGTTTTCTATAATGGGTCAATAAAAATATTAAAATGCCGTCTTAGCATGTCCAAAAAAAGCTTATAATTGTTTTACTGTGTAATTATTATTTTGCAGGCTTCAGAACGAAAGTTGCCTCCAGCGGCAGCAAGAACGGCAACTCCTAGAGAACAACTTCTGGATTCCATAAAAATAGGGCGCCCTCTTAAACCAACACTTATCAGGCCGAGAACCAAATGTAAGTTAATATTATACCAATCAATTTCATATACCGGTGTCCTCCTTTATATCATTTTTTATTTGAATTTCACATCCAAAATACTGAAATAAATATTGTGTATTAAACAACCTTTTTAGAGTTGTTGTCAAAAAAATGATAATCATTGTAATAATATTAAATACAATAGGTAAACTTAGAAAGGTTTTGCTGAGATTATTGAATGTTTCACTATAAAACATATTTTTTATATGATTATAATTTTATTGTCAATTTTTAGAGCACAATTTATTTATTAATTTACTGCTAATAAACACATTCTGATTCAAAACAAATTGCTGTGTAGATAACACAACAATTCATGATAAAATAATGATTCAATACCAATTTTCAATTCATTATATCATTTCTATTTATACAATCTATTGAATTTGTATTTAAGTGAACATTGGCTCTTGATAAAATATATCTTTATTAAACATTTAATTGTTGAATCAATTCTTACTCATGGCAATATTACGAAGGCTTTTTCTGAATTATCTTGGATCTACAAATTTAAATGGTTACTGAGTGGTGCAAATAATTTAACACAGTTATGCAAACCCCTCTTATCTTTTCTTTCTGTGGTATACCAACAGATAAGCGTATTATTTAATAATTATAAAATCAAAATCTTATTTTAGACAGCAATTACTGTTATCTTTTGCCATTGCTTTTCTTAATTCTTAAGTAATGTGTATTTTATTTTATTTTAGGTTGATGTTTGAAAACCTCCACTCCTCACCAAATCCATCAACCCACATTTATCCCTAAGCTTGGATATTAGAAATAGTGTTCAATGCAACTCTAAAAAATACCTTTATATATTCAATAATTCCCAGCTTCTTCCGAATATGTACATAATTAAATTTATTCGTGTTGATAAAAAATTGTATTACAGGTACACTGCCATCTATTTATTAATTTTATCTTTAACTTGGTTTAGCTCCTTATTTGTTCGTAGAGTGTGTAGTGCTATGTATTGTTAGATGTCGCTAAACTGTAATAATTATTCTACCAACAACTGCAATGTATCTAAACCAAATTGAATACAATTAGACTCATTGTATCGTTTAATAAACAAAATTTAATATTTTTAAAAAAATCTTCATTATTGACTGTTTATTTTGTTTTCAAAATGTTATATGACGTAACAGAGCCATTTTCTACTCACTGATGGAAGGCAATAATAAATTATAAGCCGATTTAAAAAAAACATTTTTTGGCGACTACATTATTAACATAATAATAAAAAAACTTTTTGAAACCCACGATATTAAAAAAAACATTGTTTCTTACTTACTGTACTTATCTAATACATTTATTATTCAAGTCCACCATACCTTTAAAGGCGTTAGAAATATATATTTCCTGTATTAAAAAATACGTTGTCCAGTTATATATCGCCTGTGTAAGTATCAAAAAATAAAAAATAAATTGATTCAAAACCTAACCATCTATTGAATTGTATAAGTGTATGTTTTTTAAAATTTGTCGACATCTGTTAGATTGCAAACTATTAGCTGTAGTATTGCATAGATCTGAAAGAATTAAATAAACTGTATTTTTCTTGCATTATTATAACGGACTTTCTGCCAATCATAAAATATTTATGCCAACTCAATGAATATTATTATGAAATCTGACAATGAATGCTTTATCAAAAACATGCAAAATCCCAATAGTGTAAAACAAGCATTTTATTACTCACTATCATCTGTTTTAAAATCATTCAAATGGGATTATCTCAAAAACACAATTTAAGGATTGGTACGATTTGTTTTAATTGTACTCTTCAGTTGAATTGGTGTATAATATTTGGGATGTATAAAAAAAATAAATGAACCTTAATCAACTTATTTGACATACTTACATTAATGACGGCATCTCTAAAAACATTGCCAGTTCTTTAATAATAACTGAAAGTGCTCGCAATTACTTGAAAAAATCTAGCCTTTCAAAATGTCTACATCTATTATAAACCCGGGTAACCTCGACTGACTTTTCATATAAAATTAATTAACGAGACTTCCACGTACACGCTTGAAACATTTCCATTAAAATACTGAATACCTACATCGCTTCATATTAATTTTCAAGTAATACCTTATTCATGCCTTAAGTGTTTAAATTTTCACTTCACTATTTCAGTTAGCTTTTGGAGCTTTTTAAAATTTCAACGATTTGGTGTTTAATCAAATCATAAATTTGTATTACTAAATAATAACATAGGTAGTCTTCGTGAACACTTTTTTGTATTATTTAATTCATAGTTTTTCAACCTTTTTGGGATCCGTGATCCTTTTTGAGTCACATTTTTTTTTACTCTGGAATTGAACATTTTTAAAATAATTCTGTGAAAATTTTCCTCGCTGGCAGATTTCAAAATTTGACCCAGGAATTTACGGAATTCCCAAAATGGAAAGACGCGAGACCTTTTTTTTATAGCTTTTCTCAGAATTTCCAATTTCAAAAACCCCGAAATTCAGGGATATACCAAAATGAAAAAACGCGAGGGCTTTTTTTTAGTTCTTATCGGAATTTGAAAATATTTTGTAGCTGCCCGATTTTAAAAACCTGGGAGTTCGTGGATATTTACCCGTGACCACCCAAAAATGTGCTGTGGCTCCCCTAAACTGACTTTTTCTCTGTGTCCCCCGTTTGAGAAACCGTGATTTAATTGATACATTTTCAGTTGTATTTACGGTCACAGATACTTAATGTAGATTTTAAGCAAACGTTATTCTGTATTCAATATAAAATATACTTTTAAATTTATTTCAAAATTTAAAATGAGAAAAATCTATACGGAACACATACCGCGATAAATAGTTCATTGCAATGACCATTCTCATCCAAGTGAAACATGTGTACTGACGGTGAAACTTAATGGTAGTTTTTTTATAGTTTCCCCTATCCGTATATGAAGAAGAGTGTTCATAAAAAAATATTTGTTCACAGAATTTTCGTAAAATATGTGCGAGTTGAAAAAATACAATTAAAAATACATTTAGGCTTTCCTATAAAAACCATTAATAAATTTAATAAGTAACATGTATACATCAAAAATTGAATGATATGAGGATATTTTGAGAATCTGTACATCTTTCACAGTTTCTCGCATCTCACAAAGCACTCATATTGGTGTAATTGGTAAGCCTCTACATATAATAGATATTTTAAATTTACGTGTATAATCGGATGGAAGTAAACCATTTGTTAACTAATTAAAATGAAATTAAAATTTCACAAACGTGATATGTTGTTCTCCATAAATTGTCAATAATCAATGAAATTGTACACGCAATTTTTCCGTATAACCGGTTTTCCAGTTTTAATGAAAGACTAGCTGTAAGCCCGTTGACCTCAACGGAGAGATTTTTGTTGCATTTTTAAGTAGTCAGAAAAGTTACTGGCGTGAAAAAAAAATTACTAACCTATTTATTGAATAATCCAGAAATTCTGATAGTAAAAGAAATATCTCGGGGCGTATATCGACAGCCCTGCCCTGCAGTATTTAAATTGTAAATTATTTATTTTTGGAATAATGTTCTAGTTTGCTAACAACTATTTTTCGTAATAGCAGAAATTTTGTAAATTATTTAATTTTTGGAATAATGTTTATGTTTGCTAACAACCATTTTTCTTAGAAGCAGAAATTTCGTTAATTATTTTATTTTTGGTATAATTTTTAAGTTTGCTAACAATTATTTTTCATAGTAGCAAAAATAGTCCTTGTAAATTACTTAATTTTTGGAATAATGTTTAAGTTTGCTAACAATTATTTTTTCTATTAGCAGAAATAGACCTCGTAAATTATTTAATTTTTGGAATAATGTTTAAATTTGCTAACAACCATTTTTCATAGTAGCAAAAATAGTCCTTGTAAATTACTTAATTTTTGGAATAATGTTTAAGTTTGCTAACAATTATTTTTCCTATTAGCAGAAATAGACCTCGTAAATTATTTAATATTTGGAATAATGTTTAAGTTTGCTAACAACCATTTTTCTTAGAAGCAGAAATTTCGTTAGTTATTTTGTTTTTGGTATAATTTTTAAGTTTGCTAACAATTATTTTTCATAGTAGCATAAATAGTCCTTGTAAATTACTTAATTTTTGGAATAATGTTTAAGTTTGCTAACAATTATTTTTCCTATTAGCAGAAATAGACCTCGTAAATTATTTAATTTTTGGAATAATGTTTAAGTTTGCTAACAACCATTTTTCATAGAAGCAGAAATTTCGTTAGTTATTTTGTTTTTGGTATAATTTTTAAGTTTGCTAGCAATTATTTTTCATAGTAGCAAAAATAGTCCTTGTAAATTACTTAATTTTTGGAATAATGTTTAAGTTTGCTAACAATTATTTTTCCTATTAGCAGAAATAGATCTCGTAAATTATTTAATTTTTGGAATAATGTTTAAGTTTGCTAACAACCATTTTTCTTAGAAGCAGAAATTTCGTTAATTATTTTATTTTTGGTATAATTTTTAAGTTTGCTAACAATTATTTTTCATAGTAGCAAAAATAGTCCTTGTAAATTACTTAATTTTTGGAATAATGTTTAAGTTTGCTAACAATTATTTTTCCTATTAGCAGAAATAGACCTCGTAAATTATTTAATTTTTGGAATAATGTTTATGTTTGCTAACAACCATTTTTCTTAGAAGCAGAAATTTCGTTAATTATTTTATTTTTGGTATAATTTTTAAGTTTGCTAACAATTATTTTTCATAGTAGCAAAAATAGTCCTTGTAAATTACTTAATTTTTGGAATAATGTTTAAGTTTGCTTACAATTATTTTTTCTATTAGCAGAAATAGACCTCGTAAATTATTTAATTTTTGGAATAATGTTTAAATTTGCTAACAACCATTTTTCATAGTAGCAAAAATAGTCCTTGTAAATTACTTAATTTTTGGAATAATGTTTAAGTTTGCTAACAATTATTTTTCCTATTAGCAGAAATAGACCTCGTAAATTATTTAATATTTGGAATAATGTTTAAGTTTGCTAACAACCATTTTTCTTAGAAGCAGAAATTTTGTTAATTATTTTGTTTTTGGTATAATTTTTAAGTTTGCTAACAATTATTTTTCATAGTAGCATAAATAGTCCTTGTAAATTACTTAATTTTTGGAATAATGTTTAAGTTTGCTAACAATTATTTTTCCTATTAGCAGAAATAGACCTCGTAAATTATTTAATTTTTGGAATAATGTTTAAGTTTGCTAACAACCATTTTTCATAGTAGCAAAAATAGTCCTTGTAAATTACTTAATTTTTGGAACAATGTTTAAGTTTGCTAACAACCATTTTTCTTAGAAGCAGAAATTTCGTAAATTATTTTATTTTTGGTATAATTTTTAAGTTTGCTAACAATTATTTTTCATAGTAGCAAAAATAGTCCTTGTAAATTACTTCATTTTTGGAATAATGTTTAAGTTTGCTAACAATTATTTTTCCTATTAGCAGAAATAGACCTCGTAAATTATTTAATTTTTGGAATAATGTTTAAGTTTGCTAACAACCATTTTTCGTATATATATAAATAAATAGTTAATTAAATTATTATATATAATTGAGCAGCCCTATATAGCCGTTCACAACCCTGCAGGTGGAAATCTTGGAATTCAATATCGTTTAGTGCAAGATTTCACCCACAGATGTCATTATTAGTTCACTTAAAACGCGTTCTTATTTTTTGCTTTGTATTATTTAAATTATATAAAGTTTTTATATCGCTTTTCTCAAGTGGATTCGTAGATCAGTGTGTAAGCCGTCCGAACGACGCGCATGAAAATTGGGGCATGGTATCGAATCCCACAGCTGGAGAGAATATTTTTTGAAAATTAATTGTTTTTACACATAATAAAATAAAAATGTCATGATTTCAAAAATTCACTCATGACGTCAGAGAAAAATGAAGAAATGAATTAATGACGACAGCGGGGCAGGATGGGAGGGAGGGGGACCGTCTTTCTTGACGTCATCGAAAAGGCGAAATCGCGACCATAATATACAAACGAAAAAAGTATCTCTTTAGTATGAATAAAAAAATGTTGACAGCGTGGCTGGGGCGGAGGAGGGGAAGGGGAAATCGGGGACAATTTACAGACGGACGGACGGACGGACGGACGGACATTAACGACTATTAATATATAGAAGATTGTCGAAATTGGTCATCGAGGCGTCAAGTTTGCGTGTATTCAAAGTCATTTGAGTAAACTGGTTGTCAGTGCCGTGCTAGTTAATTCATAATAGAGTGGGATTGACGAAAATGTTTTTTACTCCTACTATCTTGAACGTTTTCTTTGCTGCTATTGCCTATCTGCAATATTATTATTTATACATAAAAAAAATACCTAATCCAACTGTATGAAATATAAATTAGTAGTAGAAAAGAAACTGTTGTAGAAAAAATACCTTTCACAATGTTTCATGCGGCATTTTCAGTGAAAACGCAACAAACATTTTCTACTTTAAGTTATAATAAGTTTAATTAATTTTTAACCGAAATTTAATTTTCGAAAGTCTCTATCACACGGGTTCCCAACCTGGGGGTCGTGAAGGGTTTCCTGGGGGGTCGCCAACTTTTTTAGATTTTAACAATATAGCAAATTGAGGATTTGAAATTCCCCGGTGAGCTAAAAAAAAAAAGGAGTTTCGGAGACAATCCGGGCAAAAAGTAAATCGAGGATTTCAAATTCCTGGGGGGGGGGGGTCGCTAGTCACATGGCTTTTATAAAAAGGGGTCGCCACCCGAAAACGGTTGAGAACCTATACACTATCATAATTATTATGTTACTGCGAAGGTTGTGCTCTGACAAGTAACTCCACTGTTCTATAATGATGTTTAGTTGAATGGCGTGGGAACTGGTCTAAACGAGCACTAGCATCAAAGTCTCGCGCCCAGGCCCTCGGGCTGCGAGTTCTATCAATATTACAGCACTATCAATGGACATTGGCAGTGATATGAAAACTTACTCCTCCGCATCAATGACGATATCTATCAGGAAATTGCTAAAAAAACTGTGAAGATTATTTGTCTCGAGTTGGTTAACTTTTCGTAACATTACGTATTAAATATCTTTTATTTCCTATTACGCGTTTATGTTTATGAAATATTTATCACCGTGTTTGGTTTTACAACTGTGTAGGCTTTCTACCGAGTAATTGAACATTTTGTCCAATCTCAGGACAAATTGTATTTTTTTACGGATCAGGTACATAAGAACGAGATTTTGTCGACTCCTATTCGATATTCTGAAAAATAAATTTTATAAAATATACTCATTTTAGTGCTAAATTAAACAAACAGATGTTGTATTTTTCAGATATCGATTTATCGAATTGTCAAATTGAAATCGTGTTTACATTTTTCATTGTTTATAAATCTACTATGTATGATAATTGGAATCAGATAATTTCTATGAAAAAAAATAATTATACTCCTATTTTTTTGAAATTTATATTATCATTACTCATTGTAAAATACTTAGACCGTCCAGTGAATTACTTATTACTGAAAACATGGTAAAGTACATTATTATTTTGTTATACATTCATACAGAAATTATCTATTAATAAAAAAACATCACAGGTGAAATCGACCTAAAGTTTCAGAGTGGTTTGATCTAAACGAAATCTAAATAAGGCAATTTATCATTGGAGCTTCTTATTGTGGTTGATTAGATATAAAAGTGACTTTTTTATATTTATCTTCAAATTATACTAATGCAACCCGGCGTAAAAAATAAAAATCAAAATCAAAACCACCATTACATTATTACTGCATACATATTTTAGAATGCTATAAATGTATGTATTTCTTGTCTTTATGTAGATCATTTATCAAAATAATATTTGATAATCTATTTTTTGTTTTTATTAATATAATGAGTGTTGTTGGTACATAATCGATAAAAAATATTAGCTAGTTAGTTAAACTGATTAGCTAGTTTACAGTGTTAGTTAATCACCATTGTATATTTTTGAAAACGCGTTAAATACAATTGACAATAAAGACAACACTAATAAAATCGACCAAAACGTATTGTTCCCTTGTTGAAAAAATCTGACACAACAGTTTATATACGTATTTTAAGTTTCTCAATAAAGTCGGCACATCGTAAGCATTTGAAATCATTCACAAAAATATTGATATACTGTTTTCTTACCCTTTCTCACTTTCTACAAGCGATGGCTAAACATATAAATAATAATATTCGCTAACTTGTATCCACTGACACAATAATTGCACAAAAAACCATAAAAGAATTTCAAAAGTAATTTTGGATGTCTATAAAATTTAATTAATCTAGAATCTAATTGTTATGTCGATTATAAATGAAATTCATTTATTTTCAATCGAATCGTTGGATATCTTTGATCGGTCAAAGAATGTCTAGAATACGCCGTCCACCGGAACTAACATCGCATTAAATCGGAAACTCGATTATTGTTTGCATCCGCGATTAAATACCCTTCACTTTTTTGCATTGTTATTTTTCTATTATTTTTTTTGGTCGATGAAATATCCGCTGATCACCAACTCGTTATATTGTATTACACAATGATGCAATTATTCCAAGTATCGACAGGTATTAATGTACAGCGATATTTTTTTCGGAAGTTAAATTTATATGTAAAAAAACATTTCTCTAATATTTCTTGTGTTGTATAGATATATTAAATAGCAAGCGCTTAAAACATATAAATTTAAAAATATAACTATATGTATACAAATGATTGTTGTAGTTCACTAGGTAATGCAATAATCAATCTTGACAGTTTTATCAGTCGCTCCTAATAATACCAAATACGATTCACTACTTTTTAATGCTAGTATATGAAGATTAAAATGAAGTGCAGTATTTGGAATTTATTGGGTTGTATGGATAATATTCTAAGAAAAATGATGGGCTTTGGTTCTTGTGAATCGTAAACACTGTTTCGGTTCAAGATATTCTTAACATAATAGATACACATTTGACTTACGGTATTTGCAATCAATGAAATGACTTAACTATTGATTATGAAATTCTTTTACTTTTATTTCAGATAATAATTCTACTTGCAAATAAGAAAAGGTATTTTAAATGATAAAATTATCAAGCTTCGCAATATTATATTGTCTATCATTGTGTAGTAATAGTTTTTTGACACTAGAAATTATCTATTGGTCTCTCAAGAATTTAAACGTGTAATGTGGGTGCTTTTCAGTGGTACAAAATACATTTATCATATTAAATTACCACGAGTCATTAATCATTTCTATAATTTTCAATTCAACGCTTTGCAGTTTTTTTTATCTAAGAATTATGGGAATAAAACTATTTTTAAATGTCTATGCTTTTTCCTACGATGAACTTCAGCTTTTACTGGATACATTTGGTCAGCAATGGCTTCTCAATTTAAAGGAGCGATTCATAATTGTGTTTACATTTACATTTTTTTTAAGAGGATACCTTTGATTAAAGATTGACAAAATATAATAAAAAATGTGTTTCCCTTGTAATAATTATCTATTTTTCCATTCTTTTGTGTTAATAATATATTGTTGTATTATAAGTCCAGATGAATGATTTACAATTCGAATATGTTATCACGTTTTTTTAATGCCAAACCTATTTTTTATCCCGCGTGAACTGTTCATGTGAAATGACAGCGGCAACAGCGTGACGTGTACGCGGGTTCGCTTAGGTTAAGAACAAGGCTGTATTTATAAACCGCGACAACTCTCCCAGCGAAGCCTTCCACAATACTAGTAGGTACACGGCTAAAATCACCAGTGACACTCAAATCATCATTCATTGGTGTAGGAAAATTCTTGGAACCGTTAGAAATAAATGTGTCCCAAATGTTTTTTCATTATCAGAAGTATTTTACATAATGAATTTGTCTTTCTTAATAAAAAAATTTATCGCTTTTATGTGATGCAATGACAGTCGATTAATTCCACTGTTTTATAGTATAGTGAAGTCACCATAGAACGTTTTTATAAGGTATACCTTATTCTTTCAATTAATTACCATATAGGCATTAGAAATTGCTAATTCAAACAGCCATATATCTATGTATGTGGTTTAGGTATACATACATTTGGAACTAAATTTATTATTAACCTGTTTTAAAACTTAACTACTTACCATATCATAACAAAAAAAATAAGTAATGTATTTGATGAGAAAAATATTCATAATCTTCTCGTATTTATTATCTTAAGTTTCAACTTATATACATTTTAATTTATTTGTGTATTTATACATTTCAGTTTTTATTGAACAGACCGTTTCATAAAATTCCATGTCCAAGTTTAGTCTCATCCTAACACTTATACCTCGCAAATAAATATCAAATAAAACAAAAGTATTGATATTATTAATAAGGAAACTTGCCGAAAACTTTTATTTTAACATTACGCTCGATTACTTGTGACTATATTTCTACCATATGGTTATAATATTTATACACTAACAGCAATAAAAAATATATGCTCTTTATAACTTTTTCTTTTTTAATACCACCCAAAAGTTTTTATTTTTAAATGGTTGAAGTATCTTTATTGTCCAAAATATATTACGTATTTGTTTACTAATAACTCTTTTATACTCATTCAACATGTATGTATTGATATCAGGACCAGTTTCACTATATAATGTAGAAAAATAAAACACTCCACCAATCATTGACAGTGAACACCTCAAAAGAAGCATTAAATATTGTTTCTTTTATGCATCCATTTTCCAATCTATGTTCTCCACATCTTGATGTAGCTACAACTCAGCGTAGTCTTTGTTATCCTGGAGCAGGGGTGATGAACCTTGTAATTTCTAAAGACCACATTCATTTATTAGATTTAACATAAGGCCGCAGTAAGGAAAACGTAAGATACGTGTAATAACATCAAGAACATTTCTTCACAAAGTCACTAGACAGTAAACTCGGTGCGAAAAGACATAGCAAACACTCATGCCAAAGACCTCAAAGATTATATAGAATTCATCATTTGATGTTGACTTTGCCAGGATTCGACCTCAAACATCTTTTCGGAGATGGTAACGTTTATCAAATTTAAAAAAATATATATTTATAAAATACTGATGAATTACCCCTTTTCAATCGAAAATAATTATACGCCTCCGTAGTTTTGTAATTGTTGTTGTTTTTTTTTTTAATATCTACCATGCGTACCATCTTCATGCTTCATCAATCATATTTCTTCGTGGATTCAAAACATTACAACAAAAGGCATTCTATTTTACTGACTGAAATGCGAAGTATTTGTTGCTACTTGAAACGTAAACAATTCGGTTTGTCGACCTTAAAAATGAACGATATCTTTTAGAACTGGCCATTTCTCAGGATAAATAATTATTACGTAAACAAATAATTTATCAGCAAAGCAAGATTGACAATCGAGGCAAAGCGTGTCTTCTCTCGCCTAGCCGTTGTTGTAGACAATTATAGGGGCTCCTTTTGCTTGCGTCGCAACGTGTTCACCGTATTAACGTGAAGCAATTTTCTATTCACTGTCATCAACCTTTTTTACTTCACCTGAAAAATAGGTTACTTTATACAACGCATAATGATTCTTTGCAATTTCGCTGCTCACGAATTCCGGACGCTGGTTTTTTTGAAACGTATAACGCTCACGTTGCTATTCTGTATAGTTCACGAATGACAATAATACGCCAAGAATTAGGCTTTTAATTATTATTTATTTTTTGCATCTTGAAACTCCAGTCAGAGTAAATTACTGAGGTATGTATATGTATGCAAATCCGGAATGATCACACTAACGCTCCGTAGAGCGACCTGCCTTTATAATAAATATTTATGCAAATAACGGTAAATATTGCCGTTTATACATAATACAAAAATATTAAATTGATGGATGTGTATTCAAGTTTTATATAATTTAGATACTTGAACCCAATGTCTTCTCAATGTGCTAAATTATTCTTAACAGTACCTTAAACGGTAGAGAAAAACATACTTATTTTATGTTTTATTTTTACGTGACATCTTTCGTTTCATTAAATCATTTTTTGTTACTTTATCACTCATTATGGAAACTAAATGGTTCCACGGTAGTAATTTTTATTTTACCCATAAAAATCATATCCATAAACATGTTTCTTTTAATGTTTATAACAATATTTAATCATTAATATTGTATTATGATTGACAAATAGTTCTAAATTCTTGCATCGGAGCTGATAAATTGTGTAAACATTCCGTGAATTTTTCTAAAAATATATTTTAACGATCTTTAAAATTGAACAAATCTTTAAAGTACTCGTGTCGTGTAGAACTTTGTCGGATGTTAAAGTTCACAATCACATTCTTCGAGCACGTTCAGCATAAGTAAGTAACTTACTGAAAAGATCGTCCGCTTCGCTTATCAAGCACTCTAATCGAGTCTTATCCCATTCACCGCTCTGAAACAAATAAACAACATTTACTTTATAACAGCAAACAAAGTTTAAATCAAAATAAACTCATTTGCAATCGTATCACTATACTTTCTTATAGTTAATGTCTTTTAAGTAGTGAAATTTATTAATGGGTATGATTTTGTTGAAATTATTCAAACTTTACAGATAAGGCTTTTTCAGTTGTATCTTCGTTGCACATCAAACAAATGTGGCATATTTTTATTATTAAATTAAATGTTTGTCGAGTTAATCTTTTACACAATAACTGTGTTATAATATAAAATAACTTTGATTATTCCACGTATTGTGCTACAAATTGTGACACGTGTTTTGACTCTTTCAGAGGCATCGTCATACAGATTTACTTTCACAAATGCTTGCTTAAGTACGAATAATTTTAATTTTACTACTCTGATATATTATAAAAATAAAAATGGGAGGCTAGGAGGGGATGATAGAAATACAAATGACATTCACATTAATAAATGATTAACTAATGAGTTGCATCAATTAGGACGGGTTAAACCGTTGGAAAATAAATTTAGCAGTGGCGAAAAATCTGTTTTATTCAAGATACTGTGTTATAAATTAAAGTGATTTAAACATTATAGTAAACTAGAAAATAAAATAAAGAAGAATCTCACATGATTCGAAATTTCGGAAAAGAAAAATAATGTAAAATATCATGATGCCTACCTGGACAATAATTTAAATGTCCACACGTTCTAAGCTATTTTGTAAGATTAAATATTTCATTTCCGACATTGCCGAAGGCTTTTTTAAAATCATGGCCGTGTTCTTAATACCCAACTAATGATAAATGGTGCTCAAATTCGTATTGATAATTCAACGCAAATAAATACATGCGTTTTGATGCTCAATATTTGTATTAGTGTTCTAATTACATATCTTTTTTCGCAAAGCATGCGTTAGATGCTTTGACTGTCCAAATTAACGTAACTTTTGACAAAAAACATACGTTAAACGAAGAAACTCATTTATAATTGGTGTTCACTACATGCACTGTAAGAATAACTAGGATACAGGTTGCTAATACCTTGTCATTCCGTGAAATGCTATCGATTCTTTCAAAGCTCAACACTCACGTGTATAATTAATTATCCAAGTACACCGTAATCGAAAAGCGGATTCCGCAGCAGTCGAAAAAAGTGGCCCACCGGACACCGGTCCTCGAAGACGCCGTTTTCGGTGTGTGTCGCCCGAGGGCCGCCGCGACTCTGCACCACCACTTCCCGCCCCGCTCCGACACTGCGCGACGCCGAAGCGAAGGCTCGCGTGGTCGCTAGCTCGACTGCCTCAGTATCCAACAATACATTCTACTGAATGACAGACAGTCGTTTATTGCACCTCAATACTAATTGATATAGCATAATTGGCTTATTGAAGTGTTCGAAATATTCATTGACAATGAATCAATATATTAATGCGAAATGTCATTACTGAACAATCATCTTCGTTCTGTACATTAGTTTTAAACTATTTACTAGTAAAGTATTATCGTTTGTGCTACTGTTATCAATAAGTAAATACTGACAAATCGGTATATATTCGACTCTTACTGTAAAGGTTTGTAGTGTTTGAAATATCTCTGTGGAAAGTGAACGTGAATTTTGTAATAGTTACGATGATTAACTTTTAAGTGTTTTTTATAAAACAGTTTTTCTGTACAATACTAACGAAGACAATACTGCTTATTCTGTGTGCACAGTGGAGTCTAATTTGTAATTGAGTATTCAAAGTAAATCCTTGTCTTTTATGAGTTCCCACGGCATACTTTCCACGCTACTGCATGGAATTGTATAAATAATTAAGTTATTCCGAAAGTGACATCATGACTTTGGATATTTTAACAGGTAATTCTTCCCAAACTTTCCGTCTCCCTATAATACCTTTTAAATATTTAATAATGTAACTGAGAACGTATATCGACAATCCACTATAATATGGAAACTAGTAACACATAGTTTGAATGAATGAAATTTGAGTTGTCTTTAGTGACTTCGTATCCAATATTTTCTCTTAATACGAACAAATCGATTTTCATTTAACTGATGACATAGTGATTATTTCTACGGAAACATATACATACAAACAACTCCAGTGTGAAGGCCCTTTTAATTATGCCAAATACATGATATGTGTAACCTGATGAATATATTATACATGGAATAATGAAAATATAAAATAAGTTCTACATACATAGTAATGTTTTTCTGCTTCTATTTCACGCTTACTACGTTAGCTACGTTAATACCCCTCAACTAGTGTAATTTTCCATGGTTATAGTATTACAAATGAGTTTTCTATATAATTATGGTAATTTCACTTTGAATGAATGTTGACAGGTGGCACTACCACCTGGTACATGTATAATACTAGTAGTTATATAAAAAGATTTACTACTTTATTAATTCACGATGGTTTAAAAACTCTACCATTGCAGTGGCGTCACTACTATTTTTTTTAGTAAGCACGGTATTGACGTGATTTTTTTGATTTTATTTCATCTTTTTGTAAAATTCAATTGATGACTGTATAATTTTTTTGACTCCAATTTTAATTTAATAACATTGCCAATTTTTAGCCACACTGTGTGTGATGCCGGTGAACAAACAATAATAATTTAATTATACATTTGTATTCATTATTTTGTTATCATCGTTTCAAATACCATTACATCTAGTGTGTAGTACAAAAACACGTTTTACTATTATAGCTATCGTAAAGTATTGATATTGTCATATGGCCAAAATGCTTATCCAAATTGAATAGCAATCATATTATAACCACAAATTTACAAGTTATAGATAGCACTTATAAAATACTTAGCGATTGCTTATTTCATTGTTATATCAAAGCAATAAATATTATTCAAACATTTTTCTTACACATTCCTACCTCAAACCCAACCACACAAAAACGTGTCGTTTTTTGTTATCAAAACTCTTGACTACGCTCTCAAGCTGTTCTGTTCTGTAAGAGAAAGTTCTCGCAGAGGCATGAATGACATCATATCGCCTTTTTCATTAAAAACTCCACGCTGCATTAAACCTATCAAATAAGTATAATAACGACGATATAAGAGAGCGCGGATAGTACGATCGTCGAATCGTCAGCGCAATATTTTTAGGTAGCGGAAACTTGATATCCTATTACCACGGTCCAAGATTTGCATACTATGCTTACACTTTTTTCAAATAGTACTACTTGCTTGATGATTGATGACTGCATCATGTTTTGTAGTTTGATATCATTGAAACTAACTACTAGTACATTTAAGAAAGACTCGCGTAGATGAATATTACATTTGCAAAAGACATTATTGTTTAATGAACTGCTGAATATATATTAAAAAAAATGGTGCTCTTACAGAAGACAAACAACATTTGATAAAATTAATTTTTAATTTTTCTTGCTCTTATATCGGATTGTCTGAATTTTAGACCTGGGTGGGGAACCTTTTTATTTCGGAGGGCCACATTCATTTATCTGTTTCAACATAAGGTCGCAGTAAAAAAAAACGTTGACACTTCCCCTTTTTTCAACCGTCGAACATATAAATTGCGTATAATTTTTTGATCAAAGTAAATACTTTGATCAAGTCAAAAAGCCGCATCAGAGTAGCTATAGGACCGCAGGTTTCCTTCTACTATTTTAGACCATCAGATAGACTAAAATCTAAATAAATGTTAAAAAATATATACAATACTGATTATCATTTAGAATATTCTAAAACGCATTAGTAACTGTCGTCTTACGCGCCTTTTTCGCGTTTATCGACTATTTGGTCTAGTTTTATTTTTGAAATCCTTAAATGTGTTCATTACTCAGCAGATTAGAAAAGACGGTTATCCAATTAGCCTCTTGGCCTCGCCTACAGTTTACTTCTTCCCGGTTGGTATGCAATTCGATAAATGCAAAACTGTCAGATAGCGTAATGCGATTGTGAAGTAATGTGTTTTTATTCTGAATACAATACATTTTTTATTGGCATATTGTTTAACAAATTACAAATGCAATGTTTCTACAAACACAGAGCGTCTCTGAGGTGTGCGAACATAGTTCTCGATTTTGTCATCGCGCTCAAATTCACAATGATATGTGATCCGTGTATTAATTACATGAAATAACTATATGTTACGTCAACGTGTGCCAAAGAAAGTAGTCCATACAGCTCATATGTACATATCATTGTTTGGGCCCCAAGATTTCGAAATATTCCCTTATGGTTGGAGATGATTCAGATACAGAAATAATAATATAAGAGTCTATTTGAGGATGTATAGATATTACGCATAACTTTACCCAACCGACTTTCTTTTAGGCATGCTTTTTAAAAGTTTGAACTCCCGAAGATAAATATACCTGGATATATATATATATATATATATATATTGACTTATACGAGACAAAATGAGAATTCCGCCATTCTTGAAAGTATCAAACATTATTTTCCTGATCATTTGTGGTTTCGTGGAATTAATTGTGTGTTCTTCTAAGCCTAAGGCATAAAGCATCATGCAAATGGTGATGCTTTAACAATGTTTAACAGTATTGCTTCGTATGTCGACATACGTCGCGTGAACGTGAGTGAGTTCAGACGGGTACTATTTTTTATATATTAAATTAGACTATGTTTGAGTGTACTCGGTTGATTTCTTCGCCAATTTTCAATATTTTTACATTGCAAAAGTAATAAACCTACAATTTTTTTTATAATGTACATACAATCATGTAAGATGGCTTAATCGTGACTGGCTGGGTCACGTACTGCGGATGCCTCCGGAAAGCCTTAATCCTGCCTGCCTCTTCTTCCGACCGGTGGGATTCCGGCGTCCTAGACGACCGTTAGATACTATCCATAGGATGTAAACGGTGGAACTGAGGGATGGTGGCATATCATGGGAGGAAGCAAAGTAATTGGCGGGAGACAGGCAAATATGGAGGTGCCGCATGGCGGCCATATGCTTCACATAGAGAGCGAATATGTTAAAATAAGAATTTTCGTTCGCATCGTCGGTACTCAGCAGTAAGATGGATATTATTTTTCAATTTTTGTAAACCGAATATTTATTATTGAGTCATTGTTAGCTTAACTTTTACTACAGAAACAAAAATTTCGAAACAAACCTTATCTATTGCATATCAAATGAAACATTGTGAATATTGCTTAAACAAAAACGGTAATTTGAGTTTAAGAAGGTCTTATTACTTAAGTGATAACAATACTGTTTGTTTGCAAGAATGCCTAGAAATTTCCTGTTCCTTGTTTGCTATAGATTACGCAATGGTTTTAGTTATGATATAATTTTGGAAGCCAGATTGCACTGGTAATTGTATTATATAGAATGATTGTCGGTCGATATGTATGCATTGTGGTAAAACATCTTGCTTGCAATTGATTTCAGTTGAACCATTTTTATAATAAAACTTTCCACGGTTGATTTATGATTAAATATCACATTTCTATGCAAGCACCCATTTATATAAATTACCATAGCAATATACCTTATAAAATTAATTTGTTTTGTATCTATTTATATTTTATATCATAATGAATTTATCATCGACACGAAACTATGAAGATTCATAAATAAAACGGCTACATAAAGCCGATCGGCGGGCACGAGTTTTTCCTCCCCCGTCGGACGTCTGTTCCACTTGCGTATTTCATACGCGAGGGTGGCGAGAGAAAATCCTCCACGCCTCCCCGCACGCCTGTGCTTGCGCGAGCTCTTTTGTATTATGAGAACAGGGGTACGAATTCGGGGGCGGGAACGACGCCAGTCCGCCCGAGTCTCGCCGAGAAGGCGGTCGCGACGTTCGCCGTCGTGAAGTCTCCTATTTCGCTCTGTTTACATCCGACATCGGATGAGTCACGCGTCACATCGACAATCGCAATCGCAGCTATCTTCAAATGATTCGCGACTAACACTATAGCTTCAGCCTCGGCTAATTGCATTGCTCGTATCATCGGATAGGACTGGTCAGATCTCCGTGAGATATCGCAATTTCGTTATCGGGTGCCATGGTGTGATTGTGCAAATCTGAGATCGGATTGGGATGAAAGAGTGCCGCAACGGCGGAGGAGGCGCAGGAAAGAGATCCGCGTTGATGTTCGTCGGGGGCGCGCCGAGGGCAGTCGTGGGATTGCCTCAGCCGGAGACTTCGCCCGACGAGCCCGTCGTGGACGTAGCCCAGGACCAGTCATACTGGCAACCGACGCCCGCCGGACGAAAATCCAAAGGTCAAACGGCGCTCTCGTCTGCTGCATACTATTTTTAACTCATTTTTTGGAATTGAAGAAATCAAGAACCTTCGTTATGTTTGGTAGCCGAGAATATAATTATTTATTTAACCGTCACAACCGTAATGTTTTAACATAGCATAATATGTTATAATCCCCGGCAACTAACATATAACTACTTAAAATTTAAAATTAAACATGATTTTATGTTTTGTTTTAAGGCCGTTTTCTTGTTATTCATAAAAATCTCATCTCGAAAAAAATCGAAACTATGCGAAAGACGTTATCACCGAAGACAGCTGTGAAACAAAATTCGCACGGTTCATTGTGTTTTGTCAAATTGTAATAGGTTAAACACACCATTGCTAAAAATAAACTGACAATTCTTGATCACTTTATGTTACTTTTTTTCAATACTATAACTATCGCATATATGGGTAACGCGTCTAAGCACGGTTTTATATTATATTTATTGTGTGAGGCAGTTAATAGCTGATCATAGAAATGTGGCGAGAAATCATTTCGAATTATTCTAACAAAGTTGTCTACTCCTAGTTCAGATCATATAATAGAAGTTTATCTTCGAGAAAGATAGTGATAAGACAAGACTAGTGGTTTGCTAAGCGGTCTTACTTCGCCTTGTTTAAAGTATTGGATAGGCGGGAGGGAGTTTCTACATCACAGACAGTCATGCATGTCGAACACACCCGTAAATCAATTTAAAATACAATTTATGAAACTGTTCTTACTGCAATTCGAACCCGATAACACCGCCACGAAAGACAACGTCGTTAACCACTCTGCTTTAATCCCAGCAGTAGCAAATATTATAACAATCAAATTAAATCAATTTATTGAAGGCGAATATTTTTCTTTCGCAATCGACCTAAGAAAAATGTTCATTTTTCAACCGTTGACCTATCCAATTGAAAAGATTTTTTTAAATTCAGTAATCATTACATTTTAATTTAATCTAACATTTTTAAAGCCTTATTTCAAAACTATCTTAAAAGAAAAATTTATGGATGAATGAAAAAATATTTCTTAACCTTTTCTGATCGAAATTAAACATATATAATCAACTTTCCGCGTGAGTTACAATATCATTATTTTTCGTCATTCATACTAATGAAACTACTAATATATCCAATTCCTTGATGATCGTAATCGCCCTCTTACAATCGCGTGACAACTAAAACTTTTATCGTGTTGACGAATGATTTATTTACATATAAAAAAATAAATCAACCATGAGATGTAAAGAATTTTTCCAATGTTATGGTTGGCCATGCGTAGCTCAAATAGCCTATAATTTACATTTTGTATTTTTTATTATTCACTGTCACAACAATCATGGGAGACTTAATATCAACTGTTTTTTCTTAGCGAGTAGAAAATTCTCCACGTTTTTCATTCGAACGGTTTTACTGTATCTGTTTTCATATGAGTCACTGAACGATCTATAAATTTGCAAACGTCGAGTACTTGTGTATATTTTATCTTACACCCTTTCTGTCGGGAATAAATTGTGGTTGGTGTAATACTCTGGGGGTGCACGACCTCTACAGAAGGGTCGGGAAAAATTCTATAAGTGTTGTAGGCAACATTTTTCGTATTTTCATTTGTTATGTACCACAAACTCACTTTTCACTGTAAATTTTCATCTTTTTTTTTATCTAATTTAGTTTACCCTTCAAACTCGGAAGCCCAAAAATATGCTCTATTTTGATGTCAATTTATAATAGAAAAAGTTGAAGGATTTCATTCAAATTACTTGATTTCTTAGAAAGATCAGATTTATGTTTTAGTTACGTATACTTTTTATATACAAAAAAAATACTATTGACTGTAAATTACATTTTTTTAATTTTAAAGATAGTAGAATTTTGGAATTTGACACACTTTTTACACGTCAGGAATTATTTTTATGATGCTATGTATAAAATTAATATTTAAAATAGTGATAAAAATGTATATTCGATACTATGATGGAAACCTTTTAGTTTTACCATGATATCCGATAAAGCGCTGGTCTGTGAGTAATAACTATAAAAAAAAAGTTGGATAGCCACTGGTTTCAAAGTTATTAGCTCAATATGTCACCAAAAATGTTTTTGAAAACGAAAAATCATTTTTTTATATATATTTATTCGTTCACCTGCTGCTCATTCTGTTATTGATTGAATATTAAGCAGCAGCTATTCAAATTATATTTAAGACACACGTGTTTTAAGGGTTACAAGCTTTTATTGGCATATTCAAATAATCAAACGAAATCATTGGCGCATTGTATTCATATCGGCATATATATAAATATTTAACACTTAAGTACCGAAACGTCGAAAATAGGATAGAGGAACGATGGGGTACAGTGACCGCAGAAAAATCTCTGTATTTATTGCATTGCATTATTGGTATTTCGCTAAATACCAATAATTTTGCTATGTGAATAAGCCCCATAGAAACTCGAAGGTTAATAAAATTTAAACCAGGTTCTTAAAATTTCACTTAGTGGAAAGGTCAAAAGCAGTTTCCTCAACTGATATTATTTTCATTACCAGAATATCCACTTTTTCGACATCATTAATATTATTTCCTGTTCAATGATATTATTTCATGTCCATAAAAAAACCCAAAGTTATACATTATATAACTAGTTTTCTCATCAGTTCATAAATTTAGTGTTCGCTACACCTGTCTGTAAATAGCTCGCGACAGTCGAAAGCTTGCATGTGCTGGCTATTAATCATCGAGGTATTTTTTTAAAGAAAGCTTTTTAGGGAGGCTCTATGGGAAACACGACCACGCGTATTTTCATAAACAGAATAAATTATTTATTGCTAATAACTTAGAGTGCACTAAAATACTGCTTGTTCAACTAACATTTTTTGGGCTAAAAGTGTTATTAGGTACATATAATTATGTACTATGTTTATAATAACATGATGGCAATTGATATTGTATAGAAATACTGCATTCTGTTATAAAATATTATATTGCAATATATATTTTTTTTATAATACGAATACAAGATAAATATTATATTAGAAAGCAAGAATTTATGACAACAGAGCATAATATTATAAGGTTACCTTGAAGTTCTAGACCGCTGCTACTCATAATAAATTGTTATTAAAAGCAATTTAAATGCCAAACTGAGTATAAAAAACAGATATATTCAGCTAATGGTCTTAAAAACGCACATGACAAAATAATAATCGCTTTATATTAAATGTCGATCAAGTAATTATTATTATGGATGTTGTAAGATAGCTCGATAATTAATTACGGTGTAAATGCATTTGCGAAAAATTGTATTCAAATCTTCTCACGAGGTTATCAGAACAAAACGTTTTCTGAATGTTGTTGTATTATATGTTAGTAAGCATTGTTAAATGAAATATTTTTTATGCTATTCTTCCAAGTATTGAACTATTGCTTGGATCAACCAAATATGAGTTGTTTTTGTTATTACTTAAATCGTAACGAAAAATGATTTAACATAAAACAGCACATTTAAAAAATAATCGAAAATTCTTTGGTCATTGTGGCTTGTGTCCGTTACCGAACTGTCAAGAGACACAGTAGATTTGCAAAATAAAAAATTCAATCCCTTTTTTATGGTGAATTTGTCTACACTAAATATAATATAAATAGTATGTTTCATTACGAACTAAAACTTTCGCAAGTTTTTGAACATTAGCTTCGCTTTGTACATTTAGTCTACGTCAACGTTTCCCAAACTTTTTTTCGCGCGACCCGGTTATTTTAATATTTCTCCTTCGTGACCCACTAAATTTGTTATGGCCTATATATACTGCCGGTGTAATAAATAGGTAAAATAAAACTGTATATTTATGTCCATACAGTCTTTATATGTTATAATACAAAATAATTTACTCTGATAAACCTATATAGATATCAAATGCACCAGTAATTTATTAATGAGAGGTATTACGAAATTATATATTAAATAATCAGATTTATTTTAGGAAATTGGCGACCCGGCATTTTGTTTTCTGCGACCCGGTACCGGGTCGCGACCCATCATTTAAGAATCGCTGGTCTACGTAATCTATACCTACTTACAGTTGCCTGAATGTTTAGTTGTTTGCTGTATGTTGCTACATTTGATATTTCAAATGTGTTGATTCAGCATGGTACATGGTAATCGAATCGCTTAAAAATATGTTGTATTGAGTTATGTATGCAAAATTATTTTAGATGATATCGTAACATTGACAATTGGTGTCAAAATTCATTTAGTTTAACCTGGTTGTTGTTATATCGGAGTTTCACTTTCATAAATTCCGTCAAAAATCATAAAGTTATGACAGATAATAAATGTTTTCCATCATCATTTTCATGTGATGCATATTTATTTTTAAATAGATTGTTTATGTTATGTTATTATAAAAGAAACGAGATTGTTAATCGAAGAAATTGAGGATTTCTGTTATGATATTAATGAAAACAATCGTTAGTAATTCAAATATCGAGTAGACATTTCTTATTTCAGCCGTAACATCGATTTAATTTTTGTACTTCCAGATTTCTTCCCAATTTTTTTTTTCACTAGAACAGAATTAGCAAAACTATCATTACTGATTACACAGCTTTGTTGCGCAATGAACGCTAAATAACGGTTGCACAATGATGAAAGGTACCCCTTTTTCAATATCATGCGTACGCATTTTCATCACGACTTATTTGCACACGATCTCTGCGATGTCGCAAAATGTCCTCTGGCACATGAAAATGTTTTAAACCAACTTGTTGCTACATTCTTATTCCCTTTCTGAGACACCTCAAAAACATAACAGTCACGATCTATTCTTCACAAAACTGCTCAAGTATTATACTTTACGTGAAAAATCCATTACAGAATACTTTACGACCGCACATCGTTTTGTATGTAACTACTTGAGAACGTAAGCTGGGCACGTTTTTCGTTAAAATTTCTGTCTGTCTCTTGAGTGTTAAATTGTAAGATTTACTTTAGTTTTCAAAAAATGATATTATCGGTTCACAGAAGTATTCTACGATAGATTTCAATGCTTTCTGTGATTTAGATTTAAATGTTTTTAATAATCCTCGGGAGTCCCGTTTTCCACATAAATGATATAAAATATACAACGTTGAATATTTCGACAAGATACATTAACATATTTAAGAATAATTAATGCATGGAAAATAATATGATAAGATACTACATATAGCAGAATCTATTGTGAAGTAATGTACCCGCATAAAATCAGTAGCAAGTAGCAAGTTGCAACCTTATCTAATATTAGAAGAGAAATCATTATTGTTGTCGCGCCCCCATTTTCTCCACTACGATATTATATCATTGTCTGTGGTCGCACGTAACTGTATCTCCATGACTTTTCTGACATGTGCTTTGTGCAATGTGCACGTCGAAGTCGAAGGCTTTTCAAAGATACTCAAAATCTAGGTAGAAAACGTAAACGTTGTTGAATGTCTATTGTTTAATTAAATTAATATTATGTTTGTAGCCCGCATTAATTGGGTAGAATAAAATTTAAATACATAGTTGTTACCATAACGTTTTACTTAAATTTTCCTTTTTTTCCTCTCCTCCCATCTTTTGGATCCTTTTAATAACTTCGTGTAGCAATAGCGATTAGTCGACCGCTAGTCCTGTTCTAGCCTTATCCTTCTTTCCATACTACTCGCTTTGAAAAAAAGTGAGGTTGAGCGACTGAGTAACGAACAGTTCTCGTAGAAAAAACTTATGTTAAGATACCTCCATAAGATGGCCATATGCTCTACATTAGGAGCGGACATGGTTAATAAATAAATAGATTTTACATGTGCACATTATGGGCTATTGAAGTAAACAGTTTATAACAAAAAGGAGGCATTGGAATCTTTATGTATTTTTGCCAATAATTTGTTAATTATTAAAGTATGTCTTTTATAGAACGTGGAGATTAATTTTTTGATACATTCTGTAATCTAAATAAGAAGAAATAATAACTTTTTCTGATTTGGAAATCACAATTGAAAATTAACTAAAAAACGTACCGTGGTTGGTATCTAATATTAATTGTGAGTGAATCTATTTAATACCCATGTAATATATTTGAGAATTTAAATTAAATTATTCGAGATCAACTCAAGAAGAAAGCACATAACAAAGCCCATGTCCAATATATAATATTTTAAGTATCGCAATTTGAACCCGGAACCTCTCATTTATCATTATTGATCTTATTCACATTTAAGACCGGAAACTTCTGACTTCTAAGCACAGCTGTTATTGCTGATTTATAGGGCCCGGCTTGTTATGAATGATTGTTATAGACGTAAATATAATTAAAAATAATATTTCATTATTGTATACGGATGGTTAAAAACAGACACGAAAATGGACGTGTCAATCAAAACACTCACGTGAATAAATATGTTTTGAAAGGCCGTGCATTTTAGCCGGAGCTTACCGATGTATATATTATGTAACTAACTGTTAAAGAGATACAGTGTTGCACACTATTCAATTCAATGTCCTTGGGGTCCACTTTAAGATAAAGAGATAGTATAGAATCAAAGCGATTCGTATTTATAGTCTTATAGCCATATTAAGATAACATAATAATGAATGCATATGAGAACTTTCAGGCAAAATCGTTTCGATATTGCCAATTAAACATCATTCAACTGATATGGCTTTTCAATAGGTTTCTAAGCACAAAAACTGCACAACCTCTCAGGCGCCGTAAACAAATACTTTTTTTATCGTTTGTATTTTTCATTAATATTAAGAAAAACACAATATTCCTTTGTAACTATTTCCACTTTTATGTCTTTCGTTATTTTTCATATCTTTATAATATTGGAATGTTAGTATTTGTATCGTTTTTAATGGCTGCTGTTATAATATAAAATAATATCTGTTTTTTGGATATTTATATTACATAGAATTCCAGAAAATACATATAACTCATTTTTCTGCGTTATGAAATGATTTCACTTTTGGGAAAGCGGCCATTGTATGAAAATAATTTAGTTTTTAAACTACATATTCTACAATTCTTTTTTCAATGGATTTGATGGTAACTTTTTGGAAGATTTTGTAATTAGAACCTACTATTATTGTTTTTATTTTACCTCCAACTTCAATTTTGTAGTTTTATAAATTGAGAATTAGAATAAAGAATTAGAATATTGTTTAAGTTTGTTCGTAAATCGCATTACGATAATTTTACTGAAGATGCTTCTCAAAGAGGAGAAACATGTGCTATAATTTTGTTGCATAACCTGTAGAACAATTAAATTTTCAATTTTAATATTACATTCTCTAACTGATTATGTATGCACTAATATTATATATCTGTTTAGAGGTTAATATAAGCAGTCTTATATGTCTCAATAAAAACGTTACGCATAAATCTATTTAAGTACAGGAGAAAAAATAATGACACGTTTAAAGAAGCTGTTGCTATTATGCAAATAAATGTAAAGCCTGGGAATAAAGCTCAGTGTGTTTTATCGCGTTATATAAAAGTTTGTTTTAGTATTTACTTTGAAATTTATCAATCTTTTGAATACGTAACGATATACGCTGATTCTCAGTTACCTAATGTGAAATAATTCAGAGAAATGTGAGACATTATATTATTTAATTAAATTGATACGATGATGGTCTTCTTTAGAAGGAAAAAAAAGGAATTAACTATTACAAGTATGTATGTACTAATTTTGGAATAAAATACTATATTCGAAATCGTTTATTTAACAGATATATTTATTTGAAAATAACGTCTTGTTAGAGATTTTTTTTACAAATCAATTCGATGAGAAAAGACGTCACACCCCTAGATAAGATCTCCTGAAACATTAACATTTGATATTGAACTTCCCAGGACTTGGCCCTGGAAATATCCGAAAGCTTAACTAAACTCGAGCTGCAAGATTGCAGACACGAACTATTTCAAAAAAATCTATAGTAATATGTTCATTGGCAATAAAACGAACATATAACTACATAATGTTTCAATCAATAACAATATCAAAATTATTCCGCACTATTTCTTGGACACGACAACTTAATTCACCCTTCTTTTACAATCCATTGTTGCGTCATCACTTCTGCCAGTTTTTTTCAAAATGGTGTTAAAAACCGATAATTTGTATTTTTGCATCACACGTAACTGTAGATCTAAGTCGTCGTTCGAAAATAACTCTTCATGTTAATATGTGCGAACGAATGGAGGAAAACATCGTCCATTATAAAGTCATTGAACCGACTATCTCATTCATTTTAGCACCTATGAAATTTAGATGGAATATTGACCTTATAAACTTGATTATATTATGTTTAACAAAGACAAATTTATTCATACAGAGTTGTTTCAAACGGAGTTTTTCCGATACAGTAATTTTTTGTCATATGTGGGTATTTCAAGATCATTTTTGTGTCATATAACTTAAATAAACCTTTTTCTATGAAATATCTTTTCGCCACCATTTAACGTCACATCATACTTTTATTATATATATTGCAGAAAAAAAATCGTATTTGCTGATTTTTGTTTGAACCTGAAAGAACACAACATAATATACAATATCATAATTGATTGCATAAATCGATATTTTAGACAGATTTGAATAAATAAAGTGATGTTTTGATAACAGTAACACTTTTTAAAATGTCGTTTTTCCCTTGGCACAAATATAATAAATCATGCAAATGTTGTGAACGGCTTAATGTTTTATTATACCGTCAATAATTGGAATTTATTTTGTGAACAAACTTTTACCATTTCAAATGTTAACTATCCTTACCTCAAACCCCTTTCATAAAATGAAAATCTGACAGCTTCATTTACCCGTCTAGACTATTTCCTATCATTTCCATTATCTCAATTGATACCTCTTTATAGTAGAACCTTAATCTAACGAATATCTGATCATCCGAAGACGAATAAATATAATTTTGTTTGTGCGCAAGTGTATTTTTAGTAAATGTTTGTTTGCTTAGTTAAATTTGATAGAAGAAATGGCTACATTATTTTACTAATTTTATTAAAAATAATGTTTGTTACAGTTATTTCGTGCTATGCGATTTCCCCTGATTAAAAATAAGTATAAAAATAGCATTTTATTACCATTGGCAATACTTAACAGATAAGTAGGCAAACTATTCACCGTAAGGCGGCAATAGTAATTTTATAAATATATCCGGTGAAAACGGTCGATTTAGCTACAATAAGCATTATTTTTTTTACGTTTGTATTGAACGCCATAATATTACAGTGAAACATTAAAATGTGGGGAGTATAATTTTAGTATGTATTTATATTTAATTTAGTATGAGTATTTAATTGTTTATCGATGAAGTAGATCGTCTTTGTGGTGTCGGAAGAAGAAATCGTTCGTGTGGTATTATTCAAAATGTAACGGTCATCATGATTTTTTTTTTGGGACCCGTTCCGTTCATCTTCGCGCCGGCTGTCTCTTCGCCGTTGCCCTCGCACTGCAATGTTTTGCGCAATGCGGAATGGTGGATCCAAAGAAAATATTTCAATCCAAATTTGAAGCGATGGAAGAGTATAATGAATTCGTAGCGTGTCTTGTTTTTTGCTCGTTCAAATGAGATATCTCACGACTCACGGGACGTAAAGAATGACTTTCAATTTACATACGTTCGAACCGTGCTAATTTTTTTCATACTTAAAAAAAATGTTGAATAAAGTATGCTAATAAGATGAAAATGATTTTTACCTAAAAATTTTTAAAACTTGAATTTTCAAGCTGCTAATTGCCAACTGAAAATAATTACGTTTTAAACCGTATAAAACATGATATTTTTCTGAAATATCAATATTACTTTCATTCTGTATTGATTTGCGGCATGGATATGACCGTAACATTGATGATTTCAATATAAATCGTAATACCTCTTATTTTTCATACTTATTATTAAATAAGCATTACTATCGATAATGTCTGCAAAGAAAGTCAGTTATCGTCCGTGTATCATTATAAAAACACCAAACAGCAGTTAACAAAAATTGTGCTACAGAATTTCATTATTTGTACAGTACACAATGCTGCGAATAAGAAAACGTATTCGATGACCCAATTGGATCCATATTATTGCAATACCCTGCAGAAAATCCATATTATTGCAATACATTGTAGAAAATATTTGTGTCTAAAGCAATTAAAGATTCAACGAATATGTATTCAAATACAATTGAGTATGATTTTTTTAAATGTTTGATTTGTTATATTGAACTATTGAGTTGATATGGCACTGAAGTTGAGAAATTGAGATAATTTTGGTTTCACCAGAAAATTGATTTAAAAAGAGAGTTTACTTCTTTTATTGCACGCTTTTATTAGAGGTAATCCAATTTAAACAAACTTAATCATTGTTTTTTAACGGTTTAAATCATTTTAAAAGTATAAATATTTATTCTAAATTTCTTCAAATATGATAATACACTATTTTTGATTTTTCCAAATATGATCCAAAAGTGTTTTTGGATGTCATTTTACTGAAATTCTGAACAGAAAGAAATCTTCCAGATTAGAAGGAATTGTTTTAATTTTTAAATGGATTTTCTGGTTTGCAAAAATCAAAACCAATGAAATATTTTGAGTCTTGCTTTGTCATAGAGTTAATAGTCTCTATTCCCAGCGAGCGATGAGCTTATATAATGATTCACAAGGATGACATTTTGGCCGCTACTTTTTAATAAATATTTTTTTTTCTATTGTTTTTTAGTCGTTTTGTTTACGTAAGTTACTTATTTCGTTTGTAATTGTCTTTTTCAGTGACGGCCCCGAGTCCCGCGAGACGACGTCCTAGAGAAGAGGAACCAGAACCCTCAACTGCTCGCCCTACTGCCAGGAGACTTATCAAAGTTGACTTTGAACCTCTTGATGTAAGTTTTTTTTCTTTTAATCTTTTGTTTTTGTTCCGCAAATGTCACAGTGATGTTTTTCTACTGAATTGTCTTTTTTATAGCTTAATAACACGGTCATAATTAAATTAATCAAATCAACCTTTAATTAAGTAGAATGTACATTATTATATTTTCCCAATCTTCGGAGGAATAATGTATTGACAATAAATAAAAGATTTTAATGATGCAGCAACAGTTTTGTATAAAAAAACATCATTTACTCCTAAAATATTAACATGATTTTTATAATGCAGTTGTCATTTAGAAAATTACTGGCCTTCGTGTATTTTTTTTATTACATTCTGGTAGAAATGTCTCTGATATTTAAATTTGTGTTGAGCAACAATATTTTCAAACTGTTAACAATTAGTAAAACAAACATTTCAAATACGTTCATTGCTTAGATTCACACCATTACAGACTGAAAAATATTTTTTTAATCTAAGTTTTCATATAATTATTCTAAAATCAGTATATATCTTGCTTCATTGTTTACCTTAATGCATTTCTATATTATTATTTTTTTGTACGAACAGCGTAATATTTTTTGCATGCAGGCAGCTAAATCTCACGGAAATTCTTCACACACCTAAATACCTGCCAAAATACTTCCTTGTTTACATAACCCGATACAGAATAATTATTCATTTCACAACGAAGAGCATTCTCTTGACAAAAACACGTAGTATTAGTAGTATTATGTATTCGACATTTTGAGAAAAAAACTTCATGGAATATATTCGAATTTAGAAACTTGCAATATATAAGTCGTTCAAATAATATTTTTTCTAGATTCATCATAGTTTTTTGTTTGAATTAATATAATCAGAATATAATAAAAACACTCAATAGTTTCCAAGTATTCCAGTCTGAAAAGGTCGAAACACATATCAATCCTATTTATACATCCAATAGAAAAACAGATTTATTACTTTTAATTTTATTTAAAAAATAACTTATAAGATATCGGGAAATCCATCAAAAATTTTGAAGTAAAGATATTTTTTACAATTCTCCCTGCTTAATAAAAACCTATTCAGAAAGGATAATGAAAATGATGAATACGTAGAATGTAAATTATGAAATATTATTAACGACCCAGAGTTTATTGTCATTTGAAATCACAATTGAAATCTTTGTCTTCGAATATATGGATGAACTTAAACTGACTGCTATAGCAAATACGAAACTTGTTTGTATTAAAAATGCATTTCAAAAACTTACCGCTAAATACCATCGAAAAATGTAATGTCTTATCTTATAACCTCGATATTGAATTTTATCGTGATTTGTATTAATTAATTCATATGAAAAAAAAATGTGTAAAAATCGTTGAAACATACATTTGGGTCGCATTTTTTTTCATGTAATGTTAATTTGCATAGATAATTCAAATTCATGCTTTGAGACAATTAATCGAAGGATAGATTTGAGATGGCTTCATTTTAGAGCATCGCTTTCTACAGCGATCTAATTGATCAGCGGACTTTTTTTCTTGTGGCGTAAATTCCGTCATGTTATATCTCCCGATTATTGGTTTTATAATTATTATAAAAGCATGAACAATTTATTAAGAAGTTTCACTATAAACAGCGAATCAAGAAGTAGTGGTCAGTTCATGGTAAAAAGTAATCATGGTAACCGAAAAAACATTAGCGGTTAAAATCAAAACTGATTTTATTAAAATGCCACATTTTTTCTTCAATTGAAATGAAAATGAACGGCAAAACATAATATATAATACTTACATACTTATGGACTTACAACATGTCTATTTTTTATTGAGATTTTATTGCTTGTCCTATGAAAAAATATGTAATTCAATTATTTATTATTAGAACTACTAATAACGTTGCTATTTTGCAATTTATAAAATTATAATATTTATACATTACCTTAAATAAAATAACCTGCTATATATAACACTGAAGGAAATTGAAATTCATTTAAATACACTTTTCAATATAATGTTTGTAACACTGATATTATAAAGCTTATTCGTAATCCTTGCGATATTCTGTCTGACGTTGCTTCGTAATGAGGCAAAACACGTGTCATATTTTGTGAAGTAACAAAGTTATTAGATTTAATTTTACGTTACTGACATACTTTATAAATTATTGTGTATCATTACGTTAAAAGCTTTCCTCGTGTATAAAAGATTTTGATGTATAAATATGCAATACCACCTTACAGTCGACATAATTATAACTACAAAAATTACCTCGGAATTGATATTTTAACATCCTGTTCATTTGAATTTGACCTGAAAAAAATGTAATCACTTAAATTTCGGCAACGTAAAAAAAAATCTTTTCCGGCTTGCTTAAAGCGTCTCTGCGAAAAAACATTTTTTACGTGAATAATTGAATAAAACATTACGTCGGGGATGAAACGATAATGGCAACATTTCCCGACTCGATCGCACTTTGCTATTTCGCTTTCACTGTGGTGTGGCTATGTGGTGTGATGCACGGCTATAAGATGCGAGACGTGAGTGGTGTGGCAGATTTACTCGACTCGGGTTAATTGAATCCTCAGTAATCACTATTCTAGGGTTATCAACGAGGAAAGTCGACGAACAGTCTCAAGACTCAACGTATATAGTCATTATATCAAAATATCACTCATAAAGTACTCACATCATCTTGACAAGTGATATTAATTTGATTTTATAGATTTTCGCCGCGTGCACGAGAATTATGAATGATTACGTTTTGACAGTAGTGGCAATGAATTTTGATGTCAGAAAAAATATTTTTTAATCGACCTAACTATATATCTTCACGAATGTTTTCAAGTAAATGCGTAACTGGGTTTATACCTTGCAGACTCTGGCCAAATACATTATGCCTTTATTAAATAAATTAAATCTTCTAAAAACTTTGGTAAAAAAATAACTTCCAATACTACAAAAACAATACATGATTGCTGAAACAAAATTAGATTTTTTCATTTGAATCTCATACATGCGATTCTCAAGTAAAATTTTATATTATATCTTATTTGAAATTATCCTGATATAATAAATAATCTACTTAAATGATCCTACAAATATATGCAAAATATAATCCATGCTTATTTTAAAAGTGTTTATCGATCAAAATTGCAATAATGAAACCGGAAAATAATGGAATATATTATAAGTATGTACATACTTCTAAAATAGTTTTACCACTAGTCAACTTCGAACTACATTACACATTTTGATATAATAAAAAAACAGTTCTCACTCTATTTCGTTGTTATCTGCCGATGAATAATAGTGGTCACATTACGATCGGTAGATCATATTACTTATATTATAAATTGTATATCGTATGTATGTGGTTTTGTTAATAATTGTGCCCTCGGGGATAGACTTCGCTAGCTAACAATCCTGTTCAACGTTTAACCTATCCGTCAACATCGTTTGACCGGCTGACTACTTTCCCTTCGCGAATACTAGTATAAAGCTTATCTAGTTTCATATGATATGTAAACGGTTTTTACGTAAATGTTCCCAAGAAATATATTTTACCACTCACTCAAAACGGAAGTCTGCCTTGCTACAAATTACGTCTTCTTTTATTTTCGCTGTTTATTTTATATGTCTTTATCAGTTATTCAATTATGTTTGGGGTTATTTAAAGACAATGAATAATTGTGAAGAAACTCGGCATCTTGGCAGTTTGGTACCTACCCATTGCGAATACATACATCCTGATTTAGAGATATTTAAAATACTTTACTGCATAATATAATATGTTTTTAATATTCGCTTCTCCGTCTAATACAAAGGTACCCAACCTTATTCGGTCCATAGCCCCTAACTTACACCATTGCTCAGAATATAATTACTCCCCTACTTGAGATAGTCCAACTCAAAAGGACGTGTTGAAACTCTTTTTTAATATAGAGGTATTTTTGTGCATAATATTATAAATTTTTGAGATGATTTTTTACTAATTAAAATTACTGAAGAATATATATTTTTTTTTTAAATTAGTAAAATTACAGCGCAATTAAAAAAGATCGTACATATACATGTGAAGTGATTCTATTAAAAATAATTGATGAACATGTATTAAGAATAATACTTTAAAATAACTTTATACAAAACAAAACAAGAATCTAGCTCTAACTCTAAATTCCCCAACGATTGGGGACCTCTGGTCTAACACAACGTTCAGTGGCTTTATCGAATATAGTGTCCCGCCCGTAATTTTATTTCTTTTTAAATGCCTTTTGTTGTATGGACTCGTATAAACTAAAGGTCTTCTTCAAATAAGCCTATTGATATCGTCGCATTAAAGATAATACTATGCAATCAAAATTGAAATACCGAGATATAATGAATTGTCATATTTTCTATCTCTTTATTAGTCGTTAAATGGTTGGTAGAGTTCTTAATGGGAGGGATGGCGCCGTAGTAAAGGCTGTTTTACTATAAAATTCACTCGTTTATATTTTACTATCCTCCAGAATTTTATTGACAAATTCGTCTGCCTACCGTTGAAATATTAAGCCGCATAAATTCAATTAAAATTATCAAAAAAACCGGGAAAAATTGTCTTTATAAAGTAATTAGTTATATCAATGATATTAATAATAATTTATGTCAGTCTTTGCTTTTAAGCAAATACAATCAAAAGTCGTGAGCTTTTTAATCACCGACAATCGTAAAAGTGAAAGGCAATCTGACGAAGTACAGCTGGTTTTTCAGAGTCCTTTATATGTATTATATTTGAAACACAGGCGGCTTATAAGATTTACTTCTATTATCACATTTCAAAACGTTACAAAACTATGACATCGCTTACAAAACGCTTATTTTATAGACTGACATTTCCGTTGAATGTACCTCTTATCTAGATTAACATGGGTATGAATTATAACTAACTGTAAACCCGTTGCCCCCAACGGGAGGTTAGGTTAGGATTATCAATACCGGCGTGAACAATCAAATGCAAACTTACTTATTGAATAAACCAAATGGTTGAAACTCAATCAATTCTCCAAATAGTTTTTCAGGAATGTATATAATTAGAATTTGTAATTATCAAAATTGAATTCAGATTTATAAATAATATTGTATTTCACCTAAATCTATATTTTCAATTGGATTTCGAACTACTTTTCATTAGTTTAATGCCTTTTAATAATAAATATTGAGAGGTAATAGCTTTGGAACTTGTTTTTTATGTGTTATTGAAGCTGAAATCCGTCATACAATGAATAATGACAAAGTTTATTTTTAAATTCACGTAGTAAACTATAGCGAGTGATTAATATTTTGGGAATATTTCACGATTTCAGATTTCAGATTTCACAAGACATAAGCTCGTGCTGTAAGCTGGAAAATATGATTTATTTTAGATTACTCAAAATAATAGTCTTTTCATGGTCAATTTTTACGCTACTTATATGTCAGTCAGAAGTCACGTCATGCTATTGGTTCTTATTGAATACGATGCGAGCACAGAAGCACGTTGATTGAAGTGTTATCTGCTTATTTAACAACACACGAAAGAATGTCTTGTATATTCGTTTTTGTATTTCTGATGATTTCTCGTCTCCCGCTATTGTGAAGGAAAGTCGACATTTTCTTCCTACGCAACGCCGCTAACTTTTGATGTTATTAACTTGCCTACGCAATGTAAAATTTTCCCTCCCGGCTTAAACGTAAATAAGCTGGTTGAAACAACATTAAGCATCACCACTAGGGATTCCAACTCGGATATCCGGATATCCGATATCCGGATATATCCGGCCCTTTTTAACTATTCGATATCCGGATATTTGGGGAAATATCCGGATACTATTCGTTATAATTTTTAATGAAATATTTTACAAAATCGGCGAAAGATGATATGAATACTGGAGCATTTACTACCTGGGAGAAACCATTACTTAAGAGTAGTGTTTTTTTTACCTTCCCCAAACTCGGGTATTATGAATAAATATCTCATCTTGTTATCTTAATACTTAAAAGTTCGACGAATCGGCTCGGATTCGAGGCAAAAAAAAACTTTAATGCCGAAGAAATGCCGTTGCAGTAATCTAATGCAGCTGCAAATTTTATGATGGAATAGTATTGAAATGTGTATTGTCTCTATCTAAGGCATTTCAGAAGTGGGAAATGATTTAGTGAGGATAATAATAAAGAACTTAGCAATAATAATGCAACGTTATTAACGGCCGAGGGAGTTTATAAATTTGTATTCAATAAGTTGGAAAAATTAAAAGTTCGTTAAATGAAGAATTTTTACATGCGATTAAAAAGAGAATGAACAAACGCCGACATAAAAAAAAAAAACTCGTGAAAATGTTCCCAGTTCTAATGAACATTTTCGATACTCAAATAAATATGAGGCCATTTCTTCAGCACAAAGTATTATTAAGAGAATTCACCCAAATTTAATATAACATAAAAATAACTTTGTTTATTCCATGTATTGTGTCACATTTTGTAACAAAATACGAGGAATAATGAAAGTTATTTTTATTTTATATTAAAATGAACTTCCACAAAGTTAACGCCGAATCCATCGAAAGTATCACCCAAATTTGTCATCTAGTAATGATGAAATCTCTCAGGACTCTGATATAGTAATAACACCTCTCTTTTTTTCGACTTCCGAATTGCAACATGAAATGCTTAATTCTATTTTATCTCTCGCGGAAACTGACGACAGTACAAATAATCTGGAAAAAGATTTTAAATACATAGATCAATTAAAAAAAGGACGGAAAAGTTGGACGTGTTGCTTAAAACACTTCTAACAATAAAACCAACATCAATTGCAACGGAACGAGTATTTTCAACAGCAGGACAAGTTAAAACTAAATTAAGATCAAATTTAAAATATGATACATTTAATGCTCTCTTATTTTTAAAATATGAACTGTTAAAATCTGAATAAATGACTTATATTACAAATGAACTCGTTTTTAATGTATTATTTTAGTACATAAATTTATATATGTAGTAATGTTTTGTTATTTTCATACTTACTGAAACTATCCGGATATCCGGATATATCCGGATAGTTTCAGTTTTACTATTCGATATCCGGATAGTTGAAAATGACGAATAGTTGGAATCCCTAATCACCACGCTTATTTTTTTTACATAATGCTATAAAATATATTAATCTTGTTAGTTTCGGAAAAACGTGATATTTCAATTTTCGTACATATTTATATTTCAATAAATATATCCACGCCCTTTCTGCTTTTAAGTATCGAAAAATTATATTCTCTCGTTAATTAAGGTGCGACTTGTATTTTATTTTGGTAAATATAAACCAATATTTAGATCGTTTTTTATGGTACCGTTAAAATAGTCAACTGTAACCCAGTCCAGTTACGCAGAATACTCATTAGACAAAAATATTCCCTTACGCCGTGCGTGCTATAGTACAGTTACGACTTAATAGACGTGTAAATATCTAGAAAACACGATTTTGATGAAGATTGTTTACTTTTTGTGACACACTTTTCTAGAGCAACCACTCCTCTTCTTTAAAAGAATATGCATTGTGAATTTTACAGCTAACAATAATTAATATAATTTAATAACAAGTGCTGCTTCGCTATTCGCCTGAATTTGTAATATTTTTTAGTATGCCATCTATTGGTTATCCCTTAAAACATAATTATGATCACTTTAAAACAAGCTAATTCGACGTGAAAGTAGCACAACGCATTTTTAAGTAGCTAGAAGTTATAAGGTAAAATACGAATTATGATAATACACAGGAATTAATTAAATTGAACGTTATTTATAAATTTTATTTTTAATCTGATCCATATATAATATGTATGGCGTGAAAGAGATTGTTATAAAGTATAAAACTTCAAATATAATATTATGTACAAAGCAATGTTATTTAAAAAAAAGTCTACAAAGCCAGATGGTAAATATTTACAGTTATAACTACACGCCGCACCAGCCTTTTTTTGATATTGAAGTGGATTTTTTACAAGTGCAATAAATTTCGCAAAAAAAGTTGATCTATAAAGCAATAATAAATATGTCGACAGTATTCAAAGAGGTAACTTTCATTTTTGTAAACTAGTTTTTGAATTCAAAACAGATGAAAATTGGATTGGCGCGATCTTTCACAATGCTTCGATGTGAACACTATTTTGAATTGTTACATTCTTGAACCAGTCAGAGATGATATCAATACTAGTTTAAATCAAAATTTTAATTATTGTGATAAGTTCATAAACTATTGTACATATAAATAAAATAAGAACCATAATTGTTACTTTTCATGTAATAATATATTGAAAATTTACTGACAGATATAACTTAGTATCTGGTAGTCGTAGTTTATCTAGTTTAGTTTATCTACGGTAAAAGCCAACAAATTCTCAAAAGACGATTGTAGTAAATTAAAAAAATAAATAGAGTTTAGAGTAATAATAAAGCTTATCACAGGGTGAAGAAGATGAATGAAAAAAATAATGAATATATTTGTATAAATTTGTAAAATAGCGATGATGCTAGTGTTTTGCCTAAGATAACATTATGTGAGTAACTTAAGTGACATTTCCGTGAACTGTTTTTAAGCCACGAAAAAATATATCCATTTATCGTTAATTCATCTGCACACACATTTTATGTATACACTAGCGATTTTTTTCCGAATTTGGTCACTTGCCAATGTGCTGATATTGATCTAGAACTCAAGCGAAATTGATTTGTATATGAGAATCAATATCTTTTTCTTAAGTAAAACAAACTCATTTGTTATACCAAGTAATGGCAGGTTATATAACATAACATTGCCGAGAATATTTCCCATTCACATTTCCATTATGAAGCTTGTGTTGGTATGGCAATGCGTCGTGATTTGTGATCCGGATTAGCAATGGCATGGTGCCAACGAGCTCCACTGCTACACGAGTAAAACTAGTATACGAGTTCACAACCAGCCAACCTGAAAAACTCGCAACGAAACGAATAGTTTTCAAGGATTCGTGTTCGCTTTTTTCTCAATTTATATCGTCAATGCGGCAGCTTGGAAAGCCACACTGTTTACAGCTAATTACGTATCACGTATTAAAATCGTATCACGCTCTCATAAATATTCAGAGCAATTGTCTTCTCTGTGGATATTTACAACGAAAACTTCGGCAAGCCTCCTCAGTATCGAAACACGATCATTGAGTTTCCCATGGTAAATTTATTTAACATATTAAAAAAAATCATATGTAGCCCGAATGTTCATATTTATTCAGCAAGCGTTTTATTCGTCATATAATATTGCACTAATTTTATTTTTTTGGTGTCTGATAGTTCAAAATAAACATTTATAAAATGATCTGCCATATTTACGAGTGTACAGAAGTTTTTTTTACGCAGAAAATTATCTTTCGTATTCGTCTCGCAGTTTCTATTTTTGAGGATTCCTCCGTCTTACCGTCATTTTATAATAATATACAAAAATCATATATTCTCTGCAAGATCGATCTATCAAATACATCCTGATTTCATCAAGTCCTCAAAAAGATATCCAGAGTTTTGATTCGTATTTTAATAATTTTAATTATTTTCGACGTCACAGATGCATGGTTTGGATTTAAAATGTTGCTTACACTAAAATATCATTAACTCTTTTTTATTTGGCCTTTATTTTTGTTTTTTTCAATACTGTCAGCATTCCAACTGTGACACATTTCAAATTATCTTATACTTCCTGAACTTTTAATCGCGTTATCTATCTATGTTGCCAAATTTAAAACCAAATTAATTTTATACCTCTGGTTAATGTAAAAGAAAATAATATGAAATAATCGCCCACCTAATTCTGAATCCCACAATTTTCCTACGGTATAGGAAATGTTACGAACGTATAAAAATAAGTTCATATTGTATGTTCACAATACAAATATAACAGTCGCTCAAACATTTTATTTCGCCCGTGGAAATTTACAAGAGCTTTCAAAGGTCAAAGGTATAATTTTTTATATCAGGAAGAATCTATTTGTAGTCCTTTTTATATTTGTTTCTCAAACCAATATTTTATCTTTCAGTGAACAATATACTTAAAAAATAAAACTCTTTTATACTAATTCCTCATTATTTATTTAAATCAGAACCGGTTTTGATAATTCGCCGAATTAGTAGAATAGTAAATTGATTAATGTTTTAATAAATTTCCTTTCAACCAGAATCAACGGTGAATATATCGTCGCCTGAGAGCTGTACTAGGACATCTCAAAAATCTATTGTTGAAATACAATGCAATGTTGGACTATATTTTAAGACCTGTAAATTATTTTTTCTCATTATGAAAGATATCCCACCCAATATCCCAAGATTAGCATTATTTAAGCAAAAGGAATCATTATTGTAACAACAGTTAGTTCTCAGGCGGCGATATATAATTCTGTTACAAGCACCTATCTTATATTGTTTTTAATTAAAATGTAGTGAATTGGTTGCTCGTGGTGGGCTAAATACAACATTTCTGGCTTACTTACCATTTCAATCAATTACGAATTTCGTACGCTTGGATAATCTGGCAATTGCGACACAAGCTTTCGCCTAATAAATTTAATGTCTCACGATTTTTTTTTACGAAAAAACAATCGAGATTCTCAGCATATTGCATTAGGTATCTCTATCACTAGCCTTTGTCCGCTTTTGCAATTTAAAACGACATCTGTCTCTTTAAATGTATTATTGTAATAGAAAATGGCCGATTGTATTCAGCTGTGTCATTGTACACATTTTTAATTCGCTTATCGCATTACCAGTATTTTATTCGAAGCCATTTCGCACTATACGATCTTAAACTAATTAATATATTTATAATGGGACTGCATTTCGTTTATATTTTAATTGTTTATAGTATTTATCACATTGTAAATAAAACAATACATTTTTTTACTCTTTAACATAATTAAATACTTAACAGTACGTAATAAGTGTAATGATTATTTATTACGCACACTGCGTGTGCTCTCTGAATCTGACCACGGAACTTGAATTCCGCATACCTACATCCTTTTTCAACCAAGTCGATTCTGTTGCCATAAAAGGCCACAGATGATGGATGACCCATAAGATGTGTTCAGCGATGCTACAAAGTAGCATAAACAGGGGGAGCAAAGATAGGACATAGGGAATCATGAAAACAGAAGGAAGTTAACACAAATAGAACACCTACTAAAATAATATTTATTATTAATGAATGTCGGTTGTATTTAAGATTTCGTTTTCAACTATTTATGAACTTCCAGGCAAAACAGTAAGACATCTGTGCATATATACACTTGAACTTGTATACAATATATAGGCAACATTTGTCAAGAATATCCCAACAAACCATATTTTGTCAAAACAATCCACCATATGACACAGACTTTGCCGAGCGGTGTTTACGAATCCCTTATTTGTCCGAATGTGGTCGTTGAGTCCGTGAATTATTAGAACGGCGAGGGCAGGTCTGCGGGGGTGATAAGGGGTAAGGAACGAGGGCGGCAGTAGGCCATCCGATGCCTTAGGGTGGCTTTAACCCCGTCTGGGAAATAGGTCAGGCCAGCACTCCCCACCCCTACGGTGCAGCCTTCCGTCCTTGCGATCGATTCCACGTCCCGCCTTTCCGATATGCAAGCACCTCTACCTCCGTGTCGGGAATAAATATATTTTTCACTTACCTCCATCTTCGTAACTAAACGTGTAAAAGTATAACCAACATACCAGTTGAACGGATGTACCGTTTTTCTATTCATTGAACATAAGCCACTTTTAACAACTTTGTTTCATTTTGTTATTACCAAATAATGTATGGTACAAGTAGATGCCTTTTTGATATTAATATATTCCAAATTTTACTTTTTATGATTAAATTAGTCACTTTTAGGGTGTTCGCTGTCGATGCTTGGTGGAAAGACATTATATTAATAAAAACACAATATTCCTTTGTACTTTATCAGTTGACAATGCTCGCAATGAGCGAAACCGGTCCTGACCTTTTTTTTTTAAATAAAGTGGAATAAAGAACAAGGGAATATTGTGTTTTTATTACTTGATTAAATTAGTGATTGCTTTCCTGACATTGCCTTATAACGTAGTGGCGATGATGGCGTTAATAATATTTTCAAAATTGTCTCATTAAATAATTATAGAATATTTCAGAAACTTCTTGGTTAAATTATTTATGTTTGTGAAGTTATTGTGTTTTCGTCCATTCCCGCTGACCCTATCCGATCTTAAGAACGGGTCATATGGACTAATTGGCTACAATTCCTTAAACAGCTTTCCTGAATCAAGTGTTCTTGTATACCTTCTCGAAATCTATATATAAGAAAATAAATTATATTGCGTTACTTCTTAACATGTTGCTCACCTCATCTTGAAATTTTCAACATTTAATCTTGAAGAGTATTTGAAAGCTTTTGCTCACCGATAGATAATGCTTGCGTTTGTGCTTTATCATATTGTATAATCTAAGCAAGCATGTGAAAAATTGTATGTTTTAAAGAACATTTTTTTAAAGTGTCTTATTTTGCGTTACCTACATAATAAAAGAGGGCTATTCGTTTGATTGCTCATTCTAAAATGTAAACGAGCGGCGAGATTCACATCATTAGAATAAAAACCATCCCCCCGAATCGTGTTATGGTGAGCAGCCGCTTGGCTCGCAAACAGAACGGACTACGTACGATAAGCTACATTACGCTTTGCTGGAATGACGACTAGATGGCGACGCGATGCGATGTGATGGTGTAATCAAATATTTAGCCAATGTCGGCGCGAAAACGACTCGTATATATCACCACTCCATTTAACTTACACAAAAAGGGTTGTAAAAATCCATCCATTAATTCTATTGTGCTCATTTCAAAACCGCGAGTTAATTAATTAGTCCAACTGGAACCGTATGCAGTATTATTTGCTAAAGTTAGCTAGGTATTCTAATAGAGTTTCATTTGTTTAATATGATTCATTTCATCGGTGTTTTGTAAACTCTTTGTAAAGTTAAACACATGTACTGAAAACGTGGCATGTATATTTTATTTTATGGGACTTTTTTGTGTTGATATAATTTATTTAAATTGTGTAGTCTCTTCTGCCTAGATAATCATTTGAGTCATGAAAGCGTTAATGCAACAATATAATTTAAGATTTCGACTGAAGGTGCGTGGTGGAATTTCAATATTAAATTTGAATCGTTCAAATTATGTACATTCACACAAGTTTTGTCACTAAATATGCCAAAAGGCGAAACCCGGCTCGTTAGTGACAAAACTTGTATGAATGTACATAATTTGAACGATTCAAATTTATTATTTGTAATGAAGTTATAAACTTTTACATTATACAAAAAAATATACATTTTCGTAATTGAAATCTCTACTGATGAGTCTGTCTTATTGGTAGCAGTTGGTTATGACATTATAAAATTCGATTAAACATTTTAAACATAAAAAAAATACTTTATATTATCGCGTTGGCTTTTGTAATTAGTTATGTATGTTGTTGAGAGCCAACCCTGTTTTTATATCGCAGTGAACGCTCCCCTCTTCCCGGCCAGTGAACCGAATGTCAAAGTTCAGCGATGCTGTGTGTTTTCGCTTGATCCACCTGGAAAATATTTAGCAAACCGCTACGCCGCCGACTACGACTCTGTAATCAACAAATTCGCCGTCAAAATTACGTTTATTTAATAATACGTACCAACAGCCTCAATGTTCGTCTTATGGTTTTCTATATAATCTAACACACACATTTCTACACAACTTTTACCTATTATAAGATACACAACATTCGTATGATGTTTCACGATATTGCGTGCATGTAATTTTTGATGATTTAGAAAACCAAATGTTTATTGGGAAATAAGTACACCGAATATCAATTACTCCCACCTTTTACCTGCATAAGCTCCATTAAAACGATATTAAACTGAATAACTAATAAAGTAATAACTACGTCTTTCATATCATGTAATATAATCGAGTTTGAAAACAAATAGTTCTGTTTCGAGCGGCTATTGTATTTCAAATTTTCCCCTTTGCAATGTTTACGTTCTGTAGTATCTATAATCTATATTATGTCCCACCTAATTAAATTTCAATAAATTTCCGGTACAAAATGAAACGCACACGATAAGAACACGTTTAATAAGCAAACGTCTAACATACATAATTATTACGCGGTTTTAAGCACATTGATTCAGGTGGGCATGGAATGCCAAATCGTTAATGTCAATATTAGTTATATAGTATGTAATCATTTTTTTTTTAATTTAAAGATAAAGTGAAACTTTTGTGATTTTAAATAGCATACTAACTTTTCAGTATTCAATTTCAACAACATAAGTAAGCTGCCATAAATAAAGAAAAGGAAACGATCCAAATTTCGCCAATTTGATTTGAAAATCTTCGACATTGATTTGAAAATCTTGATGAATTGAGAGAAGGTCTAGGTCAGGCGTGGGGAACCTGCGGCCTTTTGGCTACTCTGGTGCGGCCTTCTGGCCAATTCTCTAATTCTGTATTTTTTTGTAATTTCGTAAATTCTTGGAATTTTCGATGTCAAAATCCTTGAAAGACCTAAAAAAAGGGTTCCACGCTGGTAATTTTGGGAAATCCGCAAATTTATGGGCATTAGAAATTGGTATGAAGTTTTTTCCGGCCAAAAATCCTCCCCTGATCTAGATAGTTTGATCTATAAGATTTTAACGTATTAATATAAATTATTCCGACATTTTTCATTTGAAACAAATACATATTTGTTAATATATTTTTCATCTTTGTAATGTAGAAGATTTTGTTTCTATTTATAATGAACTATTTTTTTAGCTATTTATAGTGAACTATTTTTAACTAGCTTAATATATAATATCCACTTCAGAATTATGCCTGGCATATTATAATGGCCTGATCATAAAATTGAGCTTTGCGTTATTTCTTAAAAGGTTCATTTTATGAACGCTAAAGATCTTTAGCGTTCATAAAATTTAGGGTTGTTAATTCTAAATTTATGGATTCGGGACAAGTCAAAATAAAGTTTGAAAATTCATTCTCGTATAAAAATTCACGGTGTTTTTTTTTGTGTGAAAAACTGTTTACAGGCAACATTAAGCTTTGATATTTTAGTATTCCCAGTAGAGACCGCTTTGCATTGTATATTGTTAAGTCTACGCGACAAGAAACCCCGTTTTGAGAGCAAAGTAGACAGAGATGCGGGAAGATTATATAACTAGCTTTATAAATGTGTCAAGGCCGCTAAGGCCTTGTTCCATTATTGTCATGCTTTTATTCCTTGGAATGACGTCAGAAGCTGTACTAACCCACGCAATTGAAGATTTTTTGAATTTCCACTGTTTTTAATCATTTTGTTAAATACAAAATTATTCATGAAAAGGTATCGTATTACAAAACAATATAACATAGTGTTATGTACTAATTCCACAATCAATAAATCTTATCATGTGGTCCTGATATCATAGTACAATTTATGCAAAATAAATTTATGTTTTATTAAAAAATAAAACATGTTTTTACATTTTACTTGTAGCGTATAATATATATGTGCCATTTTTGACATTAGGAAAACTTCAATTAAGTTCGTTTTAAAAAACGATCAAACAAAATTTCATAAAAATATATTTTTTACCGCGAATTGCGTGCAATGGCAAATTTTATTTTAGGAATGGATAATGTCGGAAATTTTGACACGCGTAATGAAACATAAATATTGATTACCTGTTAGTATTTCTAAAGGTGTACTTAATATTATACAATTTAGACCAGTGTTTCTCAACCTTTTTGAGAGCGTGGCCCCTTTTGAGTGTCTTTATTTTTCTGTGGCCCCCCATACCATTGTTTTGTTTTCCCATGAAAATTATAATTTCAAAAACCCACCTTTTTTATAGCTCTTCCGAGATTTTCGAATCTAGAATGCCAAAAAATAGCTGCGCGACGTCCGCCATTATGCTCTTCCCTGTATCGTTTTATTAATCCCCGTGGCCCCCCTAAACTGTGCTGTGGCTCCTCAAAACAAAAATAAATCTCTGTGGCCCACCGTTAAGAAACCCTGATTTAGACAATCCAGATTTTTTCATTTGACTTCAATTTTGAAACGTCTTCTTTTCGTACAATAACTTCAATTACAGCTGAAATCAATTATGCATGGATAATATTATAAACGCTTTAGATAGATTCTTGAAAAGATTTATAATAATAAGCACATTTCTCAAAAAAAAGGTTTTCTGTAAAAAATACTTGATTCAAGTATTTTAGGCCAGAAGTTTGTAGAATGAGGAAAATACAGCTTTGAAATTGTCAGGGGAACGAATTCCAGACTTTTCTGCCGTTAATTCATCTATTATATATAACTCAAAAGAATATTATTCAGATATTGTAGAAAACTCTTTTGACACTAAATCCCTATTTCTAGTACCTAATAATTCACACTCTGCCATTAAAGGAATTAATTTCGCCTAGGTTTCCAGTTCTTCTTAGTGCATAAAAAATTTAAGGTCCAGATTATACTATGTTCTTATTTTAGATATTGTTCTTATTATTACAATAAAGAACGAAAACAATGATCATGTTTCAAATTGTAGGTTATTTACTAAACGAATTTATTCGAACCAGAAATGAAAACTATGCCAAGTAATAAACCGTTAATTTTGCATAACACTTAATAAACGCAAATACGTAAATGCATTTTAATTAAATACCTATTTACAAATAACTAAATTATAATCGGGCTGGATGTTTGGGTCTTTATACTAACTACGAAACAATCATTAAATGTCTATACACAAGTTTTCCAACCCTATGATTGGAAAACTTTGTTTCTTTTCTTTGAAAACATTATATTTACCGCGAAATTTTTTTGGAAAAGCGATAAAGCATGATCGACCGCGAACGACTTTGAGATTAACCCTTCCTCCAGCCCTGATTTACATAAAATTAATGAAACATTGTTGCATCTTTGCAACGTTGCTTTTCTCGACTCAGTCGGTAATCGGTGAGAGGCGAGACACGCATGCGCGCTCGCCCTTGCAACATTATCGACGGGGTCAACAAAATATGGCGCGCTAAATAATAATTTTTCCCTCTGCGAAAATGTCGCGAAACGTGGAGCGCGACGCCGCCTCTACGCCGACTTGTTCTCCGACATAGAATAACAATTACAGTGCGTGACTCGCTTACCTCACCTCACCACGCATTATGTCACAGTATTGAAATATGTACCCGACAGTTATTTAATCAACTTCAACCCCTTACCATATTGTGGCCACTTTATCGAGGAACATCGATAGGTAATATTTCTAAATATCATTTTTCGATTTTTTTGTAATATAAACTGTTTGAGAAGTAAATACTTCATTATCTAAATGATAATCATATATGTAGGTATTTCCTGTCATGAATTTGTTTTGAATATTAGTAAATACTGTCGTAAAAAACAATTTATACACAAATGGGAGGGAACATTAGAAACACTCAATCAGTACACCTCATAGTTGGACACCTTTACCGATATGAAAAATCAAATATTTTGTGTCTAATTAACATCCCTAACACTGTGTAAGGTTGTTGTGAAGTAAGTGCTATTACATGTCTTATACTACGACAAAGGTTTAAAGGTTATGTTTGTTTCCAGTTTTCACATGAACTTTTATCACTAGTTTATATTTTATTGACATTTAAAAAAAGGTTTTGTCATCGTATAAAACGACTGTTAATTGTGGACGAAGACAATACAAACTTGCATATTATGAAGAATTATTTTGGTTTTTTCTTTTTCAGGACGACGACGATGATGATATTGTTGGCGTAGTGGGTTCCCCAGAAAGAAGTGCTCCTCAACCGTTCCCCAGAAGCTTTACCAAAGGCACCCCGATCATTGCAAATGGTAGCACACCGAAACCATGGAAAAGAACAGGTTGGTTTTTAGACATTCACTATCTTACGCAAAAAAATAATTTGTTCCACGGCTAGTAGTTTTCTTTTGAAGTAATAAAATATTTCCAATATATTATTAATTTAAACGCCACAAGTGTATATAACAAATCAGCACTCAGCACAATGTACATAGCTACAGTATTTTTTAGTATGATAAATGTTTAGAAGCTATTTAAGGATATTTTTCTTTAATCCTGATTATCAAAATATGACATTTCTCGCAAGTCAACAATTAATTGATAGCATTGCACATGATAATGAAAAGAAAAAGAAAATATTGTTAATCATATGAGAGATAAAACAGAAATAACTTTTTCAATATTTATTTACACAATTTTTTATTACAGTTATATAAGGCAGTGCTTCCCAACCTGTGGGCCGCGAAATTCAGTAGAAAGTACAAATATCTATTTATTTAAGTCTGTCAAATCGGTGCTTCCTATATAGTGGGGGAAAAGTATAGCAAATCGAGGATTTCGAATTCATCGGTGAGCTAAAAAAAAAACGAGTTTCTGTGACAATCTGAGGAAAAAGTATACCAAATCGCAGATTTCAAATTCCTCGGTGAGCTAAAAAAAAGAGTTATGGAGACAATTGAGGAGGGCCGCGGATTATTTTTTTTTAGGTTTAGGGGACCGTGGAACGAAAAAGGTTGGGAAGCACTGATATAAGGGATACTATGATATGTTGGTTTTACAATTATAATAGTATTTATTTCTGTATTATTCTACAATTTCCTGATAATAGACATCTCTTACATATTTATAAACTTATTTATGATTCAAATATTTTTGATAATAATAATAATATATGTATTTGTAATTTATGGCAATAATATCTTTTCATATTTATAAAAGCATTCACAGATAAATTCAAAAAATTGTGGAATGATTACTGTTGATAAATGTTTAAGTTTTGTAATATGTTTCGGTTAAATGAGAGCTAATGAGTGTTGCCTTGATGAAACAGATAGTCCTCCTAGAGCTCCACCTCGTACGAGGGTCACACATGACGAGTACCATCATTTCTGCGACAGCGCTCTCGAATGTAGGCAACACTGAAGTTTTCTCTTGCATTTGCTTGATTTATATGGCATGATTCTCCCTAAAAAGCAAAATTGCATCTCACAGTTTTGCACATGCGTTTTATTTTCATGCAGCTTATACAAATGCTTTATATTTTTATTTCAGCTATCGTTTAATCAACCTCTATTTCACATTTTTATACAAATAATAAAAACCTACTATCATTTTCATAAATAAATCCATTGTAATAAAAGTACCATGTCAAAAATTTGTAACTTATCGCATGCCTTCTCTTCTTGAAACTACTCTTTCATTTTACGTATTTATTTTGTTGAAACAATATCTTCAAATTAATGTAAATTAATATTTTTTTTTTCGTTTTGCAGTTTACCTATCAATATATTCTTAAATTGCATGCTTATTCAAATTAACAAAATTAAACCGTTTAACTGTTCAATGTTTTTAAATATCCACTTGTTTATATATTTTTTTTATGCCATTACCTTTCCTATTCTTTAGCGTACGACTTGGCTACCCAGTGCCCGTCTAGGAGAGCTTCAATGAGGAGGCATACGATAGTAGCGTGTAGCAACCCAACAGATTCTCTCAACACCTCAGGATCGCAATCTGTACCTCAATCTAGGTAAATTTACTTTTTTATAATATGCACACAAATAAATTTCGAAATACAAAAAATGCAAAACTTATCGTTTACTGGTTTGATTTACGGATTTAATTGCTCTTGTTCTGAATGAAAAAATGTTCTACATAAATTTATCTTTCACCGTGACTTCTATTATCATGACATAAAAAAATACTATACTCATAAAAGAATTTATTTTTAAGTAAAATTTAAAAATTATATCTTGCTAGGCACGAAAAATCTACACCCTATAAAAATGAAATACTGTCACATTTCACAAAAATGATAATGTTAGTTTTTTTATAAATGTTTTTGTAAATATGAGGTGTGTTCTGATTGACTGATATATTTTCTGTATTTACTTTATAGACCTGACTCCAGACAATCAGGAATATCTGCAGCAAGTAGTGAAATGGAAGGCGGAGTACTCGGAACAATGACCGGCACGCTGGGCGGGACCCCCAACGATATATCTTGGTCGAGAAATTCACTTCAAGACGAACTAATCCAGTCGGTTAGTGCTCCTTCCAAAGTAAGTGTTGTTGCATTGCATAATTGAAATTAGTTGCGCAGTCAAAATGGGTGAGAATATAAATAGTTACTCTTCATAATGAAGGACCGTTCCGCTAATGTTTCAGTATATTTGATATAAAGAGTTGAAAGTAGATCTAAGCACCATCATTTGGGCATTTTCTTCACTGTAGGATTGAGTGTTGCTTAAGTAACTCATTTAATAAAGGACCAAATCTTTTAATACATTAATTAACATTATCCTACCTCCATTATCCACTTGCACGAAAGCTATAAACCAGAGAAATATGCTATTTTCACAATAATATTCATTGGCTTGCAATTGTATTCAATATTGATCATTTCTATAGTAAGATCCAGCGGTGAATTGTTAATCAGTTCTTAAATACTTTATATCAGTACTTTTTGCTTCAATTTATTCAAAAGTTGTTCAAAAAAAATCATAATCCTTAAATACGAGCATGGTAGAAATAAATTCCATTCATAGAAAGCTTTTCATAAAGTTTCATATTTTCAAAAAATGCATTGCACTAAATACCTAAGGTGTTGGAAATATGCATGTATCGCTTTAGTCTCATAATTATTGTTTAGTTGGTATGAATGTAAAATGAAGTTTTCTCTTTTCTAGAAACAATGGCAAGACGCGATGTCTTTGGATGAGCGGTTATCGCTAACGTTGGAAGAAATCGTACATATAAGGTCAGTTCTCACGAAAGCTGAGCTGGAGGCTTTACCGGTTGAAGGAAGAGTCAAAGAGGACGTTGAAAAAAGAAAAGTGAGTTGTCTCTCTCAATGCACTATTGTTACTTCTGTTTGTATCGAGTGTATTCAATTTTGAAATAACATTTAAATTTTTGTTTTACAGGTCTGCTTCTTATGCCTAAAAACTAGATTTGGATTATTTGGTCCCTGGGGACAGCGATGCAAGTTGTGTAAGAAAAGCGTTTGCACAAAATGTTATTCAAAGGTAAGCGATTTATTTGAAAACAAAACATTCTGTTTGTTAATGTACTATATATGTTTGATACAATCTAGTGTGACATACAGACATAATATTTAATCAATCGCGAGTAGTAAACAATTAACTTTCAGAAATTTATATTATAAAAAATTACTATTCAAGTGTACAACAAATAGTTTATAAACCATTTCTCCGACAGATGCGGATACCAACAGAGCATTTTTCGAATGTGCCTGTGGTCTTGCTCAGTCCTTCCTTGATGCCTTCCCCGGAAGATGAAATGAACGATTCATTCCCTCGGTCATTGATGGCTCGTCTCATTTCACCAGAACAACACCATGTAAGATTCGCTGTTTTATGCTTCACTTTTTTAAATGCAGTACGTTACACGGTGCGTGTTAAGATATCAAAATCAATAATATTATAAATGTGAATATTCTCTGACATAAGAGCTAATCGACAGATATTTATTAAAATTATATTTGTGTAGGACCGTTCTGACAACTCGGTGGGCAGCGCGCCCAGCAGCCCGTCAATGCAGAGAAGCAATCCGTCGTCTTCCATGGCCCGATCCCTCGAGGGGACTTTGAACACATCGCCTGCGGCTCAGCTTCCCCATTCCTACGTGCAGAGCGCTCCGGGATCGAGAGGCGGGTCATCGATGGGATACGTACCTGAACCAGCTCACCCGTTGCCCCCGACGGGGAGCATCATGACCAGAAGTATGGAAGGACCGCAGAGCTTGCCGGTCACCAGCGGTAGTCCTCATCACACTTTAGATAGAAGGTAAATACTTAAAGCACAATTACACGAATCAATATTTTCAATTTGTATAAATAAAAAATCACCTTTCAGAGTACATAGATGAGAGTTTTACTTTTTATTTCCAGAAACAGATTTTATCGTGGAGCTACGCTAGCTGGAGGAGTCCGGGCTTCCGACAGGCTACGGGGAGTGCAGATGATAGTCTGCCACGACTGCAAAGCTATGGTGCTCCAAATCATTAAGTCTTCGAGAACTAGTAGATCTGCTACCAGAAATCACACTATCAGAAATCTAACACTGAATCTGTCACCGGTGTATCACTAAATGAACAAAACAATTATTTCATCAGTGTGATCCTTAATAATATTACTGTACGTGAAATCACACAAGCATTATCAGAATATGATGTGACATCGGTCGAGAACATTGTATCCGACAGTTTTTCCAGGACAATTTCAAATTATACTTGAAATGTGAACAAATAAATTTGATTGTAAATTACTTAAGGAGGTTAACATATTTCGGATGATTATTTTATTCATGAGCATTTTTTAAAATTCAATTGTAATATATTTTATAACAAGAAAATTAATAAATCTTCTCGTTTTAATATTTTTGTCAGTTTCTAATACCGCGCAGCCATAGTGATTAGCCGATCAATTGTCGGATTCTGAAAACTTAGATAACCTAAATAAGAGACGTGTTATCGAGTAAAAGTACAGATATGCGAGTTTTTCGATCAAGCAAAAAATACTGCTGCACAGTTATTATTTTAAAAATTTTACAAATTATTATAAAATACTGTTTTGCACACGGTATTTTGTAATGAATAAATAATAAAGCTGACCAGCGCAGCCTGTTATAGTTCAACTTTAATTTTCGAAAAATTACAGACTTATACTTTCCAAAATAAATTGTATTTTAAAATAAATACCTTAACATTGTGCTGAACTTTAATGATTTGTATAGTACTTTTTATCATCCGAACAATCTGACAGTGCATTATTACAACAAGAAACAAACCTTAGTGACCCTCTCCGGCGCTTACCAAAGATATATAAAATAAGATTATTTGATAAGTGATTACCTATACTCTATAGGAAAGAAGCATTGCATATTTAAGTTATTGAGTAATTTTTTATTTATATTAAATTATTTCTGTGTTCTTTATGTAACGTACATTACAATGATTAGTTTCAATACCTTTTCGATTAAACTTTTCCGGTCACGTATATTTGATATATAAAATTTATGGTTCCTAACAAACCTCGGTCGTAAGAATCAAAGATGTGTGCGTATGATATGTGTTTCTACAGATGAATTACGCATGTAGAAATAGTTAAAGATGAACGAAACATGCATTCAATATAAATTTCGCAACTTCCAATATCAGCGACAATAACTTTTAAATCGATACATTACTTTCTTGAGTAAACGGGGTTCGCAGCTATGGACAAAATATCAATTTACCGATAAACTCTTGTTTCAAATTATTTCTTTGTCAGAAGACATTACAAGATATAGCATAAAAAACTTTGTATATAGTACATATTTTTTAACTACAGTATCTGTTTCCATCTAGTCGTTTACATCTGATCAAATAATTTTCGCTTCTGTTTAAAATGAAATCTTTTACAAAATGGGTGATTTTAATAAATGCATACAAAAACGACTAATATAAGTGTTTTCCACTGTATGTATGAATGCTTCCCGAGTGTTCTTAAAATTAGTTTGGTATTAGCTCGTGAACATTAAAATAAAAAAATAATATGGGTTGAGTCCACGTTGCGAAGGCTATAAATCAAAATGATAAAGAAAAAACTAAAGAACCAAAGAAACTTTTTTGACCGGACAGTTATGGGTGATTCATATTTATCAATGACCTATTTTATTTTAGTAAAAAAATTAGCAAAAATACTAAAAATCATCATGACGATAAAGATAAATTTGAAAGGTATTGAAAATCTTTACCATTAAAAATCTTTCGTAGCGTTAAGGAACGTGATAACCGAGTTCAGTCAAAAAGCACTCAGGAAATTTATCTTGGCACAAATATGTAAAGTATTTAAAAAATATGTTGTAAAATAATTCCCAACTTAACCAATAAAATAGTTATTTTTTATTTTTGCCGGGTAATATTAATAACTCAGTGCATATTGATAACTTTCCATCAAAATAAGGCAACCTTATTTATTAAGATGACCTAGGAGGTTTTTAAAAATGCATTAAATATTCTCCAGATGTGCTTGCATTTTTTTTTTTTGATGGGACCTTATCAATGTTTAGTACTTACAATATGTGAAAGCATATATTTATAAATAATGTAAATCAAAATATTATTCGCAATATGCTTAAGATTTAAGTCACCTATGTAATAAGAATTGATGCTCTGCAAAATATTTTATATTATTGTTTCTCATGTATCTTTTAACCCTCTTGTCCTTTTGCTACCGGATAATCTTCTGATGTTCACTTTGAGAACCTTGCATTTCACTACAAATTATTTTACCGCCCTCCTTAAGCACACACCCTGATCTGCATATCGCAATCTTTATTCTTATGTAAAATGTATCACAGAATGTTATCTGAAGTGATAATATAACTGTATGACAAAAATTTATAATTTATATTAATCTACAAATTTATTTTCATACTCTTTAGTGTACATTGTATCAATGATTCTTTTAATTTTCTTGAAACCTTAAGTATACCCATATTGGATAAAAAAATCTCTGATTTCCACCTGACCGATGGCGAAAAAGAACTCGACAAATATCAACATTCTCCTACTACTGTGAGTTGTATACATCGGTTCAATAATGAAATATAATTATTTTGAAACATTAAAATAAATAAATCCCAACTCAGACAAGTAGATGAGTTGGAGTTTTTTCTTTATAAAATTACCAGACAGTCGGTTTGGTGGAATTTTATCTTATGGTTTATTTGTATGATCTTTACTTATTCTTTACTTTCTTTGTAACATGAAAAATGGAAGGCTCTTTTTATGTTTAAGTTGTAAACTGATACAAAACAGGTTTATTGTTCGTTATCAAAATATATATTCCTCTTTAACTGAACGGCAAAATTTTTTTAAACGATTTCCTTGGATAAACAATCCAGATTTTTTTACATTTGAAAATATGTATTTTTTTGTCAAATTTTACTAAATAAAATATATATTAGCGCTACTCTGACCTGCCTATTGATAAATGCATTCAATATCTACGGATGTTCTTTCATGGTTTTTTTAAGTTTTAATTTATACAGCAAAAAAAATCACCTCTAACAGTGTTTGCTAAAAAATCTTCAATTCTAAGTATTCAATTGGAATTTGTAAATATTTAATCAAAATCTATATACCACACTGTTGTTATTAATAATGCTAAAAATTACATAAGCTTATCATCAATATTTTTTCCATACTATACATAGTCTATTAAAGTTTCAAATGTTTAATAAATACATTGTATTAAATTAACTCAGGGTAATGAGTCATAGCACTTCCCTGCAAAAGAATACATTCCGATCATCGCAGGTCATCATTTTAAGACTTAAGTTTTTAAAAACAAAAAAGATATATTAGAAAATAACTTGTAACGTACATGACTTGTTTTAATGTAAATAACACTCTTAAGTATGTATCAACAATAAAGAAATACTATTGAAAGTTTTTGCTATGTTTAATTATTCTCTTTATTATTCCTGTTTTATAGTTTTCATTATTTTTACAGTCAGCTAGACACTAATTAAGGGAATATCTGTACTTAACAAGATTTTTTATTTGGTTTTTATATGGTTCACTGTTATAGTCGTTCTGTCACAAATTTGTCTGCAATCACTTTGTACCCCATGGTACTTGATCCTAATGTCCGAACGTCAGTTCATGTTGATCCGTGTACACCTGAAGATGCCGAAAGGCGGAACCCGGGTCGTTAGTAACAAAACTTGTATAAATGCACATAATTTGAATGATTCAAAGTTAATAAATAGTTTTTAACAAATGTTGATCGCAACAATCAATAAAATAACCTGCGATATAAAGCTAAACTATTTTCATTAGCCCAAGAGTGATCAATCAGGATAAACCTTCATGTGTGAATGAAATTTTTTAAAATATTTTTCTATGATGAAATAGAATCTCTATTCAAACATTAAGCTAGCAGTAGCCAAATGGATTCAAAACAGTCCACTGCAAGTTGCACAAACAGCAAAGATTAGCCAAACCAAAAACGTATATAGCTATAAAACTTATCTTGTATTAAAAATTCTAATTCATTGACGAAAAAATATGAATATTATTAATGTAAAATTTTCATCCCTATTTCTAACAGGATCCTGAGATGAATTGTAAAGATTCAGTGTAGGAATATACATGTTATCACTGTTGAAAGTTTCATTCTGGCCATTGATGCAACACCTTTACATTTTTTAAAAACTCTTCAGCGTCACACCAAACAGGACACCATCTTCTCAGTAATCCACTCATGAACATTCGTATAAGAAATAATTTTAAGAATATATTAAAGAATAATAACAAAGTAAACAAGGTTATATAGGTTATATGCTTTTTTTCCTATGTAACGAGGTGGAACAGCGTTCTGGTACCTTTTTTCTTGACATCATATTTAATGTTTCAAATCAATCAGTATTTGCAAAATTTTATTTTTATTTTGCTTTAAAAACTTTAGGTATTTAATAACAGAATGAATGGTGAAGGGCAGGTAAGCTAATTTTTTTGTAAGTTTGCAAGCAGACAAAATTAAATCTGCATGCCCAAGACGACCATTGGGACTATATCTGCAGACATAAGGATAAATTGTTTACAAAGTAAAAATAATATTAAGTGTACAACTTTGCTTCTTTGCTTCAAGCAGCTGTTCACAAGCAAACGAACGCCGTTCAACATCTCTCAGTTTCAACTTGTACGGCACCCAATTTCCTTGCTTATGAATCATTCCCATGTCTTTTGAAGCATTTTGAAATTGCTTGTTAAGTCACTCACTATGATTGTGTCAATTCTTTTTGACTTTGACACGAGTCTTCATAAAGTAATGCCTCCAATTCTGCATCTTCGAAAACCTTCTCTCCTCCATCGCTATGTCGGTCCTCAACGTAAAAATCACCGTTCTTGAAGCGTTGAAACCACTCACAACACATTTTCTCACCATAAGTATTTGAAAGCATTCGATGAGCCTCAGCCACAGATTTCTTCATATTGAAGCAGAAAGTTAAAACCTCCGGAAAATAACGAAAATTTGACTCGTAAACTGGCATTTTCAATCAAAAATAATAGGGTCATGTTGACAGATGCCCAAGTTTATTGCATGTCTATTTCGACCACTACTTACCGCTAGAGCCATCTATGTAAAAACTGTGGAAGCAAATTTGTACACCTAATAGTTTGTTTCAAGTGTATTAGCACTGTCAGTAAGTCTATTTTTATTTCCAATGCATTTTTTGTATATCAGCTGCCTGGAATGTTCGCCAGTAAGTTTAAAATTGTCATTACAAAATTTCAACAATGATATTCGACACATTTTTGTATTTATTACATCATTCACCGAATATGTAATATATACATAGGAAATGGTTTTTGGGGCAAATGTTGCATTTTAATAATCAATTAAGTAACAACCATACAATATTTTTATGTCATGGAAATGAAGCATTCATTTAATCTCCAGCCACAGAATTTAAAACTCTAATCTGCACATATGGCCATGTTAGAACTTGAAAAAAATACCACCCTGACCATTTTGAGATTTTATGAAATAAAAAAGAAACATGAAGGTGAAAATCGTAAAGCTAAGAAACAATTTTGCATAATACTGAATGGAGAGGTTATATAAAAACACATTGAGATTTATCAATAATTTATTTTTTACAACTTTATGATAAAATGGTTGACTCCCTTCCAATCTCAATCGATATCATGATACAACAATACTATGGTGAGCCAAATTAGACGTCACATCAGAATATATAAATTAACAATGGTAATTATCACTTTACCCATGATACAAATGTACTATGTTTAAAGGCATACATTGCAAATTGATTATTACAAGAGATTGTAGATAAGTGTATCATATTACAGATTTCATTTAAATAATATTTGATCTAATAGTGTTGGCTTAACCTACAATTAAAGTGCCTGAAATGAATTCGTACGGTGGTACTTCCAGATTGAGAGGAGCGGGTCCTTTACGTATTCTACCGGAGGCATCGTAATGGCTTCCATGGCAAGGGCAGTAATATCCCCCGAAGTCTCCGGCGTTGGCGACAGGCACGCATCCTAAATGGGTGCACACACCGATAACGACCAGCCATTCGGGATCCTTTGCTCTGATTTGGTCTGTTTCGGGATCACGCAGCGTTGACACATTCACGGATTGTTCAGTGGAGATTTCAGCACCAGTTCTAAAAAACGATTAATTGTCTGATTAAATATTATAGCTGATGTATTAAGAACAAAATCCAACAGACAATTTTCAGCTTAATTTACTTAATGAAGTATTGTGATGACACTATATCAAGGCTTCGATTTCTTAGAGATGTAATGCACATGGACTAACAACAACAAACAGTGCACTCCATGAGGAAAAAATAAGTGATGGGCTACTGATTGACCGAATTGTTAATTAATTCGAGAAGAGCTGATTGTTGAAACCAAAGCTACATAAATATTAACCTAAAAATCAAACAAAATCTTCGAAAAACGATGAAAAGTGTCCACAGCCAAATATTTTCTTCTCTATAGGCAATACATTTATTAAACAGTCGCCCCTTAAATTTGGCATCTCATATGATCAATGATGCAGTGGGGTGCAGCAGGGGCAGACCGCCCGGGTGACACTTTTGTGGGGGTGGCATTTTCAAAAATAAATACAATAATTTTCGAGAAATCATATTTATGCATAAAAAAATTAAGCCACCTGTAGTAAAAACTCCTAGTTAAAAGATAAAAAATAGAAATAATTAAAAAAAAAATAGAGCAAATATTGGGGACAACAAATGCAAGGATCGCCCCGGGCAGGAGGATCTCTTCCTACACCACTGCAATGATGCCATGAATAAGTTCTATGGAACCAATGAGCAAGATTATAAATTCGACAATATTAGGAAATGACAAAATACTTCTTCATCCCGTGGATGAGTCCATAAACCTGGAAAGAAAATAGCTCACAGCCAGGGCCGGCGCCACCATACAGGCGAAATAGGCAACCGCCTAGGGCCCATACCATTAGTGGGCGCATAAATGGAGTATCAAAATTATTTGTATACAAAGAAAGTAAGACAGTATCTTATTTCCGGAAAAAGATGATTCGAAAAAAAGAGGTTGAGGGAGTAATAAACAATTCACGTAGAAAAACTTGTATTGAGATACCCGAATTAGGAAGCCATATGATCCACATTAGGAACGGACGTGGATATATAAAAAAATCTATTTCTTATGATCCTGAATTGTTTTTTTTTCAATATTATTCTGAAAAAAATATGATTCGTCAAAAAGGGGGCGCGCCAATAACCGTTGCCTAGGTCGCCAAATAGTCTCGCGCTGGCACTGCTCACAGCATGCATGCACAAAGATGGTAATGTCATCATACATTGCCAAAATAAGGAATCAGAACATTGGAGAAGTCTGAAAATCTATGAAAAGTAAAAAAAAGATATTCAGCAATACAACATAAAATAATATATAAATTTCTCACTTTTAAGGTGTTCACTGTCAATACTTGGTGGAATGGCATTATAATAAAAATAATAATAGACTCTGTTGATAATGCTCGCGATGAGCGAAACTGGTCCTGATCAAATAAATTTTATGTGAAAAAGTACTAAAAATCTTTTATTATATAAATTTCTATTTTTTATAGTTAGGAAACAGACTAGATAGATAATTTTTACCTACAGACAATTGTTAAAATACATTTTATGTAAAAAAATAAAAATAAAAGTAGAGTTGTTGAAACATGTTATTTTTTTAATTTGTATAACACCTACACAGGTTGACGAGAAAATGTGTCCAATGCAATCTTGATGAAGATTCATAAAAAAAATGCATACTGTCTAAGCACCACTGCATTATCATCACTTTAAAAGAAAGTATTTAACAAGTGTTAAATACTTTCTATAAAAAAATACAAAGATTAAATCATTAGTTTTAATACTAAAGGTAGTCCCCGACTGACGACAGTTCGACATACGACGATCCGCACTTATGACTGAAAAAAATTAGCAATTTTTTAAATTTTGAATTGGATCACGGGGTACCATTGCACACAGCTGACTTAGTAAAAAAATATATATATCGTGACCTTGATTCTTATTCAAGATTGCCGTGCTTTCTCGGAGATAATGTTTTATGGAAGACGTTGCTACAAAGCCCAGAAAATATGGTGTTATCTATGACCAAGTTGTCGCCTTCCAAAAACTGTGAAACATGTGGAGGAGATTCTATTTTGTTATTTTCTGACTTCATAAAGAATTTGTATGCATCACTTTTAATTTGTGTGAAAATCTTATTCCCATAGACTTTGCTTGACGTGGGTGTTTGTGATGTCAATTTACCTGGTGTTTATCTCGAGTGACTTACAATAAAATTCTCGAGTTTTTTTCGTATGATTTAAAAATATTTGGCGCATTGGTATAAGTTGTAATGCCAAATATTTAAAAAAAAAATGATACAAGGCGCGAGCGATTCAACTACTTTAAGTGATATGTTGTAAAACAGGGGTCACCAAACTTTTTGAGAGGCGGGCCAGATTGAAGTTTTTAAAAAGTAAGGGGGACGGACGACAAATAAATTCTTATTGGAACCCAATCAGAATATTATATTATTTTATGTGCTTACATTTTTTTTTTTTTAAATCCATGTCCGCTCCCAATGTGGAGCATAGGGCCTCCTAATGGAGGTATCTACACAAAAGTTTTTTTTTTCTTCGAGAACTGTTTGTTACCCAGTCGCTCAACCTCACTTTTTTCAAAGCGAGTAGTAGGGAAAGAAGGATGAGGCTAGAACAGGACTACTGGTTGGCTAATCATTATTGCTACACCCAGTTATTAAAGGATCAGAAGGATGGGAGGAGAGGAAATGATGTGAATTGACATCACAAACCCCCAGTCTTCGATCACAGCTTTGAATTGAATAATTCTCAAATTCACTGTGACAATTATAGTGTAAACAAATGTAGTTTATATTGCTATTTAATATAGAAAATATTTATTATTATGAATAGGTATCTATTTATGCGTAAGCCTACTTTTCTTATAAGTATACACCATATTTGATGTGCAGCGACGACATATTTTGTATGAAATTCAACATATGACCAATTTGACATACGACCAAAGCTCAGGAACGTATCTCGGTCGTATGTCGAGGACTACCTGTACTGACATTAAATACTTTTTTACCTGTGACGGATGAACAATGGTCTTCCCCTCCATTTGAAGGACACGGACTTTCCTTCTGGGATGTCTGCAAGTTTAATTTCAATCTTCGCCATGGCTAAGACGTCAGCGGAGGCAGACATAGACTTAACATAGTGGTGTACGACAGATTTAGCACCGTATACTGTAGCTACCATGCTACCTGAAGAATAAAAAAGTTTTTTTAATAAAATTTGTAAACCAAAAACAAAACAAAATGATCCGAATCTACAGGTCAAAAATTTCAAACACAAACTTAAGATTAATTAGTTGTTAGAGTCAAACGTAATAATTCAATTATATTGTTTTTAATAGTAGACCTTGTTATAATTATTGTATTTGAATACAGGAAATAAAATAGGCACAAATAAAAAAAAAGTGAAAATGCAAAATGTTTTATGTGTAACCTTTCAAATTCCAAACATTCATTGAAAATGTTAACACATTATAGGTGGGAAATGTAAAAATACGTTTATTGCGTACTGTTGGTTTTGTTGGTATATTGACTCATAATTTAATGGTTTCTTCAAAATAACTGCCGCGGCAAGTTTAACAATAAGCAATAAACCTCATAATTTATTATGTCCTGAATGTTAGTGCACACATAGTATTTTTTTAAAAAGGCGACACATGTTTCTCGAATATTTAGGAACATCAGATTTCACACTTCTAGTGATTGTAAATTTGTAAGAATGAGGATTTTATACTATCATTATTAATATAATTGTATGGTATGGATTAATGTTATTTTATATACAGAATATTTTGAATATTTTATTTTGATAACAAGTGGAGTGCTATCTACTAAATTAATAACAGGTTTTTATATTCAGCTTAGAAAAGTAGTGGAATTATGATGTACTCAAAATGTTTTCATTTTATTTTTAATGATTAAATGCCAAATATGATTTCTTTGAAAATTTCAGCCGAAAATATTGTTTGGTTTAGAAGTTGTGTTGATTTGAACACTTCTTAGTCGGGCGTTTCAAAAATAGACTCAAGCCTGTAGCGGGCGTTTTTTAGTGATCAGCGCACAAATATATTACATTCTTAAAATCAACACAACTTCTAAATCAAACGATATTTTCGATTAAAATTTAAAAAAAAATCATACGTAACATTTAATCATTAAAAATAAAATTAGGACATTTCGATAACATCATAATTTCACTATGTTTCTAAGCTGAATAAAAAACTTGTTATCAATTTAGTAGATAGCACTCCGCATGTTATAAATATTAAATATTCAAAACATTCTATATAACAAAATAGCATATTTATCAATATTTTATAATTATATAAATAATTATAATATATAATCGCCATTTCTAAAACTTTAATACCACTGGAAGTGTAAAATCTAATGCCGTAAAAATTACAGCGTAAATATTTGAAACACATGTGTCACCCTTTCTAGCAAAGAATTAGGACTAATGTTAATTAGTTGCGGCATTTTATTTAATGCCGACAAACAAACCCGTAATATTGTGTCCCGCAAAAAAGCGACGATATAAAAAAACGTATTATGCCGATCTGCATTCTACCGACAATACGCTAAAAATGACTTTTGTCGTTTCCCGCTTATTAAGTGTTAAGAATGTAATATATTTTTGCGCTAATCACTAAAAAAACGCCCGCTTACAAAGTGTTAAGTACTAGAATAAAAATAAAATTGTTTCTTTCACCTTTTGGTGAACTATAAAAAAAGACACATCAAATATTATTATTTTTTAATAAATTTAATCTTATTGATTGATTTCTGTGTGAATTTCAAAAATAATCATTATTTCTACCCATAGCACTACTATTTTTATATTTTGAATTAAAACTCTTCAAGGTCAAAATGACACATGAGTACCAACTGTAAAAGATTCTAGTAAAATCAGGACCTATATTGTACTATTTCTGGGTTTTATGATATTAGTCACTCGCCATCAATAATATTATAAGCTAGTGGAACCTAGAAAAAATTGAGATCTGTGATGTAGATAGACTATGTAGATTAAGATATTATATCAACATGACTAAAAATTATAGACATTGTATCCAACGAAACGTCAAGAAACTTTATTAAATAATAATCCTTATGCCAATGCGTAAATGAATAGTTCGAGATTTTTCTATTATTTTTTTTCTAAATCAAAGCCAAATACGTAAGTATTCTAAGGGCATTTTAAATTTGAGTTGATGGCCTTTCATGAAGACCATTCCTCAATAATGCATGTCTTGTGAGACATATTGTCATCCACTCGTGCGCCATCAGTTAAGAAATTAAAATGATACACACAATTGACTTGCTCAACAGGTATTCAAATTAATTCATCTCGCATGGCGAGCTTCTTTGGTAAATTCGTTTAAGAGGCCACTGGGATGATAATAAGTCAAAATATTTACATCACATTCAATGAAAGGTATGGTTACAATTTTACTGCCCTAATGTATTACCTGCGGCTATCAGATAGGTAAAAGACTTTCTTGCTTCATGGGTATCGCTACTCTTGATGTTAGGATCGGAGGTCTGGCTGCGGCGGTAAAACGAGTAGTCCGGGATGGTAACATCAGTGTGAGCAAAACGCAATTGCGTTGTTACTGAAAAAGAACAAAACAACATTATAACCAACTATCAATGACTATGTTATGTAATACCAATATTATGAAAATTCATTGTATTTCTACAATTGTGGAAATAGCGGGATGTTGCTAACCTCCTAGTCCAGACCTGACCCTCAAATTTGCCGAAGGGAGAGCTGCATTCAAAGCTTGAACGGTGGTGGCCCGCTGCTGAAGTCCAACCACGATCTTCTCTTTCCGTGCAGGCACAGCTGTGGCGACGGGTCTGAGGCCTGAGGCGACGACCTGCGACGTAGCCTTCAAGTATGGCGCTAACGATCCCGTTTTAGCGACGACGTTAATCATTTTCGTTTGATTCGGAATTGCACTAGAATACTAAAATAATGACGACCACCAACCTATGTAATACCAGTCAGACAGATCAAAAAAGTCTGGCCATAGAGAAAAAATACTTGCGCTGTCAAAATAATGTTGCAAGTTATGTCAAATAAAAAGCACGCCATATCCGCGGTCTACTGAAGTTTTTGCTTTGCATCCTATGTAGAATAAAAATGAAATTATTAAGTTGATTATGTATTCAAAGATAAAGAAAAATTAAAAATACTACTTGTTTTAATATACTTTCAAATAAGGTAATAAAAACAAAAATAGAATAGATGTATTCCATTTCTCAATTTTAAAAGTTATAGGAAAAAACAATTGTAGAACGCAAATTATTTAACAAGTTATTTTTGTTTTACTCTAAGAAGTGATTTTATTTAGTTGTATTTCACAAAACCGATAGAAATCTATCTACGCAGAAGAATTTAATAACTACAACGGACATTGAGAGTAAAAAATGTTTCATAATGTTAATGTAAAACAATGATATAGAATAAAAGCTACTTTTAAAATTAAAAAATCTCCACGGGTGAGTAAATAAAAAACACATCGGTATAAAACATTGTAAAAAATCGGATTGTAATGAAAATATATAGCGATAAAAGTGCAATATCAGAAAACATTGATTGCATTTTGTATTGGAAATAATACGCCTGTCCGATGGCAGCACTGAATCCAGGTACAGTAACAAATTTACGTTTTATGGACTGGTTAGAAGGAAAGTGATTTCAAAATTGCGGACGGACCCATTTAAGGTAGGAAAATTTCTATTTAACAACATGAAACGATCTATTAGTCATATGCAAGTAATTTTTTGTTCAATTATTGTATCAATTGTGTCAGCTTTTCGCAGTTTAATTGATTTTTCGTGTCAGTGCATCAGCTGCACTGTACCTTGACAAGATGGTTGCATATACGAATATTTTGACAACCCTTCCGTATTTTCATTCCTACACTTCCGGGAAAGTCATGATTTTCCATAACACCCTGGAATTATATTCAATAATGTGTTTACAAACAGTGTTCATCGGTGTCAGTGGGCGATTTCGTTTTTCAAATAGTCGTTGCATGGAATTCAATTAGAATCGAATCAGTGGTGCATATGGTATTTACTACACATGCTCCATTCTCTACCTGGCTGATATTGATTGACTGTCGCTCGCACTAAATAATACAGGCGTATGCGTGCTCATTAGAAATATGAAGGCATATAGGGTGAGGGACTCGTGCATTGCGATCGCTATACTAAGACAGATGCTATTTCCGCAGTCTAAATTAAAATCATGCATTTTGGACGGCGCGATCCTCCGAATTCAGGTCATTTTTATTTAGCGTTTCGCCAGCGCATGCTGCTCATTAGAAAGTGTCATTGTACTTAGTTTGCATATTGATATCTAGGTTCGCTGTGGATGCACTCAAAACAAAACACGGAAAGCCTGTCATTTTTTATATTTAACTTTTAATATTATGGCGGGAAATTTTTTGAATGATAATTCAAATCAAAAGTAGTTTTAGCTTTTCGTGTAATATTTATTTCGCTCAAATTAAGTAACCGATCAACTAGTTTCACAAATGTATTTTTATGTGCTGCATCATGCACGAGATGAGTAGTTTTGCAACTTTCTCTTTCAATGAATTTTAGTATCCGTATATTCTTATTGTATAAAACCTGCTTTATGCGAAAAAACTCAATGAGCAATAAGAATATCGATATATTTGGATAATTACTAAATATTTATTGGCATTACAATAAAGTGAATGTTCTTTTTTATTGATTCATTGTTGCCAAATTAAAAAAAAATACGATCGCAAACTATTATTTTTTTCATAAAATCTATATATTCTTATCATATATAAAATTACTTTTGGGTCAAAATTTAAAAAAAAACTGGCATGTAAGAATAATTACATCTCTTCTCTACACTACAAATATCGTCAAAATAATAATGATCTATCAGATTTATTTATATGTGATATTTTAGAACGATCTAATATTGAATAGGGCGGCTTTGTGCTGCATGTTGCATCTCGCTTATATCGTATTTGTGCGGCGAAGGACGGTTTTTGGGTCAACCCCTCCACACCCCCGCCGTAAATTTATACGTTTTATGTCGAACTTGTACTATTTTAGGGCGATACTGGGAGATGCTTCATAAAATACTGAGAAATGTGATGCATTTTCCAAGAACTTATCGTATTATTTTGCTCAATGTATATCGTTTTTAATGGGATATATAATTTTCCGCTGTATTAGTTGAGATTGATTATTTATTTTTACAAAATAAAGCTTTTTGAGATCTTTAATTAAATTGATTGTCGGAAATTTATAAAATTCTTAATATACATAATAAATTAGATATCTGCTGTCGCGTGGATTTATTAAGACTATATTACTAGGTATATATAGTCTTATATATAAATTTGGCGTATATCAGCGAACAGTTTAAATTATTTCTTTACCTTTTAAAACGTATTTTTATAGTTATATAAAATAAAGGATGGGGAGGCGCGACAATATTTTTTTCAAAGGGAGGTGTAGTAACATAATGATTGGAAACCACTGCAGTAGATACAATTGCATTGAATTTATTAAATTTATATTGATATATGTATACAACTAACTAATAACTTATGTGATAAATTGGTTCCAGAAAGTGACGCGTTTGATAAATCGGTTCCAAATCCGCGCAAAAATAAATCGCGTAAAAAAAATTGGGTGTTCTCAAAAAATATTTGTAGTAAATATCGAATATTATACAATTATTGTACTCATTAAGGTCCATATTTTTATGTGCCGAGTCGAGAGCGGAAATGGTTAAGTAATGTAGTTTACTAGATAACAATTTTAATATTATGATATGAAAATAGTTGTAAACAAAACAGTTACTTTTTAATATCCATTTGGAAAACCATTCATTCTAATGTTTACAATAATCATTGATGTGTATTTTTCTCTATGTGATGCGTAAAACAAAAAATATTAACCTAAGCTGTATTACTTTTTTTACTATCTATCTAGCGTTTGTATCTAAAAAAAATACAACCGGTTAAATATGATTTTGGAAACAAAATATTGTTCCCAAACAAATCTTAAATACATAGGGCTGAATATAAATTTCGTCGGAATGAATGAGTTAATTTAGTTTCGTCCGAAACAAGTTAGAATATTTATTTGCTACTTCAGAATACCGATAAATAATTATGATCAAAGGAATTTTGAGCATGTCTGCCGACGACGAAATAGTCTTCCCGTGTGAGATTTAATGAGATCGCCCTCTGCAATCGGTGGATTCGATCCCCCGGCCGCCCCTCCCGGTGGGGCGCGGGATCTCCTGTGTCACCTTGTTTGTGCATTCATGGGGGTAAGCTTTCTACGTAGCGACCGCCCGCCCGCCCACCCCGGACTAGGCCGCCCCTATGCCATGCCGCTCCCGAAAAACGTCAAAGTTATTCTGCAGCGCATTCCGTTTAGCATTATTGAATTTGCGTAAGGGAGGGCAGGGCGATGATCCCGGGGCTCAAAACGCAGATCCACCGCTTGCAAATAAATTACGAGGCTGCAGCGGAACGCGGAAGTGCTCCCGGTCACCGGCAATCGATGCACGCAACAATGCCGCCCGACTGGGCCGCGACCCTTACCCACAACAAAGTAGTCCAACTTTATCGGAGGGGGAATAAAATGTGACAGTCCAATGATCCTGCACGTCGAATTTTCCTCTTCGACTGTTCTTAATGAAATGGACCTTTTGAGGTCGCACTGAAAAGGTTTCGACTGCTTTTCGATAATATTATATCAGTATGCAGACCTGTGCTTCTTTTATGAAAATAAATTGTTGTCGAGACATTATATGCAACACGTAACAAGGCGAAACATAATTATTATATCAAACAACTAACGCCAAGTTATTATCAATTTGATTTTTATACTGAAAGTGAATCTCCATAAAGAAATTATAGTCCATCGAAAATATCTTGGTTCAGGCTCATTATATTTGAATTGTTTTTCTGTGCAATATATAAAATCGTTTAATTTTCATAAAACACACTGGGTTTATTACGTTTTACAACTTCACATTCGTCTTAAAAAATACCTCATCAAATGAAACTATCTGACCAAAGCAGTCACACTTATACTTATGTTCAAGAAAGAAATTTTATGGTGGGCTGAATTTTCGAAAAATTCATTACTTACATATCAACTATAGAAACGAAGGCCTATAAACGGAATTTGGAATTAATTATTTTATTTTTGCAACAGTAAAAATGAAAATACTATTTTATTATGAATTAAAAAATGAATGGACTTTTGTGGTTCATGCTCTAACACGTATTATGAAGAGTACACTGAGTGTTATGCAACAGTAATTTAAATAAGTGTATTTTAGAAACTAACTAAATAATAAATAATCCTTGTCACTCTGTGGAACATCAGCTGATGAGGAATTGTGTAGAATTCTATAATAAAAATCACCGTGCTATTTTTTACGTAAAGCATTTTGGGCACGTGTCGTCCACGGGAAGTTAGTGTCGTAAGCGAAAAAATATTTTTTGAACTAGTCTTTCCATCAATGTCTACGAATTTGAAATCTTAATAACAATAAAATTTACATTTCTACATATTTAACAGCAAAAGTTAAAAAACGGACTTCTGTGATTTATTCTCTAAGCAGTGGTGGATTAAGCACGTGAGAGGCCCCAGGCGCACCAAAATTTGGAGGCCCTGTTTTTCGGATAACATAAAAACGTCAAAAAATTTCATGTAAAATAATAAAATCTGATACGAAGTTTAAGGATTGTGAATAATATAATTACGAGAAAAGAAGCAAACGTTCAATCAAGCATGTGACATGATTAATGATGACTAAAATAAACTTTAAGGGGTTATTTTCCACTACATTCGGTCGTGTTATTTCGAACGTGAATTTGCAAAAGAGGATTCGGTGTACCACCTATTCACATACATCCGATCCCTTTTTACGCGATACTTTCTTTGCAGAAATCGACGCGTATAAAAAATCGCGTAAAATAAACCTAATTTTCATATTATTTGATAAGTTGGTTCCGAAAATCATAAAAATCGCGTAAAAAATCTGTATGAAAAACTCAAATTTTCCCTTCGAATTCGCCCAAAAAAGATATTTTTTACTTAATAACCATTAATTTCTTTATATAATATAAGCGTACCATGAAAAACAGATACCTATGTATTCATGCATAACCGTATTAACTTTTGAAGAGTTATCGCTGCTGTCACTGTCGGTTGCGAAATATAATCACCTTTATGGTGTCGCTGTCAATACTTGGTGGAAAGGCATTATATTTAAAAAAATAAAATTATCAATTTCACTGATTGCACCTTTTCACCGATTTCGCTCATGATGAGCATTATCAACTGATAAGAGAATACAATCTTAGCGTTTAGACCCTCATAATTAAATTATGTTTATTTGGTTATTATATTTATTATTATTAAAAAATCGCGTAACAATAAGTAAATCGTGTAAATAAAAGGAACCGCGCCATCTATAAAAAGTCGCGTTAAAGTGAAATCGTGCAAAAACAATCGTGTAAAAAAGGACTGGTGTATTTTATTATGTCAATGGCCACAAAAAAAACCAAAGGGCCATCTGATCTGATCATTTTTCACTTAGTTTCTCATTTTTGTGCTGTATGTCAACATATTTTCCTTATCGATAACGATATTGCGATATCTATAATACTACGCACTATCACATTTATTTGAAGCTTTATATTTAAAATAATATAATAGTATTTCTAAAATAGACCAAGACATTATTTTTCTGAAATATTTTATAAATGGTAGGTTTGTCGAATACTGCCGAATAAAAATGACAAAATAATACTTGTAACATACACATAATGGGTTTTCAAAAAAAAAATTTTTTAAAGGTTGACGGTGAAGACAGATAGCATTATACTTTCAATATAACTATCTAGTTGTCTTTATTTTTATGTACCCTTTTGTCCTGCCACGTCATTAGAGGTAAGTAAGCATTCCTTTCTACATAAGTAAAGTACCCATCTGTGTCAGTGTGATGGGGCACCACGGCTAAGGATTTATAATATGTAGGGAATAATCTGGATGGAAGCTTTCAAAGGCTTGCGCTGGCTAATTAACATCTCGGATTAACGTTGAAGGTTTCCAGTGGGGTGCAAACTTTTAACGCAACTTCATCATTTAGTAAAATTTAACAAAAAAATAATCTTAATGCTTTTCGCGGGAATTGAGCACAATACACGCAACGCTTATTTTCCTTATACTTAGTGCGCCACTAATCTGCATAATAAAATGTGGGGCTTAACTAAGTACCAGACTTACAGCTATTCCCCACGTAGATATATTAATTTCAATTGCTGTTTGAACTAACTGGCTTCATTATAGGTTTCTTACCTCTGTAGCGATCACGCAATACAACTTTTCAAAACATTAGCGGTGAAGAAGACTAGAAGAACTTTGACGCTAACGTGTCCTGGTACTTAAAGCTCCATACATTTGAAACAAAAAAAAGTCCAAAGTCGCATTTGACATTCTTTTTAATCTTCCCATCGAAAATAAATGAGGTAAAATACTACCCTCATCAAAATAAGTTATGTTTAAATAGAACATTAAGAGTCAGTTATGAATCACACTGATTCTGAATGCAATGTCATATTTTAATTTGCTCAAATACATTAATGAATTTAAACAGTGTTTTCGAAAAATCGCGCTCGCGCCCCTGTGTTGTGAACGACTGACATTTGCGCACATCACCGGTTCGGCAATTAGTGCGACGATTTTCCCTCGGGGAAACGCCAAGGTTTATGGTTCTCGTTCCTCAAAATCGTTCTTAACCATCAAATTATATTAGGAGTTGCTACGTACCCAAGCTACGCTAACTGCTTGCTCATTATTGGACCGTATTATTATTGATAATCAACCATTTATCCGGTTATACTTAATCTGAATGCTGTGGTCAATCGTTCAAATGGCGAATTAATAGTGTTTGCTAACAATTGAAAATTTTATGACATACTAGTTCGTATTATTGTAAATGTGTGTTCAATGCTGTTAAGCTGTAATCCGTAGCGTCGTAGCGTCGTAGCATCTTCGCACTTTTCAGTCTACAATGGTAACATTTGGTTTTTTAAATATTTTTACGCCCATCCGTTTTGCCAGTGTTGTATTTTAATGGATATATAACGATTAATAATATATCAGTATCTTTAGTCCAGAACAGTGGTCGCCGCAGCTCTTGTAGTATTTATTACGTGTGGCTATTTTTTTGCCAAATCTGTGCCTGAAACTAAAAACTGAAAGTTTCACACCAAATATACAAAAACTTTTCCGAAAAAATGCAAGGTCATTTTTTACATTAATTTTTAGGAATGCGGCTTACACTGTAAGCCATATTCTGTAAAAAGTACAAACATTTAAATTTTTTGAATTGTCTGAATGTTGTACTCTTTCTGTACCGGGGTTTCGCCTTTCGGTATCTTCAGGTTTTTCAAGTACACGAATGTAATTAAACTGACATTAGCGACAAGAATAATTACTAATTATTAATTAAACATTCAGACAATTAAAATTTGATATTGAAATTCCATCAAGCTTTTATTCAGTCGAAATTCTAAAAAAAATCTCTTCTTTTTTTTGTATATAACATTTATATCTAAGATTAACACTTTTTGGTACTACATAAATCCACATCTTAAAGATTGGATTTATGTAGTACCCGGTTTTGCTCCTCACGAGCATTATCATTTTATAGAAAATGAATGCTTGTACCAATTTGTTCAAATAAATTGTCATAAGCTCAAATTAATTTTGTATAACTAACCTTATTTGGATTTATTTTTTACATACATTCGATACATACTGCTAAAACGTTAGCAAGGTATTTACTATTCGCAGTGTGTCGGGAAAGTGTAACCCTTTTCAAATTTTGTATGAAATTATACACAATAATTATTAAATCGATCTAACATTACTTAATATGCTTACATTATGTAACAATACGCAATTTACCGTAAAATAGTTACTACCGAAGTAATTCCTTTCCCAGATTCCTAGAGTGAACAAAATATTCTAAGATTAACGTTATAATTAAACCTTAGTAGATAATGTAATAAAAATGTCAGGTACTGATTTGGCATAAAAATAGGTTTAGGGCTCGCCATTCAGGGTTTTTGAAAAATGTATAATCGGGGTTTCACTGTACTGTTAAGAATATTTGTCAGTACAAATAGTTTATTGCCACTGTTTTTTTTATTTTAATGCAATTCAAGCAAAACTATCGTGTAGTTAATTCTATTATTTGGAAATTAAATATCATTATACCAATTTCTTTTGCGAAATTTATGCATTGTTTTTTGAACCCATAATTTTTTGAAAATAAAGTTCATTGCCTTAATAAACACGAGCACAACTTAGTTGAATAAATATGTCGAAATTCGAGAAAAGTTTTCAAAGCTTGACATCGGAAGAAATTTACAAACTGCAATGAAAGCGTAAAATATGAAAACTAAATTATGCTCCGCCAAAATGTCCGGCACAATGACTGTTTTGTACCCGTTAAATGGAAGTATGAGATATTCAAACGTACACCCACTCAGTTTGAATAATATTAAAACTTTAAATTATACTGCCGAAATGGAAACAGTCTTCTTCGTCGGACGCTTTCATTAAGTATTATGCCCATTCATAAATATAATTACAAAACTTTTCTTTGTCGATGCTGTGATGTGACACGGTCCTCGGCCCTGTGACCTTTTTATTTATTTGTTTATTAACTCTGCTTTCCATGCAAAACTTCATATTCAAAGGAAAACTTTTTTTGTACGTGTTTCCATTCATAGATGTCGTTTTTGACTGTAACTTACCATAGATATTGCAAAGCTCAACGAACAAAGCAGTTCGGTAATATCATTGGTGCAGGTACATATCCATATTTTAAACAGTGGCGCCGAAATAAAACCTTACCTAAAATTATTTAATTTAATTATTTAACTATGTCTAGTTTTTTCAAATATTGAAATTTAATAATATTAAAATGTATTTGTTAAGACACTTAAGATATTAAACTGATGCACTGCCAGCTTTCCTATTATACATTAACATTGTTAAAATATAATCTTGTTCATAAGTTAGAATAAAGATTATTTACAAGTCTGGTTTTGCCTTGTTGCATCTTCTAAATCTAACATACGGAAAATAGAAATTTTCAACAGTGGAAACATTATCAGGTACTCATATTATAACTTAAACGAGCTAAATAGAGTTTTGTATCCATCTTTATTGTAGGAAGAGTTTGCGAAACAATTTACACTACCTAATTCAATTCAAAATAGTCATGCTCATGCGTTACTATTTTTAATAAAAAATGATCGCATTTTCAGCTGTACCGTGAAAGCAGTACCGTTTCAGCTCCGATTAGATTGATTGAACAAAAAAAAATATTACAAAAGCTGGATCAGTCCTACTCTTTCTAAAAAAAACTTGTTGAATAATACGCTCATAACTATACCTCGATGTAATATTCATGTTTGATTCAATATTCTTAACATGCAATAGTAAATTGATGAAAAAAAAATATTTGTCCATGACATATCAAACCTAATCATCTCCCAAAAGTTGCAATACGTGAAGTTAGTCTATACATATAAAGATATGGATAATACAAAAATGGTCAAATCTTGTCATCCGTAAAACCCATACGCTCATTGCTGAAATCCAATTTCTGCTAACAGTAAATTTATCGAATTAATTCCAGCAATACATTGAGAATTACCATTCAATATACATAACCAGGGTAGATTTCCATCAGTATAGCATAGTATTGTTGAATTTCCTGTACGATGGCTAAATGATTTTAGTTTTATTAATTTAATAACTCCTCGCGATTTTTTGTTTTTTTGAACGATCAAATACAATTATCTAACAAAACATAATACTACGCCGCTTGTGTTGAATAATACATTCCATAGAGTAATTTGAATGCAGAATAGATTGCGCTTAAGTCGCAATACCTAATAACCAATAATCAAATCGTTAGAATTGTAGTCATGCACTTGGCTAGGGAAACCCTTGCCTAACAACCATGTTTGGTATCGGTGTATAAGTGCTGTAGAAATACATATTGCTCTCACACAAACAGGTACCATTTTATAGAACATCATACACATAATTTGATTTGTATGTACTGCACAATTTGTACATTGTTGGCAATGTTAACCCACAAAGGTATTCAATATTAAATAAATGAGTATCTGGTGAATTTTTATTGTTGAATGATTTTCATTCCTTTATGATTTTTTCCGCAGGAATCTGCAAACAATCAAATGACAAAAGTATGGGAAAATATATATCTAGAAACTGTATTGATATCTTTTTGATCGTCAGCCAAAAAAAGGGCGAACTTTAGTACACTGTAAATTAATTAAAAATACAATCGAGTCTATTCTTTCGAATCGATTTTGCAAACTGTCAGTTCCATCATAAATATTTCTATAAGCATATTTTCATACAAAAATAGGTCGAGAAATACCCTCACAGAAAAATGAGATGTAACTAGCTCTAACCTTTCTCTACTCTCTTCGAAAAAGAGATTTTGAGCAACTGCGTAACGAGCAGTTAGAGTAGAAAAAAAATCTGTCAAGGTAAACTCTATTAGGAGAGCATATTATGCTCCACATATAGAGTGGACATAGTTGACAAAATTATTGCGACTTGATCATTTGTAGTTTTAAAAAAAACTTTTTTCAGTTCCAATTAACACACCAGGAGGGATAAATAAATAACCAGTAGACTGTAGAGGGCTTGATTTTTTTTTTGTTATGAGTAGTTAGTAAGATGAACAAGGGCCAAACAATTAGGCATTGTTCGCAGTAAAATGTATTATTTATCTTTAGCCATGACAGTCGATAATAATAAAATAATATGATTGGGTTCCGATAAAATAAATGGTAACTCAACAATATAATATAATTTCTCTACTATATTTATTTTTATATTCGAAGGTTTATTATCGCTGTCAATAAAAAGATCTCGTATAAATTTTTTCATGGAGAGTTTATTGAAAACAATTTTTACCTCTCCAAAGAATATGGCAGACATAATCACTTATATTATGTTTATCGAACAGTATTATTGTCATTTTTTTTATTCTTATATACTGCCCTAATATTAAGATTATATGTTCAAAATTTCGTTTTCGCAATGAAAAACATTACGATATGTCACTATAATGACCATTAAAGTCAACGAGGTGACCTTGACCGGTTAATATCACATATTTATTGCCTTTATCACATATTAATTATGTTATGATATGTCGCCGGTCGTTGAAGGGTTAGAGCCAAATAGCGTTTGATGTAGTGGTGGGCCAACATACACACTCGCAGCCAAATTCATGGCCATTTCGTTTGTATGCGTGTACCCGTTAAACCACAACTCGTCAAAATTTTCCGAAGTAAACCACCTCAAAATGTATATAATATTGTTTTTCTATTTAAATAATATACATTTGAATTTTTAAAAATATTTTTATGGTATTGAATTTGTTACATTTTTGGCACATTTCTCTTAACAATAGTTGTTTTATAGAAATATCCCTGTTTGGATTTTTTTATCAGTTGATAACGTTAGCTCGTGATGAATAAATCCAGTTCTTTATAAAAAAAATATATACCAAGAACGACAATCGTTTTTTTCATTTTATTGGTTTCGGATAAAGAAATGATATGAGTTGCAGGAAAAAGTTATGTCTATATATAATGTGTAATTTTGTCGCCATTATAAATTTATTAACATAACATGTTATTTCTATTTAAGTTAATTGTAATAAATCCAAACTAGAAACAAAAGCATTAATTATTACATATATTTATTTACATGTAAATTACAAAAGAATTACTTATTATTCATTTATTAGTTTTGCCATGTAAAAAAAGATATTACTGAATGTTTTTTTTTTTATTATTTAAAAAAATATATTTGACATAACAGCTTACGCCAATGCGTCAAATATTTTTAAAGTTGAAAGATCATACGAGATATACTCGATGAGAATTTTTGTAAGTCACATGAGATTAACTCAAGGGGAATTGACGAATTGAAAAAATCCAATTTGACATTGTGACCTTACCGGGAATCGAACCCGGACCCTCCTGATCGGTAGAGCAAGCTCTAACCAACTAGACCACAGCGGGCGAGAAAAAACCAGTATTCGTGTGTCGTTTTAAAAACCATGTAGTAGAAACAATAAGCACTAGGAATTGTCAAAAAAGTCAATTGAGTAAGCTCCGCTAAAGTCTATTTAAATACATAAAAACCAGTATTCGTGTGATCTTACTCACGCCCACGTGAAATATATTTTATAAACTTCCAAAGCAATATTGTTGAATATTGTGAAAGCTCTCCCCAGTGAGATCCAGATCCCTATTGGCAGGGTGGTTGAGAATAAACTTGATGTCCACGATTCCTCAAAAAATGATCAGGAACATTAAGTTTCACATTATCAAGAATGGTAGAATTATCATTTTTACCTCCTATAAGCTGAAAGAAATATATGGCTAGGTACATTTGTTTTCAAATGTTTAAACTATTAAAGTTTAGCGTGTACAAGAGAAAGTTAGTTGGATAAAGCCATGTGTAATATCTCATATTTACCCATCCGGTATATTATCCAGTCCTACAGGTACACTCACGAATTCGTAACTGACAGCCAATAAATTATTTACATCCCTTATTTATGAAAGATATTTTCGTAATAATTTAAACGTATTTGTTTTGAAAATGTTTATTTATTAGCTATAATTTTCATTGATTAATATCTCCATGATGAAATGGCTCGTATTTAACCAGTCTGAATTTTAATACAGTTTCGGTCATAATTTAAATGAAATTTTAAAAAACCTAACCTAATCTAACCTAAATGGTTATACAATCTGACCGTATAATAATTTTATTCAGACCGAAAGTTGATTTGAATTCTGACCAAAAATTGGTTTGAACTCTGACCATTTATTTTTTCCCTTATATAATTCAATGTACGCTGAACCCCCTTTTCCACGAGCCGCAGTTTATAAAGCGACGATTTTCCACTTGAACGTGTGCGTGACCGTGCATTTGTATGCGCCGTGGCTGTAGAAATAAGTGCGTAGAGCTAGCTTTGCAAGTAGCGAGCGCAGCGCCAGCGGTGGCACGTGTAACTGTGCGTGACAACTTTAACCCGCCACTGCCTTTCTTACCCGCCGTGATCACTCGCCTCTGATAAAACACATTTATTTCGATTACGTCTCTTTAATCTCCTTCAATGTGTTTTTTTCCGACTCGCACGAGATTTCATTTCCTTTAACGAAAAGACCTCAAGGTCATTTAGATTTTCTTATAGGATGAGAATCAAATGCACTGTCCTTGAATTTATTCTTTTGTAATGCCAATTAAAAACGTCTTTTATTCATTCATTGTAACCTTTATAACTGTGTAGATTAAAAATAATAATAAATTAAAACTATGCCGCCCGACTCCAGCCCTCTGAAAGCAGATGTTTTGCTATACAGTTTGTGGTAGATTTGCAATATTTATATTATTGTCTCTCTGAAAACTATTAAATCGGATTCTTTTTTAACCATGGAGTATATCTCAACAAAAGTTTTTCTACGAGAACTGCCTGTTACTCAGTTGCTCAAATTCTCTAATTCGAAGAGAGTAGTGATAGAAGAATAATGCTAAGACAGGACTAGTAGTTAGCTAATCGCTCTCGCTAGGTCCCTATTTTTTGGGATCGGATGGGTGAGACGGAATTTTGAACATCACAGGAATCCATGTCTTCGAAAAGAAATCCATACATCCTTTGAATACCAATTTATGAAACATTCCGTGCTGGGTCTCGAACCCAATGACGTTGCCACTCGACCACAGACTCGAGCAATACGAATATACTGATTTTAAATAAATTACTACTCATACTTTTTTTGCTAGAATATAAATGGTGACAAATTCATATAAGTATTATAGTAATTTCATTTCTTCCAGGCTTAGAAGAAATTAAAATGTATGGACCAGAAGCTCGATAATTAAAAAAACTCTATTGACATAAATATTGTCCCATAATTTTCTTCGCAATAATTATTATTGAATATTACATAATAATGAAGTACAATGTGATTAACGCATCGGAACCGAATTTTTTACGAGATGGCGCGCAAGCTGCTTGCTCTTCGTAAATTTCCCGAATTCGCGCACAACAAACAACTGATAGCCAAACGAGTTTATATTATGTAATATGAAATAATATACTCTTAATTATTATTAACAGTTCTTATTCTTGGTTTTGCGGATTTATCAATGTTCAATCAATAAGCTTTCATTTTCAGTTCAAACTCAGCAGGATATACATATGAGATATTCAGTTTTCTGTTATGAGACATTACTAGTAGAACCTTCTTCGGGAAAATCAGTCATCAATCAGGGCGGGTAATTGTGTGTGCGGTGCGATGGTATATTCAGGCGCTTGATATCGTCGGCTGCACGCACCGCCGACATGAAATGCGATATCTATGCTAAATCTAATTGGCAGTCGGTGACTCTTGCGAATCGTTTGAATAAAATCGCAATTTGGGGAGAAATGTTCGTGCAAAACGCCAGTGCGCGGCTGTCGCGTGGTGCCATTACCCATTACTAATAGAGAAATGACCTTAGCTTGCGTTTGCATAGAGCCATAGAAGAAAGCAAAGCTATAAACTGTTTCAGCTGCCTGAAAAAATATGCCCCAATGGCTACGCCATTTCTTAAATTCGAATCTAATTATTTACTTCGTATACGTATTAAGTTAGTTAGTATTCTTTTCAAAGACCAAACTTACTAAGCGTAATACTGGCAATTTGTCAATGGAAAAATAAAATGTATTCCATGTTTTTTTTAATCTGACCGGGAAGTTTTATAGTGCTTCTACCAAATTTTCAATTGAAACCAATCACCGGATGTTAATTAATGCGACAATATTTTGAGACCTTTTTTTTTGTAGAACTGTTTAATAAATAAATTCGTTCCTTGACAGAGATATCTTGAGCTTGTGTAATATTTCTTTCCGAATTTTCGGGCTTAACAGGACCTCACCTCTGCGCATAGTACTGAGTAGTAAGAACACGCAAGAGATGTAGCACCGTGTAAAAAAGAGTAGTCACTAGTGTTCCGATTGTTCTGTTCTCACTGTCAGCGGCTGCATACACAAAACGGGTGGTTGTGATATAGTCAACAACCAACATATTCGCACTGTCACTAGTCTAGCTGTCCTGTGCATTGACCACTAATGCATACCCACTTGATATGTCTATCTATTAACCCTCCAAGGACGAGCGTGACCATATGGTCACAGTAAACACCGTTATCTATTGATACCACTATTCATCCTTTTTCTACCTGAATATCGTTGCATTCACTCATATTTGGTTAAGAAGGGTACAGACAGAAACGGCCACCAAAAACACATTCGATTTTTTGAATTTCCGTTTTTTTTAATGGACTTTTTGAAACTGTTAATTATGTTTTTATCTAAACATCAAATTATTTACAGTTCTTTTGCTAATATATTTGTATTGAAATGTCGTTGATCTAAAAAGGTCGAATTGTAAATATTTAAAAAAAAAACACGTTTAGCTATATTTCCACCCCGAATGTTTGCGTGCACATACGGTCACGCTCGTCCTTACTACTGTCCGTACAAAATATTACACGGTAATAAAAGGATAAGCATGACCATATAATCATGCGGGGTTTCTATGCAACGACTTTGCGTTTTTTTTTTGTTAAGAATAAAAGTTATCCGTAACTTCAATATGGCTTAAAAATATTTTTTTTATCGAAAAAAAGTTAAATAATTACATGTTGGTATAACATTAAATTCTACTTCTAGCAAGCGACGAAATCAACTAGTTTTTCAACCAGAATTGACAATACTAGTACATATTTTCTCCGTATGACTTAAAACCTTTCGAAACGATGGTTCATTTAATGCCGTGTAAAATACAGCAAAATGTTGCATTATACTCGAAAGTAAGCAAGAATTTAATTGTCTATATTCTTAATCATCGATACAGTTAAAACACAATAAAAAATGCGCTGTATTTCATTTTAATGAGCCATTCTGAGCGCATATCCCACACGTATGTTAGAAATTACCGTTTCGTAATAATATGTAATATTCACTTCGAATAAATGACGAGGCATTATCTGACAACATTTCTTAGAAATGCATTCTTAACGAGCTATAAATACAATAGAAGTTACTAATGATACTCGTAAATATAAGCGTGTGGCCGAAATAGCACCCGAACGTTTTATACTCTAAATATCTATGAGGATCTCACTGATCCCGGGATATCGGAATTCAAAATATTTTAATTCCGGAATCCCATGATTGATCATTTACCGTAATTTAATGTTTTCGTTTATTTACTTATCACTAATATTAATACAAAACGGCCATGGCAACATATTTCTTTTTCACAAACCACAGTTGTATCGCCTTCGAACGGTAATCCATAAAGCGATTGAAATATTAATTGAAACTGTCCATAGTGAGATTCAAACCCCTAAGTACCGCGACAGAAGACAACTACGTTAACCACTCTGCCGATACCACGCGAAAACTTTAGTATGAACGGGCTTAAAACATATGTGCTTTTACGTTTTACTTCTGTATCTTCATCGAATACATCTTTTGGAAAGAACCCGGTGCTAAAATTTCGTCAGTAGTAAAAATAGCAAAATAGTTTTTTAGGCTCTGCGGAAGTATCTGCAAAACGTGTTAATGTCAGTTACTATATCTCTCCGAGACCATGACGTGAGAATGGGCTACTCCAGGGGTGGGGAACCGTTTCATTTCTAAAAACCACATTCATTTATCTAATTCAACATATGGCCGCAGTAAAGAAAACGTTGACATCCCCCCTTTTTTGACTGTCGAACATATAATGGGTTGATTACCCTCTTTTCTAAACGCTTGACTTTTGATCAATGTAAATATTTTGATCAAGTCAAAAGGCCGCATCAGAATAGCCAAGAGGCCGCAAGTTCCCCTCTACTGGGCTACCCAGTCAGCTCCATAATCTTTAAAATTTTACATCCAATATCTGATGCTAGTAAGATTCTTTATTCCAGGGTTTCCTAAACTATGTTCCACAGAACCTGAATAGATGTTCCGCGAACACTCACGAGCATAGATTTAAAATAATTCTTTTAAAATATTTTCCGAAAACTAACAATTACGATTGATGTAGTTGTAGCAAAACTAGCATGCGTAATTCAGCGCAAGAGATTAGTGATTCTAAAATAAATGTCGTTAAATTCTTTCTTGAATTTACTTCTGTTTTATACAACGTATTTATGCGAAGCAGGATTTTCTTTTTAATGTTGCAACAAAGACAAAGCGCAGCAACAGACTCGACTCCACACCGTTTAAAAATAATAAGTGTTTTATTAACATATATTTTTTTTGTATTTATTTTATTATGAATTACCACGACCAAAAAAGAAGTCGAGTGTTCCGTTAAAATTTCCGGATTTGCGAAGTGTTCCATTGCAGAAAATTTTCTGCTTTATTCTACCGCTATCGGGCGTAGAACAGTTATCTGTTAACGATCTATCCATAATATCAGACCATATAATTTTCTAGCCAAACATGGACTATTGAAAGAATGTAGTTGAAAAATCTTAAAATATAATTATTACAAATAACGGGCTGTTGGCGTTGTTGTGAGCTTCTTTATTTCCAGTTTCCACCCTCGGTGTGCTTAGAGCAAGCGGTGTCGCGATGCGGGCTCTATCGTACCTCCTTTGCTTTGATGCTTGAATCTGCAATGAATACTTCCGTCTGATAAGCAGGCTTTTATTCTGAGCACATGCACCTCGGTTACTGCCACACAAAAGTTTATCCTCGCTCTGCTTCCGGGACACGCGCCAGATTCGTTTAAAGCCTTCTTCGGCCGAAAGAATTGCCGCCCGAGCATAATGCATCGGGTTCTTTCGGTATCGGATGTTCATAAAAGCTAATAGTCTTAAAAAAACAGCCAACTCCGCGTCGTATAATTTTATGGAGAAGGTACATTGCGCAACGCGACGATATTGAGTTTTAGATTGTTAGTACAATTTGAATTATAATATTATATTTGTAATCTTTATTGATGTATTATTATTGGAAAAAGGCAAAGCAATTCTATCAAACCTGGCAGATTGAGCCTCTCTGTCCAGGAAGAAATGGATCTGGTAATGTTTGATACCTAGCTCCACTTTTGTTTAAAAAAATCTATCTTCTAACGGTCGAAATGCTTTTTTTTTTACTTCTTTCAAAAAAACTATTTTGGCCGGTCAATTATTTTTTCCGTTTCCTTCAAAAGTATTCTATCATCTCCGATCTTTTCAAAGTGTAATTATTTAAAATTACCGATAACGCACCGTTTAATGCTTTTAAATCATTAAATAACCTTTTATCCCATAAATAGTTTAGAAATTACCTTATTGCGATAGGCATTAAATATATAGTGTTGTTGAGTGTTGCATTGAATTATTCTTCAACATTGCATTTTCCGCTTTCACGTCTTACTTGTGACGTACATATAATGCTTACGTATTTCCCGAAAGTACTCCCCTAATTTCACATTAAGCAAGGGAACCATTTTCTTACAAAAACCACAACAATATCGCTCGGGTGCAAAACGCTAATACATTTTTTTAAAAAATTAAATGTATTTTTTAGACACATGGTACTTTCGATTCGTCTGTGATGTTTATTTTTATTTATTTAGTTAACACATTGCTTACGGCTATATTTTTAAAAAAAACTGACTTGCCGCGGGTGATAAATAATCGAGACAAAGGGAGTTTAGAGAAGAGCTCCGCACTAAGCAATCGACCTCAATTACGTCAGTAAACTTCAAACTGTGAGGTGCGTATCAACAAAACGAACTTTTTTTAAAATAAATAAAATAATATATAATGGAAAAAATATATTTAGACGATGTGATTTAACTGTTTTCATAATATACAGTAAAACTTTTTATTATAAACATCTTAGACTTGGTGACCCATAACCATTTTTTTTTGATACAATTAATATTTGGAGAATATATTTTTGAACATTTAAAAAAATCCTAGCAGGTGTCCCATTCTGAGCATGGTGCACTCTGAGATCAGGCTTCAAGCCACAACATCTACGAGATTAGTTTAAGAAAGTGAAGTGATTAGTATAACCATCTGAACAATGGCAGCCTATTCTTAACACTCAAGACCCCGGCCCCGCACTAACGCGGAAATGGTCGTTATCCGTTAAACCCCGGCCCCACGCTAGCGCGGGTTTACACACGTGGGCGTGTAATCAGTATCCGTTAAGGCAAAACTAATTTATTTCGGGTTTTTGTTTTTTTATGCTACTCAAGAGGGTTTGTTGCGTATGTGTATTTTTTTGTGTCGATTTACTTTATTATTTATGATTGAAAATGACTTTTGAAATAAGATATTTTTTGCTTAAGAATACTTAAAATTAAAATATTTTACGAGTTGACTTTTACTTTTATTAGACTTAAATAACATACTGCTGTTTGTTTTATATTTTGTAATATTATTTAAATAAATTTTAGTACATTTGTGTTGGTCGAAGACAACACATTCTCGTTTCTGTGATCGCGATATATTTTCTGCTCTTGTTTTATTGCATTCAGATTTTAAAATTTTTAAAAAATGTTTGTGTAATGTGATTAAAGAGGTAATTAAAAAAATATTTCAATTTTTGCATTTTTTTCTTTAAAAATATTTTTTGTCTATGAAAAATCTAAAAGAAAGTGTCGTTTTTTACTTATTTTTGCTATGCTAATCATTTTTTTTTGTGTTCGCCAAGTTAAACTCATCGGGAAAAATAATTTTTAAACGTTTTTTATTGTAACTTGCTAAATATTGGTTTGGCTTGCAAGACGATGGGTGAATGCGTCATGCATGCCATACATGAAAATTTAATTGATTTATTGCGTAATTTATAAGTAAAAGTGACAGTGTTGTTAATATATAGTTTTAATCTTATGTATTTTGAAAAATGATTTCGTTAAAAAAGCACATAATACGTCAATGCAAACAAATGTTACACAGTTTGAGATTTTCTGGATGCCGTAAAAATCAAACTATTAAATGTCATAATTTATTGGTTCACATGGTTATGGGCATTTACTTTAATAGTCCCAAAAACTAATCACAAAGACCGTAAAAACAAATCGCAAACTTGCTTGCAAAAATCTAAATAGTAAATAAATTCAAATACACATTACAATATGACACAAATAAGGTTTAAAAATCTCTATTGTCTCAAAAACAAATGGCAAAAGTTCACAAATTATTTAGTATAATAAAGTAAAATAAACTTCATATACGATTACACAATAAAACTCGTTAGTATATGTAACACGGTTTAACAAGCAAAACTTTTTAACGGTTTAACTGCAAAAAAATAGCTTGACGCGGAGAATATTGTTAGGTACTGCGCTACCTAAGAATGACGATTCTAGCATCGTTTTCATTTACATATTTAATCGTGTTATTGAACCAACAAAGACTCGATAATCGAAGTTTTGCCTTTGGCAACATCTTCCAATCACACATTAAAGTAAATATGTCAAGAAATAAGGTGTTTGACATGCGTTTTTTATATATAAAGATGAAAAGCATAAAAATGTGCACACCGCGGCAATACAAAGTTACTGTAACACACGAATTTGTGCAGACCGTAAGCAACGTGTTAATATAGAATCGTTCAAATGTTGAACTATTAAATAAATACTATACATTTAAAATCGATTTTTTAAAATATTGATTCTTTTATATTTTTATTCAATTCGATTTTAAACTGCATACCAGTGTTTTCCAACCTTTTTCGTCCTCCAAACTTCCACGGCTTGTGATATCGAGATGACTTCGTTTTTTTCTATAGCAAATCATTGACTAAAGCCGCATTGAGTTAAAATGTCGGAACAGCAGCAAAATTTTCGAGCTAAGTTTGTCATAATTAAATACATATTTTGTTTCTTTCTCGACACAAAGCCACACCATTATATTTTTTTATGCTGTAAAGCGTTCTAAAGGATTAATTATTTAGCAACTTATAAAAGTTTTTTGTGATACTGCATGGTCACATCAGTTATTAAACGTAGGAAAGTAACTTCTTTTAAATCATAAAATCTGTCTTATTAACAAAAATAATGTTACACATATTCATGATTTGCGCATTGCCCCCCCCAAAACTTTCAGACTGCCCCCCAGTGTACGCCACACATTGGGAAACAGTCCTCTATACCTTAAAATTACTGCATAGAAGAATTGTATTCAAAATGTTAACCGAAATAAAATCGTATAAAAATTCATTTTAACTTAACCTTGGGTTTATATCATCATTATCGATCAAAAATTCCCATGTGTTCAATTGAAAATTAAATAAACCACCCCCCAGTGGTTTTCAGGTCTCGCATAATTTGCATTGTAAAGTGGAGCGCTATTGTTTTGCTACGCTACGTTTTCTATGTGTACACCATTTAAGTTGTTTTTGTGAACCCTATGTTCACTTTCGATATGCATCGCATTCCCTTTATTGTTTAGCGTAGGCGTAGAATGCAATGATATACGGAAGACTCCTCTACGGATTAATGGCCGCGCTACGATATGCCTACGAGCCATTTGCGCTACGCTTTGTAGGGCGCGACAACATACGATCCGAGAGCCAATGGTGCTCCGGGGTGTCGTATAAAACCGTCCGGCCTCTGCTAGAATTATATTCGAGTGCGTAAATTACCACCCCTGCGCCGTTGTTTATCGTTGTTTCTACAAAGAGATTTACAAAAAGTTTGCATTTTGGCCTAGAATTTTAAGAAAATTAACTACTACCGCAAAAATTTCCCGATAATAAACACGCATATATTATGACAAAATTTATTTTAAACATTATAATCTTTCTTATCGTGTCAGGTCATCTTTTTTTATTTTTATTGCTGGGTAAATACAATTCTTTGATGTATTTATGTTATTTTAATTCCTTTTTTGTCTCAATATCGAAGGTCGGTGATACAATTTCAGACTCCTACTATCTTTTGAAATTACCGACGCTTTGGCTACTAAACCACATGCGAAGTTTCAATAGTTACCAGTCCTCTTCTGCGCTTTTATTTTAACTAAACGATGTAAAAATATTTTTGACTGTGGATCATTTGGCTGACGGTTATCAGATAAAACGGCTTGTGTTACGCCAATTTAAGCAAACCTTGAAGTCCTCTAAAGTTATTAGGAACTTTGTTCAATTATACTTCGACGCAATAAAATAAACGTGTATGTAGTTAGTTGTCAATATATATACTTCTAGTCGAGAGATCTTAAGTAATTTATTATTTTATGTCAATAATGCAGCAGTATTAAAAATACTTAACTCTTCTTTCACTACAATAACACGTAGTTTGACCTTTTTTTATTTTTTAAGGTCTCACGCGGATTTCTAACGCCTTGGTATATACATCAACATACAACGGATCATTTGAGAAGCGTATTTGGACGATTCAATTACGGTTACATAATTATATGCAATACAATTTTCTAAACTAAACTCATGACAAAAAGATTCAGTTCATATGTGGTCATTTTTATAACATGATACATAAAAATACAACCGCCTAATTCTTCACCAGCGCCTTGACGCATTTAAAAGAATATTTCTCGCTCACCTTCAGTATTTTAGTTGTGCTCTGTTCATCCAGCATTGTGTACGTACTCTGCATTCACGTGCCGATATTTCTTTATAGTAAGTACCTACACGTACAATTTCAACCATAATGGGGTCATGCATTTCCGCTCACGATTCCTACTGACCTTAATGATGTGCGTTGGGTTTAACCTGTTTACCCCACCGCCATATCCTGCTGTGCGTGTTTGTTTTGCAATGCAGTTTTGTCAATATAGATTTTATTTCTCTTTGTTCGGTTCAAAATAATACATTAATTCATTAAACATTCGGCTTTATCACTTTACTGTTACAATACATTCCAAAAAATCCTTATCTTCAATCTTGAATTACAATTTTTAAGTGTGCTGTGTGGATGATATGTAGATATCGACTGTGGATAGGAAAAAGGACGTAACCCACACATATCAAAATTTACAGGAGGCTAAAAACGTGTTTTGATGATTTTGTGACATGCAAATTATGAATAATACACAACCCTGACCTGAAAAAAACCTGTTTTGAAAAAACTGTTGGTTACGTCCTTTTTTCGATATAGTTATCGAGTGCACGTATCTCGAAATCCGAGAAAATATAATTTTAATATTTCATAGATATTCTTGAGAAAGACAGAATTTATCGACAGAAGTTCTTGATCATAAGCTCTAGTAGTGATCATTCTGAAACTTGTGTAAAATATATTATCAATTGCCTTTTATTTTGTATAAACGAATTATCTTTTTTGCCACTTTTACGCATTGGATTATATTTTTTTTTACTCCTTCACTTTTTGTTACACTTTTTCATTCGAATTCATTTATTGATAGTATTAATTATTAAAAAATAATAAAGAACAAGATCATTCGTTGACAATGCTCGTGATCGGCAAAGTCGGTTCTTATCTCTATTAAAAAAAGCGGTGTTAGTAAAAAAACTATTCTATGATATAAACAATGATCCCTCTAATTTTCCGAAGGTTATGTGCGCAAAATACATTGACTGCAACTTTGAAAGGAAATTAATAAAATTGTTCGCCACATAACGGTATTTAGACCTACTTAACGAAATGGTTATTTTTTTATAATGACAATAATTAATAACACTATATAATGACCGTTAATTTATTCTGGTGGTGGTATAGCTGGTGTAACTTTTGTGCGCTCTGTAATAATGCATGTGCGCGCGCACAGCTTAGAGGACGGGTTCCCAACCTATGGGTTCCCAACTTTTTTCGATTTTGGATTTGAACAACAAAACTAAAACTACAGTAAACTAAAATTACCTTACTGAAAAAAATGCCCTTTTCAACTGCATCGGGGCCGCGAGTCACATGTCTTTTATAAAAAAGGGTCGCCAGACGAAAAAGGTTTGGAACCTATGGCTTAGAGGGAACACTGGATTTGAGTCGTCTGGTATCAAAAAAAGAAATGTTCCATACATGATGTAGTTCTGCTTTTGATACCAGACGACTCATATAATGCTTTTCCACCGTGAATAGTCAGTGGAAACTTTACAATTCAGCAATGTTTAAATATGCTAATTTTGTAACATTTAGTTTTCTACAAAGTATTTGATAACACGTTTGCTATCCACATCGTTTGAAATTTGTTTTTTTTTATTTTTCCACCACTCACCGAAACGCTGACTGCAAGAAAAAGGCATCATAATCATCGCCGGATTTGCATTTGATAATTGCACGGGTCTGATGATAGATTTTTATTAAATATCCTTTATTGTATTACAATTACATACTAGTTTAAAAATAAACGACTCGAGAAAAAAAAAATCAAGGCCACTACTATCATCAAATAATTTGACGAAATTTCCAATTGTCGTTAATATCATTTAAGATTTCGACTGAAGGTGCTTGGTGGAATTTCAATATTAAATTTGAATCGTTCAAATTATGTACACTCCCACAGATTTTGTCACTAACGACCCGGGTTTCGCCTTTCGGCATCTTCAGGCGTTCAAGTGCACGGATGAACTTGAACTGACATCTGACAACTGACACTCAGTTCAAATTAAGTCGTTAATATCGTTTTTGTCTCGTTTTTGGACTGACGTGAACGTTTTTTTTACATTTAGTTGATACCGAGCACCGTTCGATGTTATAAAAACGAAGTAGAAGTTTCGTCAAAGTTTTTTTGTTTTATTTTAAGATAACGCATTTTTGATTTCACATTTTTTACGAAATGCTACACAAAAACAATAAATAAGCACACTGAGCTTTATTTATATATCATAAATTGAGTATTTAGCGCGTTTGCGTTTATTACCCACACAGTGGCGTACTCGGGGACGTGGCTAGATAGATATTATACATTGGTGTGTGTGTTAAGCTGAAATACAATTCGCCCTGAATGGCGCAGCGTGAAAGTGGCTCCTGAAGCGGCCCTTTCAGCCTTCCAGGCGGGTATTAGGCATTAGGCAGACCCGACGCATGTAATGTCGTGACCCCAGATTTCCTCTATTCTTATCAGCACTCCACAGAAATGTTTCGAAACCCCTGACAGCGCACGCAGACACACGCAGCTATTACACATTATCTAAAAAAGTGTTCGTCAACTTTTTATTAATTAGGAAATCAGTGCATAGAAATAGAAATGGTATGCCAAAAAGAAAATTATTGAATTTATAAAATTATCATTTTATATGTTTCATTTCCGTCATTTAAGGATTGGAACGCTGAGAGGGAATTTTTAGTCATCACAAACACCGATTTCTTTTCGAAGGCATGAAAAGAAATCGATGAATCGATTGAAAAATGTTTTTTCGACTGGGATTTGAACACGTGAGATCCGTCACGGAAACCAACGACGTTGACCACTGCTCCACGGATTCATTATATTATTTTATATTGAATCGTTGTGTTATCACTTTTAAAGTGTTCACTGTCAAAACTTGGTAGAAAGGCATTATATAATATTTAAAAAAAAACAGTTTTTGTACAATCCCCATATTTATTTAATTAATATGATCAGGACCGGTTTCGCTTATTATTAGACTGATGATCTTTTTTTTGTTATCTTATTTTTTAAAATGTGTTATGAAAATCAATATTAGTATTATGTAATAAAAATATTTTAAAAAGCCATCAATTCTGTTGTTTGTAGAGTGCGGAAGGGATTTGAATCACCGTATTTCCAAAAAAGTCAAATATTATGCTTACATATTCTAAACGAAGATGTACTAGATTGATCACATCGTTGATATATTAATATAATTTATTTTATTAACGATACACTCAGTTTGACGATTCATCGTATATCAGGTACACACTGTGCGCGTATTAGTCTACTGGGGCATCAAAGGAACGAATTTTTTTGGAAATATTCAAACATATAAGGGCCTTTTCGCAATATTAAATTGCTGAGTGAACTTGAGCTTTCCTGCTACGCTAGCACATACCAGATATAATATTACAAGACATTGTTATAAAGGAGGAACGTGTATTGTGAAATTTGTCTGTGTGATGGTAGCATTGTGCATGCGTGTGTTCCTCAACGTGAAAGCCTATTTTTCGCACGACTAATTTACATGAGTTAGTGGAACTTAATGCGTTTTACCGCTATAATGTAACTACGAACTACACTGCGCATCTGTGAGTTTTCAATCAAAATATAATGACGTATATGCTATGAATTATGGATGTATTTAGTTTATTGTGTTCAAAAAAATGATGAACTTGAATTATTTAACGGGTTATAAAATTCTTATTCGTATAATAATGCTTGTCTAATTATTTCATGTGATAAAAAATTTAAGCATGTGAAAATAATGCGTGTTTTTAAAGCAATTATAATTAATTAAAGTAAAACCAACATTTTAATTCATACTTAATTTTGATACAGTATGATTCGGGGTTGCCAGTTTTCTAAAATCGCTGATTGGGACACTTTCAATTTTAACCTTTTGGCTGCCGTAGAAAAAAGTAAGTCTTTACCTAGCCCGCCGGGTATAATTTGCAATTATTATTTTTATTAGTTATTGACAAGATAGCTCGTCTTTGGCCTGATGAGCACGACAAATTTGACGAAATATCTCGTCTATGGCAGTCATCGAGTTAAAAAGGTAGAGAATAAAAATGGCGAGAAAACGGATATTTTATAAAGTTAGTTTGAATATACATTAGTTTTTTTCATCGTATATTGGTTAGATACAAAACCCGACTATCGACAAAAACTACCCTTTTACATAAAATTCATGCTAATGAGTGAAAAAACTAATAAGTCAATCCATTTCTTCCCTAGATTTATATCGTGACCTTGATAATGTTATTATGCGCATTTAATTTACACAAATCCTTGTATTTGAAACACTCGGTATAACTGTCAAATATCATGACATTAATTAAGTTCTTAAGTAGCCTTATTTGTCAATAAAATAAACATTTTTATTCAGTGAATTTACATGTTTTAATGAAGGTGTTTTAGTTATGCTCAACATATATTAATTTACATAAAATTTGAATAATAACTGAATATTGAAAAAATGTGATCACAAACATAATTCAATTTGAATTTTTTGAAAGAAATGTGAGATGTTTCACTTAATTATAACAGATTAACGTTAAAGATTAACTTTTTCCTTTCCTGAAACGGAGTATACGAACTCTTACTGAGGTGTTCAAACACGAGTAATTCAATAACAAAAAAGTTCCTATTCAAACATTTAAAGGTTGGGGTAATGAAAAAAAACACTAGTTATAACATAATCGTTGTCTCATTTCTGATCACACTCCTAAAGTAACACCGATATATAATATATTTATTAAATTATATTTTTTTTTTCATAAAATTTTGACATGTCACATCACAACAACGCAGAAAATTAAATCGCTGTTTTTTTTTCAAAATAAGTTTTAAATTATTGATATAATAACTAAATGTATAATGTGTACAATTTTCTGCTGCCACCAACAAAGCTCTCTAAAATAAATCAAAGGTTGACGAACAGATGTCGCTATAGGATAATTTTCTCTTATATATACTGAAATAAAATTATTATTTTCTCAAATAACTTTTTAGTTACAATAACGTTTTTTTAAATGAACTTGCGTATATTTTTTTATATTTAAAATTATGCTGTATTTGATTATTTATATTATATATTTTTTATTTTTAATTATGTTTCGTGAAATTTGCCTAGTCGTGGCCACCCTGCAGTGCAGAATAACTTCGTGTTAAAATTCGCATTGTGTACGGTGGGGGTTTGTAGTTAATAGGTATGTATTGTACATAGGTACGGTCGCGACCGAATTAAGTCTGGCGAGAATCGTGTCGCAAGTAAAACAAATAAATGAGCGCAAGCGGAGGCTTCGAAAGTTCGGCGAGCGAATTCGCGAGCTTTCGTGCCTAGAAGCGCACCGCGCGACTTTGTTTTTATATCCTCCATACATCGCGGTCCGTAATTTACTGCCGTGTTTATTTTATGTGCCCCATTGCGAATTTAACACTGAAAGGCAACAAAAGGTAGTTTATGTACATACATGTCTATTTCTACCCGACTATTATTACTACTGCCTATTCTCCCTTGGTATTATTTGGCCATGAATAGGCTTTTTGCCTCAATTTGTGGGTTCATTTTTTATTCTGACATTCATTTATACTTATATATTACGTAAAAGCTTACACGATGTTTAATTCGATCATTTGTATCTAGGGATTCTGAAGTCTCGGGGTTTTTAAAGTCCCGGGACTCGAGACTTTTATTTCCCCTTCACTAAAATTATAAATTTATTAAATTTAAATATTTGTATGTATTATATACACTCGGCGCTTTTTGAAAGTACGCTCTAGTAAAAACCGCGTTTTTTTTAATACAATGTTTAATAATTATTATTTTTCTTATGTAATGGATATATGAAATGCTTACGGTTGATTTTTACTAAGAAGGGATGATAACGGTACATGTATTGAAAAAAAATATCAATGAATTCGGTCGCAGTCAGGAGTAAATTTATGACCGTAACTTCACAATACAGCTTTTAGACCATTTTGGCCTATTGAGACATTGGTACCTTTGTATAATAGTGAAAAAACATTTGTAAATAAAACAACATCAGGTATGAAAATTTAATTTTAATATTTTGTAATTTGCTTTTGCTACAGTTATGTTGTGTATACAGTTACGTTTTTCTTGTGGATTCCCTCTTATACCTGTTTTCATTCAATACACATCAGTACTTATGAGGGTTCTTAACCACAAGAATTGTTTTTTTTTTAAATAAAATTTACAATTTATTAGCACAATTTAAATCACAATCTCGATTCCCGGGATATTTTACAAAAAAGTCGCGGGGTTCAAGACAGCAAAAAATCCGACAAGTCCCGGGACGCCTCAACCCAGAATCCCTATTTGTATCAATATTAAAAATGTACTTATTTACCCTTCAGTAATTAATTTAAGATTGAATCGTTCAAATTATGTACATTCACACAAGTTTTGTCACTAACGAGCCGGGTTTCGCCTTTCGGCATCTTCAGGCGTTCAAGTACATGGATGATCTTGAACTGACGCCTAGTAAATGAATGTATCGTGTTTATATAAAAAATAAATGTGTCACTATGTTTAAAGTCATTGCGTAAGGCAATTGCAACTAAGCGTCGGTTCAAGTTCATCAGTCCACTTGAACGCCTGTTTAATTTGTTCCGATAATTTTATAAACATTATATATTTTCAATCGAAGAACAACAGTCAGCACGGTCTATAGTTTTTTTCACTATGCTTATGAACAGAAACTCTAACGAGCAATTCCGTGTTTTTATACATATTGGTCACCTTGTCTACTAACAGCGTAACGTAATTGATACCCTTATAAACCGTATTTTGACAAAATGCTCTTATCAGGATTGGTTCTTAGTCAGTTCGATAACCTCGGGTCGTTACAACGCCATACATAGGTTAAAAAAAAATAATATAATATTTATTTCCTTTTAGCAATTTTATTGCAACACAAAAAAAGTTTGGTAAAAAATATTGATTTTATAATTTTTAGTGAAACATTGTTCACTGGTAGATATACTACCTAGATAACTATGATTATTTTAATTTTGCTTTATCATCATCTTTTCTGTGATAACGACATTTAAAATTAGGTTAACATGTCAATATATTTCTAACATTAAATAAAGTATATTCAACAAAAAACATCAATTCAGACTATAAAAGTTTTTGAATATTTGTTTTCAAAATAAAAATAAAATTGTAACTATGAGTGTCCTGCCTTTCGTTGCTTTGAGAAACATTTAGTAATGTTAGTAGCTGGTTCCTTTCTTGTTCACATACGGTCTTCCAGAAAATTCCACCCCACTTTTAATTTATAATACTTTCTATAATACAAGGATTATAATCAATACTTGATTTAGTGTCCATTGATTGTTTTATTTTGGCATAAAGCTTGAAGGGAATAGGAATAATATTATGATATGAAAACTTGTGATCTCCATACAAATGACCATGCCTCGGTATAAGTTATGGATCCAAGATGTCTCCCATTTGGCAAACTCATCGAGGTCGTTTTTAATCTGGTGCTCGATCGATTCGATCGGACTGCGCCGCAGGGACACCGAAGCTTTTTTTATCCCTGGAAGTGAAGTGACCACGTAATACACGCGTGTGGAACGCTTTATAATGTATAGGTCGCGTATATATTACATTGAACAATTCTTTAGGTTTTCTTTACACGATGCAGTTAAATGATGTGTCGAATATAGTGTTAAGAGAGTAAGAAAGATCTATACCGAGGAGCTTGGAAAAAGTCGGTCTGGTCATTATTTATCCCAAAATCTTCGTTATAATTAAATATTTTTTAATTCAGTATTTATTAAGTATCTCTGCACGAACTGTTGTCCATATTTTTTTATAATAATAAATATCAACACTATTAGTTATCCAGAGTAGGGATTCTGAAGTCTCGAAGTTTTCGCTCGGCCGGCGAGCCCCTTGTTAAGATAAGAAAATCATTCGTCTTAGATCAAATCACTACATAACTGCAATTTCTTTAGATGGTTAAATTTAAAACAAAAACAAGACTTAGTTGCCCCTTCATTATTTCATGCAGCGTTGTGGGCTTCCGTGCCGGACCTCACGAGTTCAAATCCCAGTACGAAACAGCATATTTTCGATTGATTTATCGATTTTCTGTTCGAATGCATGGGTGTTTGTGACCTCTGAAAACCCCCCTCCCCCACTCTTTCGATCCTTTAATTAAACTGAGCGTTAAGCGAGCGATTAGTTAATTAGACCTGTCTTAGCCTCATCGTTTTATCCGTACTTCTCTCGTACGATTAAGTAACAAACAGTTCTCGTAGAAAAAAAGCTTTTGTTGAAAAACCTTGGTTAGACGCCATATGATCGGCATTGGGAGCGGACATAGATAAACAAAAAAAAATGTATAAGATTTACCGAGTCCCTTGTTAAGATATTGGCAGCCCACCGCTGGATATCATTATATATAAACTTACTGAAAAGTGTATTCAACCGAACCTGAAACAGCGTTAAAGTTTTTCATAGTATACATAGCTTCCGTGGTAATGTAATATAATGAAGAAATCTTTTGTGTTTAGTATGGTTGTATAATGTAGGTGATACAATTCCTTCGCTGCATAGACTCCAATTCGAGTATACTCGTCCATTTTTCAAGTACTCGATCCTCGAGTATTTTGAAAAGGTAATAATATCAGGTAATATATATTTTTTAAATGGTTTTGCCCAGTTTTGCCGTTGACTATGCTATGCGAGAATTTCTTTTGTTACTTTTGCTTTGGGTCCTGCTGACTTATCTTATCAATGACAAGCTTATGATGACGAGAGTCTATGATGACAAGAGACAAAATTAAATATTGAAAAATAATTCAGATGTGGCTTAATAAATTCAGAAAATTTTACATGCCTTTACTCTTATTTTAATATTTCTTCGTCATTTATAAGTCAATAAATGTGTGAATGAAATTAAATAAGCTTGCATAGATTTTTGCAAGCAAGTTTGCGATTTGTTTTTACGGTCTTTGTGATTAGTTTTTGGGACTATGAATGGTCTTGTGAACGAGTATGTGACGCGATAAAAATGCATTATTTAACTGACGATGACATCATTGAAAAGAACCGAAAATAATAAAAATTTGACACGCGTAATTAAAGTAAATGCCCATAACCATGCGAACCAATAAATTATGACACTTAATAGTTTGATTTTTACGGCATCCAGAAAATCTCAAACTGTGTAACATTTGTTTGCATTGACGTATTATGTGCTTTTTTAACGAAATCATTTTTCAAAATACATAAGATTAAAACTATATATTAACAACACTGTCACTTTTACTTATAAATTACGCAATAAATCAATTAAATTTTCATGTATGGCATGTATGACGCATTCACCCATCGTCTTGCAAGCCAAACCAATATTTAGCAAGTTACAATAAAAAACGTTTAAAATTTATTTTTGCCGATGAGTTTAACTTGGCGAACACAAAAAAAATGATTAGCATAGCAAAAATAAGTAAAAAACGACACTTTCTTTTCGATTTTTCATAGACAAAAAATATTTTTAAAGAAAAAAATGCAAAAATTGAAATATTTTTTTAAATTACCTCTTTAATCACATTACTTATACAACACAAACATTTTTTAAAAATTTTAAACTCTGAATGCAATAAAACAAGAGCAGAAAATATATCGCGATCACAGAAACGAGAATGTGTTGTCTTCGACCAACACAAATGTACTAAAATTTATTTAAATAATATTACAAAATATAAAACGAACAGCAGTATGTTTTTTAAGTCTAATAAAAGTAAAAGTCAACTCGTAAAATATTTTAATTTTAAGTATTCTTAAGCAAAACATATCTTATTTCAAAAGTCATTTTCAATCATAAATAATAAAGTAAATCGACACAAAAAAATACACATACGCAACAAACCCTCTTGAGTAGCATAAAAAAAACAAAAACTCGAAATAAATTAGTTTTGCCTTAACGGATACTGATTACTAGCCCACGTGTGTAAACCCGCGCTAGCGTGGGGCCGGGATTTAACGGATAACGACCATTTCCGCGTTAGTGCGGGGCCGGGGTCTTGAGTGTTAAGAATAGGCTGCCATTGTTCAGATGGTTCTACTAATCACTTCACTTTCTTAAACTAATCTCGTAGATGTTGTGGCTTGAAGCCCGATCTCAGAGTGCACCATGCTCAGAATGGGACACCTGCTAGGATTTTTTAAAATGTTCAAAAATATATTCTCCAAATATTAATTGTATCAAAAAAAATGGTTATGGGTCACCAAGTCTAAGATGTTTATAATAAAAAGTTTTACTGTATATTATGAAAATAGTTAAATCACATCGTCTAAATATATTTTTTCCATTATATATTATTTTATTTATTTAAAAAAAAGTTCGTTTTGTTGATACGCACCTCACAGTTTGAAGTTTACTGACGTAATTGAGGTCGATTGCTTAGTGCGGAGCTCTTCTCTAAACTCCCTTTGTCTCGATTATTTATCACCCGCCGCAAGTCAGTTTTTTTTTAAAAATATAGCCGTAAGCAATGTGTTAAATAAGCTTATTATTTATTTATCATCTATTTATATACACAAATTTGAATTAATAATATATATTATGCTACCTCTGAAACTACTTGAGTATACTCAACTACTCGAGTATTTTAAAATATTACTACTCGATACTCGAGTAATTGAGATGTCAAGTAATTTGAGTCTCTAGCTGCATCCCTATGCATAGATATCTGGAGCAGTTCAGTGTGCTTAATGAAACTGTTTGGAAGGCTTCTTCTGCGTCATTAGCATTCTTCTCCGAACACAAAAGCTTTTTTCAGTGAGGATGATTCCGCAATATTTTGTTCTTCTCATTTCGCTCTGATTTCTGACTGTCGTATTCACGGGATATTATTGCGCTGTGCCCTCGAGTGGACTGGTAGTTATTTGTAGAGAACGTTGTTTGCAGGCTTCGGTATACTGATACAAGTGAAAAAAATGACGTTGGTGCGTCGGTTCTCACTGAAAATTACATGGCACATTCGTTAGGTTCCGTCTGCATGATAAAATTATGTATATACAACTTTTAATTATGTAAAGGTATTGCTATGATATAAAACATTTAATTGATTCCATTAAACATAAATACTGTTTTTTTCACTCACTATCAAACAGCTCTTGAACGTATCTAAGGTTTGTGCCTCATCAAGCATTTCCTGTCTAGGTTTATCCAACAACGTCCGTTCCTGGATGTGTTTTCACGTTGTTTTTGATTATGTGTTTTCATATCTTAATCGTTTTGATGCGGTGGGTAAACAGCAGAATAGGTACAAATCTCAATTTTACCGCTTGAAAAATGTAATATTGATTTGTTAAAACGAATCTTTTATGATTCTGACTTTTTAACGACTTTATTTTTATAATACACGACTTGGCCATCTAAAGCGGCTCATTTATGTGAAATTAACGATGTCATATTGTTTTTCTATTCTAATTTTATAGGTATATTTTTTTATTTACCTTCGTAATACAAAAGTTTTTTATACTTCTATCGATACTATAAATCCTCTGTTATACTACTGTATAAAAATATGTATGTTTTGCATTTTGGTGCATGCGTGTAGATGAGTATGTTCCAGAGATCTACGAGAAGTATGGCGATCCTAACTCCCGAAAGAGTCTTGTGTTATTTGTCAAAGTAATGGGTCGGAATGAAAACGGTGTCTGCAAAATTGTGCCTTTATCCCATTACTTTTCCGGCTATGATAAATTATTAGAGCGAGCGCGATTCGCGATCCGTGAACCGAATTATAAAATCACTCCATGCAAATATGTGTTGTGCAGAAGACCAAAGAAGAGATAGAGAGAGAGAGAGTGCCACATGGGCACAGATTAGCCAGCTTAGCGACCCTCCGATTACTTCGCGATAATCTCGCACGGTATTTTTGCTCCTAAGTCGTTTAATATTAGGAAGATTTGCAGAACCCTAAACGGATAAGAACGATCGAGGTTAAATTTTTTATATCTAATATACATAAAGCATCGCTGAAAGAATCTTTTGTGCTTTCATTTAGGCGTACCATTAAATGCATGCAATTGTTATTTACAATCTTTAGGACTTTTAGGGTATTCACTGTCAATCACTTTTAGGGTGTTCACTGTCAATACTTGTGGAAAGGCATTATATTAATAAAAACACAATATTCCTTTGTACTTCATTCCACTTTATTTAATAGGTCAGGACCGGTTTCGCTCTTCGCGAGCATTGTCAACTGATAAGAAATATAATTTAACAATGCTATTTATACAAAAATGAAAAGTTGTAAACAACAATTGGCATTGAAAGAAATTACCAATTAAATTATAAGTGATTCTAAAATAACTTAGAATCACTTATAATGTAATTGGTGATTTCTTTTCAATGCCAATTGTTGTTTACAACTTTTCGTTTTTGTATATTTTTTTGCCATGTCCGCTCCTAATGTGGAGCATATGGACTCCTAATGGAGTTTCGCGGAAAAATCGCTTCGTTTGGTAGTATATATATATTTTGTATATTAAATATATTTGTTGTAATTATACATCATCATTTATCACCAGAATAGGTAGATGTGTGTATTTTAAACAGTATAAGGTACAATTCCACACCCAGAGCATCAAGTGTGCACCTTTCTCTCATCTCATCGCATTTCACTTTCTCATCGCTCAGTACAAACAAACTCATATATCATTAGCTGTGTACCGATTTTTGACAATTAACATTAACAATATTTACTTTTTGTCTTTGCAGGATGTGAATACTATACAATTTAGCCGTCAGCGTGGTTCTGTATCTACACATCAAGCCAGAAATAGTACAAGTAAGTAAATAGATGTACACCTAGATTCCTACTGCCTACGTAGTGAAAAAATATTATTTTCTACCTATCCCCAGTATTTCAAAATACATTCCAAAATTTATTCAAAGCCTCTCTAAAGTCTTTTGGTTTCATTATTTTAGCATAATTAGAATTTAAACGGACGAATTTTTGCAATTCGTAGCGAAGCTTCGCAAAATTAAGCGAGGTTTTCTACACGGGAAATACTTACTCGTTTTATTTTATTTGTATCTGTTTTTTAAATTGCGGAATAATAATTATTGTTACAATGAAAGGTAAATTTACTCTCCACTGAGGACCTAAGGTTTCTTTCCTTTTTTTTTTAAACCCCAGGCTTTTCGGTAGGACCATATCAATTACGGCGGCCTTCACCCTTACTTGGAAAACATTAAATTCAACATTTCCGCGGTATTGACCCTTCCACGTGGAAGTCTGACTTTATAATAGATACTTAATTTAAGCATTGTCTTGAAAGTTTGTATATAAAAAAAAGATTTATGTAATATATGTATTGTTATTTTGCGTTGAATTCGTAGTCTTCCATGTAAATTTTAGAATTTGTGTGTAACCTAAATTATTATAGAAATCGTGAAGCTAATATTTTATTCTTATCGTAACAAATCAATTTTGACTTTATATAATATATATATTGTTACGAATCTCGGGGAAATCCCATTAAAAACAAAACTGTTTGGTATCAAAGTGAAAATGGTTTTTTGCTCTGAATACCGATTTGTTCTTTTGGCAATAAGAACGTTCTTTCTTTTGCTGCAATTAGACCAACCCATTCATATTTATTTTTCTCCATGAAATTTACAAAAAACGGGCGTCATAGTGGTATCACTTTTGGAGGAAGATGGGAGGCAAAAAACTTTAATTTAACGCATATTTTTTCATGGGTTCGTCATTTACCAATGATTAGTCAACTGATTGAAGTGGTTTAAATCATTTTTGAAAGCTTTTAAATTTGTCTTACACTGATTGTTATAAGAAATAATATGAATCCAATAGTTTTTTTTGCAGTCAGAAAAAAGCCGCCACGTGGCATCTCCATGTTTCCCTGCCTCTCGTCAATTGCTTTACATCATCCCATGACAAGCCACCATCCATCAGTTCAGCCGGGTAAATCCTATGGATTGTACCCGACATTCGTTCAGGACACCGGAATCTCAATGGTCGGCAAAAGCGGTAGGCAGGATTTAGGCTCTCAGGACGTGACTCCGCCAGTTCCGATGTCTCCCCATAACCACTGAAATGACGGGGCGCTGTCTTGCACGTTCTCTAATATATAAGCTCATCACAAAATCAAATTAGTTCATCTCCATTATCCGACGCAAGCATATTTTCTTAAAGCTCGGTATATGGTTAGGTGCCATGATTCGCTACTGTAAAGCAACATTAAAAAAAAAAAAAAATGCAAGCGTTACATAAATGGCATTTGATTTTAACCTTTTGACTGCCGTGGATAATTAATAGTAATTACCTAGCACGCCGGCTATAATTTGCAACTATTAATTTAATTAGTTATCGACGAGATATCTCGCCTGTGGCAGCCATCGAGTTAATCGTATACAGCTGTGTGCCCCAGATAGTCCGCATTAAGCTAAATTTGGCTCCAGCCATTCCTAGGCAAACGACGAGCTCCTTTTTAATGCTACTGTCTTCCGGGATATGTACGCTTTCGACCCTCTTAATAATCTGTCCCGCGCTGGTCAGGTTCCTATCAGAGTCATGACAGGTTTGGTTACACATCACATTGGTCTTACATGTGTTTATTTTTAAGCCAATGCGACCTGAGTTAGTTCCTAACCCGTCGATAATCTCCTGGATGCCATTAAAAATTGGTCAAATATGACAGCATCATTGGCATATTCAAGGTCACTCAACCTCAGATCGGGACCAAGAGTAACACCTCGATAAGGCGTAATTGACCTGCAAAGTATTCATACTTTGCAGATAACAATAAACAGGTGCGGTGCAGAAACGCAGCCCTGTTTCACTCCAGTTGTGACCCCGAACCATTCGGTATTTGGCGAGATCTCGTATGCGTCTAGTATCCTCCATAACGAAGTTCAGTGTAGACTATCAAATGCTTTCTCAATGTCGACGAAAGAACAAGCAAGTGCGGTATTAAACTCATCTCTACTGGAGGAGACATCGAAGATTGTGCATTTGGTCCACACACAACCTTCCAGGGAGGAAACCAGTTTGAACTTTTTTATAATGGGATCTAATATTCTTGCCAAGACATGAGTTTTTTCTTCGAAACTATAGAACAAGATACTGTTTTTTTTCTCGTTTTTTCGAATCATAATTTATGTGCTCGTAAATATTATTGCGAGGTATAATTTATCAATTTTATTTAAAACTGGCGTTTAACTATGCGTTGTACTAAATAGTTTGTATATTTAAATTTGCAAATAGTTAGGATTATGCATACATGCTATTTTTAAGTTTCGGCAAGCACTTCCTGACTTTTCCATCGCCTGTTGATGGCCACTCTATATTAACGCGCAGTTTTACGATCCACTATTCACTCGTACAAAACAATATCCTTCTTACTAGACCGGGGTAGTATTTTCACTACCCACTGTCGACTAGGGATTGCAAATTTATCGACTTTTTCACTAACCTATATTTTATGATTCTTTATTTGGAAAAGTTTTTGTTACACTGAAAATGTAGTTGAAATTAAAACTCTCAACCTGTTTTTTAAATACGATATTTAAATACATACAAATTATTTAATATCGACGAACATATTTTTTTGTTCATATCGCCCATCAGAAAATTCAGTTGTATATTATTCTGAATAGTTAATTGCATAATATATTTTATTTCACATCTGAATATTTTTACCAAATAATAATGCAAATCAGTTAATTATTTTGATTGTATGACATTACAAATGTGGACGTAGTAAAAAATGAATATTTTACTTTTATGGATAATATGATACATTTCCATTTAGAATGAACAGCAGTTAAACATTACCCTAAAAGTATGACATAATGTTTTCAAGTTAGCCAACTACTCAACAAATCATCGTTTAAAAAAATAATGACGTTTTGTCACACACTGACATTGCTTTTCCTATACCTATCTGATAAGTTGTGATAGGCAGAGAAAATTGCGGGCTCTTAAAATTATAACTAAACAATTTTAAGAGCCCACAAATATTTTATATATGTACAATGAAAGGTTTCATTATTGCTCAATATTCTGAATGAAATCTATCCAACAGAGAAAAAACTATGCAGATAAAAATAAAAATTTACCGAAACTTTTTTGTACAACACCGCTATCTATTTTACCTTTTTTCTCTACCCTTTTTTAGACGTACAAGAAAACCTACAGATACTTAATATCTTATCTAAATTTATAAAATATCCGCTTGGAAGAATTTTAATAATTTATATAAATTTAATTACAAAATAAAAGTTTGTATTAATTAAATTACCCCTTTATTGTCGAATGGGACGTGTTGCGAATGTGATTCGGGCAAAGTTAGTCCCAAATATATATTGCTTATTTAATATCATTTGTGTGCATGCGTGCTTGTTATTTGACAAAATAATTCGTTATATATATATATATATATATATCGATCGCCCAGTTCCATAGTCCAACAAGTCTAAATATGGTAGTATATAAATATTTATCAGTTCCAAGGTTGCTAGACGTCGCTATTTGAGCGGGATTGTCCAATAGACAAATCCAGAGTCCCGCATTGCAAAGTCCATCTAAAAATCCCGACTTCAGAAAATGTGTACATTAGAGGTCTGCACGGGCCTGGGCCTGGCCCGTGGGGCGGGCTCGGGCGGGTAAGCGCAATTGAGAGTCGGGCTCGGGCCGGGCCGGGCCTTGGAATTTCGAATATAATCTGGGAACAAATATAGCAAATCGAGGATTTCAAATTCCTCGGTGAGTTAAAAAAAAAAAAGGCTTTCGGAGATAATCTGGGAAAAGTATAGCAAATCGAGAATTTCAAATTCCTCGGCGAGCTAAAATAAGGAGTTTCGGGCTTCGAGTCGGGTTCGGGTAACAAGTGCGGTATTAGACTCGGGCCCGGGCCGGGTCGGGCGTGAGTTTTTCGGGCTCGGACCGGGTAGTTTTGTAAAATTTTGACCCGTGCAGACCTCTAGTGTACATGTATAAAAAATTTCGAAGTAGTGAATGTGATTTTGTAAATCTGGCAACCCTGGTTACAAATAACACTAACACATACTAGCATTAGCTATAGGTTCTACAAACTCTTTGGAATTAAATACGTTTTTAAACTTGTTATTTCAATACTGCAATACAAGTCGGAATGATGCACTTATTCAAAAAATATTTAACGGAATAACATAGTTTTTTATTTTGACAAATGTCCCGGATAAAATAAAACATATTTTCTGCGTACCTTTTTTGAATTGCGGGAAAAATCTACCACAAGTTGAAACCATTAACCAAATTCCTAGCGGTGGGACATACCCAAAATGAAGGTGATGCCGTGCATACCGTTATTTAACGTAAACATTATATATTAACAAGGGAGCTTGCTATTTATTGATCTTTATAAAAAAATCTAAATTTAAAATCGGAAAGCTGTTGATTGCGCTCTGTTTATTTCAAAAATTTCCTGGGAAAATTGAACATTGCAATTGAACAGCCTTCCGATTTTAAATGAAATACTAAACATGCCGGGATCTCCACTCCTATACCCTATAAAAATATAATCAAAACCTTTTCCGACAAACAAATAAATATAATTCTTAAAACTACTCACTACTCAAATCTGTGGGCATTCCCATGAGCTAATCCTTTTCGCTAGCAATGGCTTTAAACTCAATGATACATTTATTTACATTCATTTACTAAGCGTCAGTTACTGATTACAAAATTTCAAGCCAATCCACCAAAATATGGAAATAGGTGTGGCAGTTCAAACTTTCACCAAAATCTTTATTGCCAAATATCTCGAAACAGTGATTTCGCATATAAAAGTCTGAAATTAGAGTATCGATATATATTTAATATACCAGTTATTCCTAAATGCGAGAATTTTCCCGAACACTCATTGTATCATCTCGTATAATATTTATTCGATTCATTTCATTCAGTTGTATTTCATTCATTACAATGTACCTATCTAATTTTTCATTCTATGAAAAGTGCCGTATTTTGTCGAAGCGCCTTGGATATATAATATTTGGACTATTTTTCGAATGGATATTCATGTGTTATTTATAGTAATATGTATCATTAAATAAGCTTTAACTATGATTACCGAATTTATTGAAGTATGTCTTTTATGGGTAGTGTATTGATTAAATACTTTCCATAACAGCTATTGATTAAATGTTATAATTTTTAACTGTCACCTTGAATATTGGTTTATGATTTTAATATTAATCAGGAATAAAAAGTCTTGTGTTTATTAATGACAATTTTATTCATTAGTTTATGCTCAAAATAAATAATTATATAAATATTGAAAGGTGGTCAGAATGCTTGAATTAATTGTAATCAAACCTTTGTCAATTAAACGATTTCTAATTGCTGAAAAATAACCCATTTTTGACTCACCGCCAGAAGTATGATTTTGAGTCATAGCATGCGACGTGATTTTTTCAGCGGTACATTTCCCGTAGACAAACATAATTACGCGACCGTACATACCTACGTACCGGCATGAGCGGCACAGCGATCGGCGGGGCCTGGCGGGCCGGGCGGGAAGAAGCCTTCGGGTTGGGGGGCGGAAATCCGCCCAGCCGGTGCGCTGCAGGACTGGCGTGGGCGAGCCGGGAGACGGCGGCCGCCCGTCCCGCGCAGCCCGCCTCGCCCGAGGGCTCCTCGGGGCGGCCGCGGGTCACGGGGACGGCGTCGAAGGGGAGACGCCGCCCAAAGTTGAAGGACGAACATCATCTTACTGTCTGCTCGGAGTAGGAAGAGTTTTTTGTTTGTATTTTTACGAGGCGAGCTTTTTATGCTAAGCTTTGTGCGTCCCTCAAAGTATCGGCGATTATCGTAAAACTCCGACTGCTCATTTTTACGCACCGTAAATGCGAAATTTATTTTTTACTGACTTAGTGCAAGGACATCCGTTGCACTTTTTTTCATAATAAACGCATTATTCATTTATTTGTCGATGTAATTGAGAATGAGTAATTCGCTATTCATGAAATCGCTGACATTCAATATTACTCTATTTTTTTGGGTAAAATAATTGAATATTCCCTTAATGTTAAGATAATTCTGTGGGGCTGTAAAACGCCATACTTTTTGTCGGCACGTGTGTCATCGGGTTCATTAGATAAGCTTTCAAAAGGTCAGATTTTTTTACCGAGATCTTTATAAGTTTACCTGGTTTTTTATATACGGGTGTATCGTTAAAACTTTGTGATTTTTTTATGAATCGCAAAGTCCAACCTCGGATTATTTGAATGAGCATATCTGAAATTGAATTCGTGTTGTTTGTCAACTGTAAGGCCTTCATTCTACTTACATGCGCACGGTCAAGGTTCGAGTTCTCGCACAGTTTAATCTTTTTAATCGTTTAAGTCTTTCCCAATCCCACCTTTACCATACTATAAAAAAAGATTTACTTACTGCTAGTACTCGTTAGATTTCTCCGTCATGATTCAATATTCTCAGAATTAGGAAAGGGACACCGAACTGAATAATATTATTTTGTAATTACATATCTGAAAACTTCGCGGGATACTAGCCGTTTTTTATTTATTGAAATATTTTCACACAATAACATCGTGTTCATACTGATATAACATCATACTATTTTTGTATTTTCAAAATATTATATGTTTCTTTTTATTATTATTAAACATTCTTTAAATCGAAAAAGAAACGCTGTTTGTTTACAATAGTCGTACACAGGGTATATAATATAATTGACTAGGTATATGAAGAAGGTTGTGTTTGTTTTAATACTTTAGTTTTCAAGGGCTACCATTGTCTAGTCGGGTTCTTCGATAATAATTATACGTTGCTTTTACAGCGCGATTCATAAAAGATGATCGGATTTTTTTTGTAAAACTCTCGAAAGAATTTATTCAATATTATTTTCTATAGCAAATTAATTATTTAACATACACTTTAAATGGAGTGTCGTTTCAATGCCTTCACAGAAGAATAATAGGCACTTGCGCCGAAGTAATAAATCAGTTGAAAATATGCGCTATTTTTTTATGTATACATTTAAAACATTTACAATGAAGGAAAAAACTGAATACAATTCAATATTACAAAGCAGCAGATTTTTTAAAATTGGTAAGGAAGTCAACTGAGTAAGCTCCGACAAACTTTACTTTAATACATAAAACATAGCATTCGTCGAAACTGGAAGTGCGGATGGAATGAGTGGAAGCGGTCCTGATTGTGAACATATTTAAAAATAAACTCAAATATTCAATTCATCTAAAGATCTTGTATTCCTGGAATCTAAATATAATAATTTATATATTGAAAAATTATAATCATAGCATATGATATGAAAAGTTATTCTTTTCCTCATTACAATAGAAAAGTATGAGCGAGATATGTTCCTATATAAAGTAAAACAATATTGATGTAACAGCGCAAAACGAATTGTAAAAAATGTTTTCGTTTTTGATGAAAGGTGTCCACTGCTCGACTCACTCGTCGCCACTTGACTCATTCGGGGTTGTTACGTATTATTTTGGTACAGTAAGTATGTGGTTTTGTGTAGGTATGAAGGTAGTTATCGGGTAGGGTTTGATGGACGTCATTGTGAAAAGTGGTTTAGTACAACACGAGTCGTACATTTCGGAAGGCTTTTCATGCCCCATGCACGCAACCATCGCCGCATTATAAAATCACCTGCGATCGATTTTCCGTTCGGAAATTTACGGATAATGATTGCTCGTGTGTCACTACTTATTATTTTGAATTTTCTCTTGTTGTCACAACAGTGGCGCGATGACCTCCGATTTTTTGATGAATGATACCATATTTAAATAAAAAATACTGCAAAACATTTACCATGAAAACTAATTGAAATTACATAAATAAGAAATTATAGACATTAAATTTATTATTGTCTATTTTTCAGAGTTATCTTGTGAATCTTATTCTGAACGCAATTCCATTATATAGAAGAAAAAACAACAACATTTGTAAAATAAAATAATATTTTTGTGTTATCTGTTAGATACAATAATTGAATACTCGATATTTATTGGTTTATATTTAAGACTGACCATGAAACTCTTCTCTAGAGATAATAAGTCTCATACTTGTTTTTTAAGACGTTCTGTTTAGGGTATACAATCCCGGAGCCTTTTTGTGATCCCGGGATTTCGGGATTGATTAATTTTCAAAAACCTAGGAATCTACCGATTTGCCCAAAATATCACCGCTTTTTTTTAGCTCTTCGAGGAATTTGAAAATCTCAAAACCCTATACCAATTTACCCAAAATATTACCGTGACTCGTTTTCTTTTTTTTTTGCTCTTCGAGGAATTTGAAAACCTCAAAACCCTTTACTAATTTACCGATTTCGGGATTTCGGGATAGCGACCATACCAATCCTGGGATTATTGCAATCGTTATTGCAAAATTGAACGGGATCCCGGGATTGGAGAGCCTAGTTCTGTTTGACCGCAATTATATCAGTTTCTGATTCACAATATTACTGGCAAAATTATCCATAATTCTAGTTATAGCGAAAGAAACAGAATATTTTTTTATGAACCAGCTTTGAAATTTTCAATTAAAAGGGTTTGCATATTGAATTATTTTTTAAACGCGTCTTTGTGCTACAGAGCCATTAAAGAAGAGTGTATTATAAATGAATATTCAATTATTAGAAATTTGTTACAAATTAACAATATTATAGCGAAATAGCGATAAAATAGAATTGATGCTCACCTTTTTATTGCCTAAGAATTTCTGTCTATTGTGTATCATAACTGACAGGAAATGAGCGGATGTCTTTAAAGAAAAAAATCGCATGCTGATCCATTTACTAATTCACGGATGTACGAATTGCTGACCGTCTTTATGCCGACCGACATCTCCAAATCGAATCTGACGATGCCGCGAGGCGACACGCCACTCAAACGAGCCCCCTTCCCATACTCCGGCGGAGCCCCGATACCGCTCCGCTCCCGGACCGGATGGATGGATGGAGCGGCGTCGAAAATTGATACGCGTCATTATTTATTACACCTGGCCCCACCTGCCGTAGAGCGGAAGGGAGACGGAGCGTTGCCCTGACGACGATCCTGGAAACCTATGACGTAGCGCCGGGACTCTCCCCCGGCGCCCTCCTCCTCCGAGAATCCTTCGCCCCTCGAAAAGGAAACTGCCTCAAAGGCTTAAGCTGAAAGTAATTTCCGAATGAATACAAAACCTACATTGATCCAAAGGGAAAACTGTTACGAACGTTCAAAGGTGAACTTTTCCGAAAGGCATGCCGCCGCCTTATAATCGATTCTTAAACTTGAGAGGTTACCTTCAATCACCATCTCTACGGGGAGTGTTTAATCGTTCAGTCGTTTCGATGAAGACCCTCTCGACATCGTAGAGCTCTGTGAAAGGCAGATGATAATAGTATATCTACCACAGCAACGCTTAGTATTATGCTCATCATTAAATGCCTGCACAGTTTGTATTTATATTTTTTTGTTAACAGTTACGATAAGCTGTTTGTATATTATTTATACGACTGTTGAAGATAGTGTATAATGTATTTAAAGATTTCGAAGAAGTGACTAGACGCATTCATCTTCTAGTGAAATAAGTAAGTAATTTACCAATAAAATATGAGCTTTTTTATTTAAAACAAACTCTAAGGTGGAAACGGTTACTTCACGAATTGAAGTTGGCTGTACAAAAATAAAGTAACAGTGGAATAAAATATAATATTTTTTTTAAACAAAAATTGAATCGGAGTTCTACCAATTCAACTATTAACTCTGGCTTATTTATTTGATGAAATAGTATGTAGTATGAAAGCTTGCGACAAGTTAATAAAATTGATCTGCCATGCAAAACTCACATTTTACTTTTAGAGCTTTTTATAAAAATAAATGATTCGAAAGTCGTTCTTTTAAAGATTCGTAAATAAACGTACTTTTAAATATCATATAATGTGGAACCCCCAATTACACTACTCCGAATTACGCGCTGGCTTGAAATATTCGCCGCAAATCCTTCAATTGAACGGTCGCATTCCATTGTCGTCGCTACGAGACGGCCGTCTGTGTGGTGCATACATTAAAATGTTGGCTAGCGTCTGTGTATACAACACGTGCCAGGCTATACACGCATAGCCGGGCGGCTGTCTGTGTGCTGTATTTTGCGAGGGCTTTGCATTTTATCACTTAGTAACTAAATATTTCGTCCATATATTTTTTTTCAAAACTAAGGGAAATTTTAATTTTGATTTTTCGCGATAAAAACAAAATCCCTAATTTTGTATGAGATTCACTCCCCCAATTACACTACTCCAAATAACACGGTCCCGACTTTAATGTAAATGGAGGTTTTAATGTATTATAAATTCTAAATCATTTTCGCCATCACTTATTTTTCGAAATTAAAAAAAAATGTTTACGGTATTTTGGTTATGTCAAAAAATAGTCTTGTTTCTGATGTATTTTATGATACTAAAAAATCGTAACATAAAGGCATATATTTATTCTTGTTTAGCATATGGATGTCGTAATGCTGTAGTGTGGTCGGTTGTAAAAATACTAGGCGTGTTTTTCCGCCTATAGAGAGTGTTTGGTAAACAAACTTTTTTTGACACTAAATACGCAAAGTTCTTTTAATAACGCGTAGGTAGTGAATATTCTTTTATACCGAGACAATATTTACAAACGCTGAATTATATAAGTGGGGAGGTTTGTCTTATTGCTCGTTTCCAAGTGTAAAATTAAAAATGTTTTATCGGTGAAAGTGAAGTTCTTTCCTTCGACTAATTATACTCCAGACAAGGAGAGGTAGGCGGATCCGGTGCGAAAAGTTTTATCAATGGAAACGAGTAAAGCTGCTTTAAGCCGAAAGGTGTCTTTCTGTATTATTTTCTCGTAGTTTTAATGCCTTTTAATCTTTTTGGAAAAAAGGCTTCGCATTAAATTACGTTAGTGTAACAATTCGGTTTAACGTAGAGGTCAAACGGTTATTATTATCAATACTATTATTTTACGCTTAAACTACATTTTATAAATACAGCATTGAAATAATAGTGTTTTACAAACATTATTGATCAAGTTATCATTAACATTAATTGTGTAGTCAGGTCAAATAATTTTTTCTGCTGTATTATATTAATTATTATTGATATATTTTTTTAACCAGTTATCCAGAAGTAAACGTTCTAAAATGTTCAACCGCTATTCTGAATAGCGCGGTCGTGGGCTCATATTTCTGAAAGAAAATTTATACAATGCTATTTCAATCGATACATGCATTTGTACCCTAGGCATGTGTGTTTTTAATGATTGAATTAATATGCAAATACTATTTAACGAATCCTGAAACGGGCTGAAGGGAAAGATGTTTTGCCTAATAGTTTTACCAAAACAACCGGTTTTTATTTTGAAAAAAATAACAGTTTGATTAACTTTAGAAACTTTATCATAATATTCAACTTCCTAAATTAAAATTCCATGTAAATTAATTGTATGAGAATTTTTTTTTAGTAACTATACGTATGGCCCTAGAATAATACTTATCTTTTGTTAAAATCGTGTCGTTACGTTTATTGAGTGTCAATTTTTTTTAATAATATTTATTATCATTTACAACATCCATAAAGATATTGTATTTTATGTAATAAAAAATATAGCAATGAATTGTTTAAAAAACGAGTACATATATATTTTGTCTTTGAACTTATTGATTCAGTTGTATTATTTTCATATAATATATAGAGGTTTTTTTTATAATTTTTTAACTACATATCTGTTTTATCAATTATGTAGATGAAAAAACAAAGTATAAACTTTTATTTACTTAGAACACAAACTTTGCAATTTCCTTTTAAATTATATATCCTTTATATTTTTTCTTTACGGCTACGTGAAACAACAATATGTTGTCGGACTATATTCAAACTGGCTCTGCGTTATATTTATACGCACACATTATTTTATCCCGGCGTAGAGGCTCGTAGTTTTCCCCCGTAGACAGTTCTCCGTCTAGAATATCGGGGGCTGTCCATCCGCTGTCGTCCACAGAGGCCTACGATAATGGAAATGGAAAAGTTTTCGGATTACTTCCACTGTGACCGATCGTTTATCGTTATTGCGGCGGATCCGAGGATGAAGGTCCCGGTAGGCTCGCGCCATGTATTCAAATGTTGTCCGTAGAGCATTTCCATAAACGCCATAAATCAATTGACTGATGTGACTGTATCCCTCCAGCATCTTTTCACGTAGAAAACTAAAACATCTTGTGTGAGGATTTATTGAATTATTGATTGGGAACAAAACAAACTAACCCTGAATAGAATTACACCCGAACCCGATTTGCGAACAACATTGTCGTTTTCTCCAGCTAAAAGCGAATCTAAAAAATTGTTAAGAAGCTTCCATACGTGTTGTGAAATTTTAACTATAAGTGAAACATACTTCCCGTCAACGCAAAGTAATTCAAAAAGAAATGTCGATAGAACAAAAATTGTTTACGTTTCTTTTAAACATGCCTACTAATTATTCCTTCCTTTTTAATGTTTCGTAATCTAACACGTTTTATATCCTATTTTCAAAATGAATTGGGGCTTTGGTTTCCTAAATTTTATAATATATTTTGTCTTTATTGAATAAATAACTTTCTTTTTTATATACTATTAGGCGGTTCCCGGCAAGCGTTGCAATGCCACTCAAAGAAAGAAAATGTTTGTGTTTTAAGTGATTTTTTTCTTTTTCTGCCTGTTTGACGTTTGCTGCCGATTGTCTATGGTAAGACTTGCGCCACTTACCATAATTTAATTGTACTACGCCTATAACCTTCGGGCAAGATTCATCAACGGTATGGCAGATATACAAACATTGATTTTTATATATAATACCTTCTGTAAGTTCATTTTAATATACCTATAACCTTCGCGCAAGTGCAAGCAGAAAATTTGTCAAAGTTTTATTGCAATCGGATGAGCTGTGTGGCAGCGTATAAAGTATGAACGAACAAAAATTCATTTTTATATATTAGATGCATCCGGTGGTTCATGACCAACGCAAAAAAAGTTTGTCTAGTAGGTTTTTAGTTTGATCAGTATTATCTATCTTCAGAAGTCGGCGAGAAATCGAGTAATTCAGTGTGATTTTTCAAATGCTGTGAACTAGCATGACCCATTGAAACGAGGACAGACAAATGTAGACATCTCTGCTTGTTCGGGATTTATCCAAGGGTAGTTTCGATTAACCTGACATAAGTGCTTTTATCAGAGTTAAGTCAATCATTCTATAATTCTGCTTTTTATATTTTAATAAATCACATTTAAGATTGCGCTAATATCTGATCCACAAATCATTTACATCCAAATTATGATGCTGACAATGAAAAATAAATTCTTTATTTCATTTTATATTTTAAGATTTTTTCGACTGAAGGTGATTGGTGGAATTTCAATATTAAACTTGAATCGTTCAAATTATGTACATTCACACATTTTTTGTTACTAACGACCTGAGTTTCGCCTTCTGGTAAACGCAAACAAATAAAACATTTAGTAATACTTTTATAACTATTGGGTTGACTCTACGTGCATTTAAGGTATCTTCGATAACCCTTTTGCATTTGTTGACTGGTACATTAGTAAATAAACTGACCACGTCAAATGAAATTAATTTGGAATTGCAAGGGATGAATGAAATTTCTAGATTATAAGTAGGATCATCAGCACCACTCACATCACCAAACAAATTGGTTGAAAAACAAAAACATTGATAAGATTTAAATGCTACACTATCTACTAGAAAGTTAAAAAGTAGCACTATTTTTCAAGATACAATAATTAAAATGTAACATAAATTTCACCTGAACCTATTTCCGCAGGTGGAGGTTAAATTTAATCAACAACATCAATCATAGCAATCCAACAACACTTACACTGTCGACCACACATGTAATTTTCGTTACAGTATGAAACAAAATTCAAATTTTATCAATATTGGTTTGTACTAAGTCACTTAAATACCATATTTTGATTGGTTGGAGGACTTGCTTTAAACCAATACAGATAAAATTAGATGTTTCGGACTTGATACAAATATTGATAGCTTATAACTCAATATTAAATTCCCCCAAAAATTGACAAGTTGAACTCTTATGCCAGAATTATGAATATGTTACTAACTCAATTTTGGCAATTTTGGACTTGGTTGAAACCAATAGTGAGCAGGCGATATGACACCACAGGACGAATTGTCATATACCCTATGTCTGACCCTATATTGAAATGTGCCCTATATCTGAATAAACATGATCATAAAAAATTCTCCGACAAACAAAAATAAATATAATTCTTGATATTATCCACCATTCAAATCTGCTAGGCATTCCCATGGGTTAATCCTTTTTGCCAGCAATGGCTTTAAACCTAGTGATACATTTATTTCTTATTTAAACACGATACACTCATTTACTAAGCGTCAGTTCAAGTTCATCCGTGCACTTGAACGCCTGAAGATGCCGAAAGGCGAAACCCGGGTCGTTAGTGACAAAACTTGTATGAATTTACATAATTTGGACGATCTTTATTTTATATTTTTATGACGCTTTTAAAAAAAAACATCCGCTTTTAATATAATTCCTTTTTTATTCAATATGATTAGCACCGGTTTCTGATAAAAGAAAACAATATTACATTATTAAATAAAAATGGAATTAGTACAAATGAGTATTTTTTAATGTAAAACCCTAAAAGTGTACATATTTATTATTTATAAAAGACTTATTATACTCTAAGACCTAAGAAAAAAATATAAATATGTGTAAAAATGACCTGAAAAGTATGCCAATGAATTATGCTGTGTGTATTTTTTCTGGTCGGTAATTATTGAGAATAAAAAACATCCCATCAAAATGTTATTTCGTAAAAACATGAAAAAATATGACATTAGAAATTTATTTTGTGTATGTGATGCACGAATCTTTTTGTCATTTCGTCATGTAATTTGTTAGAGAAACCTTGAATATGTTTCAGAATCTCCTTAATTGGTAGCATCATGTAAATAAATGTACTCCGCGCTTAGCTATTATTTTATCTACACGTGTAGCTCTACGAGTTCTTAGTACATATTATATAAAGCAGGCACTGTAGACACTCGGTTATATATTGTTGCTTCATAGCTTAAGAAAGAGAACTTGCAATTTTTTGTAAGCCTCGTCGAATCTAAGAGTTACCCAGAATCCATGCGCCATTCTGAATTAACGAACAAGCTAATGAATATTATGTAATTAAAAACAAATCACGTGTTTTAATGTATCCATAATTATTGTCATAAGTAAATCGTTTTAATATCCATTAAGTTGCTATATTCAAGTGTAATATTTAAATTCTACTAAAATTACTCGTATTGTAAGTAGACAAATATTTGATATTAAAGTAATTTAAGTGACTGCCAATGAAAATATTCCCATTATTTTTTAAGAATTATATATTTTTTAAATGGCAGTTTACTTGTTTATTCCAGATTTGTAGGTCATTAAAATTTTATTTTGTTTGATTATTTGCATATTTTTGTCATATAACTTGTTTTATATATCACTTTTAAGGTGTTCACTGTCAATACTTGGTGGAATAGCATTATAATAAAAGATTTTTAGTACTTTTTCCACTTAAAATTTATTTGATCAGGACCGGTTACCAGCATTATCAACATTCATCAATTGATAACGCTCGTGAGGAGCGAAACCGGTCCTGATCAAATAAATTTTAAGTGGAAAAAGTACTAAAAATCTTTTATTATTTTTATTTTTATTACTTTAAATTGAGTTAGAATTGATATCTGTTTATCTCTGTTTTAAGATTTATTTTTTAAGTGCAGGGTTTTAACGCAACATATGTTATCGAAATATTTTGTCTATCAGTATGAAATAATCACTTCCAAAATAATAGTAATTGTTGTCTAAAATGACATAGAAGGGAAACACAGGCTTTAAAGTAAAATGTTGTATAAAAAAAGGAAAGAAAAAAAATGTTTTACTAAGAAGATACTGACTTGCCACATCCAAAATGCCCATAAAAATCATAAAGCGCGACAACGTCCGTCAGATGATGCTGTATACGGCCGATGGCGTTATTTGTAGACCGAGGCCTAATACGAATCTTCCAAAAATTATCAGTTCTAAATTAAATTATTTCTTTCGAAATTGTATACACATAGTAACTGATAATATTCTTCTTCTGAATCGACCAATATGTGTATATATTTTATGAATTTTTATGATAGAATAATATTAGAAAAGCTTCCCGCTTACCTCCTTTGGAAAATCATCTGACTTGCCGTCGTGAACCGGATGAAAAGTATTCCGTTTTTACCAAAAACTTCACCATTGAATATATAAACAAGTTGGAAAAAGATAAATTTGATTTTTCTCCCTACCGATACAAAATTGTGTGCTTAAAATATTATTCGTCTGAAATGTCATTATTGTATTGAAAAAAAAAGCTTCCGCTAAAAGATAACTTTCGTTTCATTAAATGAGACATGTCAATAATTTTGCAAAGCAAGCAAGACGAGGAGGATGAAATTTAACGAATACATAAGAAAACATAAAAGTTGTTATTGGTGGTTTGTACATACGGAATTATTATTTTCGCTCTCCATCCTGCCGTAATATAAATATCGACTTTCGAAAAGAAAAAGGACGTAACCCACACATATAAAATTTTACAGGAGGCGCAAAACACATGTTTTGATGAATTTGGGCCATATACAAATTATGAATTATAACAAATCCCCCCTATATTGAAAGCCATGCAGAGTTTAAAACAGGTACTTTTTTCAGATGAGCGGTCCGCATTCATTATGTTTAAAGTAATATGACATCATTATGAAACCATTTATTTCTGTTATATTGTAGGAAATATATATTTATATTGTAATTATATATCTTTTCAATTAAATCTTTTTTAAAATAAGAAAAAATCACATTTTCTAAGATTTTTAAATAATAGTCTCGGAGAACAAAAGCTAACAAAGACGGCAAATCATTTTATTTTAATTATTTTTTTTACAATATTTCAATACAGAATATGAGATTGGATAGTTCACTAAAAAAACTAACGTCATTATTGGGATTTTAATCAATTGATATAAATCTCAAAAATTATTTGTGCACATTGGTTCGAAACTCAATATTTCCATAGGATTTCTCAAGTAAGTCAAACTAGGGTAGCACATTTCACTTCATTAGTTTTTAAATTGGTTTAATAATCATTTACTTGGTATATTACCATTATTATATGCTTAAAGACGCAGCATTTATTCCATAATATCACAGCAGGCGTCAAAATCTTATATAATATAATATGAATTCCGCCTGTTACTGTTGTTTATGTAATTTATAATTAATATTCTATATAACTCTGATATTTAATAGTGGGAAGTTAAATTTTATTTGTTTTTACCACACATCGCATTTCTTGCCATTCGCTTCATTTCTTACAATCATTACATAATTTGGATATGTTACCCTTACGATGTATCGTAAATTGTAAATTAATGACACCAACAAATCACAGAATAATTCGGCTGAAGGTGCTTGGTAGAATTTCAATGTTAAATTTTAATCGTTCAAATTATGTACATTCTCACAGATTTTGTCACTAACCACCCGGGAAATAAACAGAGCACAACTGCATCGCCTTCCAATTTTAAATGAAATATTAAACATGCCGGGGTCTCCACTCCTATACCCTATATAAATATAATCATAAAACCTTTTTCGACAAACAAATAAATATAATTCTTAAAACCACTCACTACTCAAATCTTTGGGCATTCCCATGAACTTATCCTTTTCGCCAGCAATTGCTTTAAACGCAATGATACTTTTATTTATTATATAAGCACGAACCATTTATTTACTGAGCGTCAGTTCAAGTTCATCCGTGCACTTGGACGCCTGAAGATGCCGAAAGGCGAAAGCCGAGACAAAATCTGTGAGAATGTACATTATTTGAACAATTCAAATTTAAATCACAGAATATCCATACAAGAAATCTTTCAAACATACATGTTGTATTGAACGAAAAATAAGCTTCTAAATTGGAATTTAGAGTTGATCTACGTATAACCGCCGTACAATTTGTTGGGATTTCACGGCCCACTCATAATTTGCTGATTTTCTACAGCACTGCTTTGAACTTAATTAAGACTGCTTTGATTATACACAACCTTGAAGTACACGAAGACTTCTAGACTGGTGTTTAATTGACATAATCTAATATTAATTAAAGAAATTGTCTAGGAAAAACTTTTATTTTAGTCTTTTTTCCTAGTTTCAATTTTTTACAAGGTCATCTTTTTCAATCTTAAACGCTAAATTTAGATACTAATTCGGCATTTGCAGTTTTCATCCTTTCTAAAGAACGTGTAACAAGTTTGATACATTGTGATTATCAAAAAAAAACCTGTTTTGAAAAAACTGTGGGTTACGTCCTTTTTCCTTTCCACAGTCGATATGTATTCCATATGGTATATGTATTCCATATGGTATATGTAAAATCGTAATTCTTTTTTGATTCCTGAAAGTTTTTTTCTTTCTTATTAACAACACGCGCGTTTAAGTTGTTTATAAATAATAATAGTTATTATTCACTTTTTATGTGACAAAAAGTCGTTGTATTTATCATTCATTTAATATAATGAATAACACCATTTATTCACTCAGATCGAAAATATTTGAGTGATGCAATATTTATTGTACAATATTTAACAACTCAACTGCAAAAGTTATTAGTACAAGTTGAAATATTCGTCGAATTCTGGTTTTAAAAACGACACTTGAATGTATATTTATTTTCTTAGTTTTTTTTCGACAATGTCGTTTAAAAACTTTAATCCAAAAATATGTATTGATCTGTTTTGCCAGATAGATAATGGGTAACAGCTGGATTTGGGTAAAACAGTAATTTATCAACACAAAACGACCAGTTAATAAAAACACAATATTCCTTTGTACTTCATTCCACTTTATTTAATAGGTCAGGACCAGTTCACTCATTGCGAGCGTTTTCAACTGATAAATATAATTTAACAATGCTATTTATACAAAAATGAAAAGTTGTAAACAAAAATTGGCATTGAAAAGAAATTACCAATTACATTATCAGTGATTCTAAGATAACACAAAATTAAATTCTTTAACACATCTAACATATAATAAAAAAGTCATCCAGGAATAATAAATTTAGAGTGTTGACTGAAAGTAATTACAAACGTTATTAAAATTTGGGTTTTTTTTTTTGAAAAAGTGATAAAATGCCAAATTAATAACGTGAATAGGTTTAATGATAGTTTCCTGTTTTTCCTGCTTACAAGTAGTTGATGTGTGTACATACTTAAACAAAATCGACAGCCAAGAAGATTCTGAAAAAAGAATTGTTCAAAGACCATATCAATTATAACAATAGGTTCAATAATTTTATATATAATTAACATCGACATACCATTTATGAAAATGTAAAAATACCGGTATTTCGATACTGAAAATTAACCAAAATCGAACATTGAATGCATATAAAGTTTACATTATTTTCTTTTATAAACAATGACATATTTAATAAACTTCGCGATGAATTGAAATTTAATTTAATTAAAATCTCTTAAAACCAGGGCTTGTAGAGTCGGAGTCAGATATTTTAAAAGGAGTCGTAGTCGAAAAATCTTACGACCTGAGTCTGAACCCATTGTGTCGATTTTGTCGATTGTTTTACGATCTGAGTCGACCTGAGTCGACCTGAACCCATTTTTTAAAAAATATTTATTGATGAGTATCCAAACCACAGGAGTCCGTAGTGTTGCAACTGCATGCCAGGTTGACAAAAGATGATTTGATGGTATACACATACACAAGTGAAACAATTCATTGTAATCGGAGTCGTTTTTATTTTGAAGCTGGAGTCGAGAGACGAAGTCGTCTTTTTTTTAAACGTGTATCAATATTGACACGTTCCGAAATCGATGGGTTGCATCAATATTCAATGATGAATATTTATTTTAAGAAACAGTAAGTTATTTATAAAAATGACAAGTATGTTTGTATACGACTATAATATTTTTTAAAGACGGTTTTTTTAATGAAATATCGAAGTACCGATCCCGGTTGGGCATAATCTTTTGCTTTATTTGAACAATTTTTGTAATACCGGTATGTATATGAAATTGTGATATTGATAAGTTTGTTCGGTATTGAAATCCTTAATACCAATAGATATAAGTGTATGTTATTTGAAATACTAATTCAATTATTACTACTTTCACTTGTGAAAAAAACAATGGAAATGCGCTTAAGCGTACTTTTCGTCCCTCTCCCCGAATGCGTCATTGTATTTAATCGAGTATTTTTTTTAACAACTGGACAAACCACGCCCTCACATGCTGTACATTTTATATTTATTTTACTTGGCAAATTTAATCGCCTGTTATTGATTACATCGAACAACCCGTACAAAACAAATTTTGCTGAACAAAGCAGGTAGATATTCTTGCTATATAAATCAATACATTTAATATTGAGCTATGTGGGTATCTACTTTGAATGGCGTCTTTAGTGTTCGTGTTTCCAAAGGTCCAGCTCACCCCGCTGTGTCTAAATTATCAAAGGTTGCGACGATTTCGCCGCCGCGACGCTTCCCTTGTTGAATTTCCGCTTTGAGGTTCGCTCGGGAATGCTTCCCGATTCATGATTCGTCCAATATTATACGAGGATTGTAACAGAATCTTGAGTGATGGAAAACACGAAGCAGACGCTTTGTTATTTATATCGTTCAATAATATCTTAAGTCGTGTTTAATATATATATTTTTAAATACAATTTTATTACATTTTTGGTCCCTTGTTCAAAAAATTTACGACCTAGTAGGATATTTTTCTATGAAATAATTCATAACTGACCAACGCATTTTTTCAGAGCCATATTAATATAACTATAACGAAAACAGTCGGTACCGTAGTTTAGCGGTTAATGTTTTTTAATTTTATGACAAGGTAATTCCTAAATGGCTAATTCTACGTCATTACTCAGTTTCGTCTATATCTTTAGACATGTTACCGTACTGTATCAATTTATTTCGCTAAATTCGCTTTTCAAACTCGTTATTTGTTATATAAATATTTTTCCTTTATCAAGATTAGTGGGCATTATTGAATTAGAGGAATATTGAAATATATTCAAATCGACACAAATATAACTTCTGTGGTAATAGCAATATACATACATCGCAGTTTTTTTTTATATATGGAGATACAGACGGTTGACTAAAATTCGGTGATTCTTCCCAACACAAATTCTCCATACATAATATTGAAATATTCTGTTCGGAAAATCCGTGTTTGGAAGATTCTACTCAAAGTACAACATTTGAGCTATGAAAAATTTAACATCATGTGTTATTTTCAGTTTTGTGTATTTTAATGCTGTAGTTTTTGTGTAACGTGAATAATTATATAAAGCCCCTTTTCTGTAACAGTTCTTTTGCAATTGTTACTAAATCATTTCCCGTGAATATTGACTGTAAATAAAATAATTCAACCCGTGTCGTAGAGGCTTCGTAGAGGCCGCCAGTCTCTACGCCGTCGGCCGTGTGCTTTGATCTGCGTCTCGATGTGACGTAAGGGCCTCCTCGGTATCGCATTTCAAGTCACGACGAGTGGATGGATAAAGCCTCTCTTGGATAAAATTTCTCATCGCATGCCATGATCTGCCGTATCATGTTCTTCAGCTAATGTAATTAATATCAACGCCCTCGGAAAACATTGCATGGATGATTCCTTCCGAATGTTTTGCACGTATGTACAGCAATCAATAAAATTAATATTCCGTTGATTGCTCCGTATTAGGAATGGATAGAAGCAGTGCCGCAAAGCGTTTGGTCAAAACTGATAATTTGTAGAATTAATCAATAGCTGTATCGACCGACAAATTATTTTACCTACAAACTACATCCGTATAGTAAAGAAATTGTTCCAGCAAGCTCATAACAGTAAGTACTTTTTGTGGAATTCGGTTGTTGGTTATACTTTATTATTTTGTAATATTAGGTTTGGCTGTCATATTGTTTTAAATAATTTCGATTGTTATTTAAATCCTTTTTGACGAATAAAGCCAGTGGCGGCCGGTAAATGTGGCAATTGGATCAATGCACCCCTTGTATATACAAGGGCGGTTATATTTCATGAAATAATATTAAAACATAACATTTATACCATTCACTCATTTTAAATTCTTCATCTATTAATTTTCTATGAAAGATATTTTAGAAAATTTTATTTTATTTTAGACAATAAATACATGAACAATTTAAAATGAGTGAACGGTATAAAATATAAATGTTATATTTGAATATTATTTCATGAAATATAACCGCCCCTGCGTGGTGCACGTGGTGCATTGATCCAATGCCACATTGACCGGCCGCCACTGATTAAAGCACATTTTTTATAAATATATACTCATTTATATAATCTAATAGTTGGACAAATCTTTGAATATATTAATTGTATCCAACGAATCCGTTAAACAAACACACTTTTAGTTGCCCACATTTTTCTAATAACGTATACAGCAACAAAGTGTTTGCCGTTTAATAATACGCTATCCCGCATATTCTTAAAATAAAATATTAAAAAAACATTGAGGACGAAAAGTTTTCGACGTCGGCGCGCGCGAAAAGTTTTCCTCGTCGGGTATCGGCACTGACGACGCCACGCGGCAAAGCGGATGCGGATACGGCCCTGCGATCGTAGACTTCCCAGGGGGGTTCCCTGCCTCCAGCCGCCGCCCACCTCCCGCGCCCCGCTCTCGGGAAAGTTGGTATTTTCCCACGCGATCCCAGACGGATGTGTAGAGGTGGAGCGGGGCAGAGTTGCGCAATGTATCATTCGGCTGCGACCGCCTGATTTATTGGATGTTTTCAAAACACTCTTGCTGATTTCGCACAACTCTCAACCTATTTTACAATGTGGATATATTTTAATTAATATATGGATTTTGCTTAAAAAAGCACCGCTTTCAACCACCCATTAAGCCTAATATTAATATACATACACAATTTCATTGTATAATAAAAAAAAACATTCATTAATTAAAATTAAAATAACAGAATACATTTCCTATAAGGTGAAAAAATAAAGTATTTTAGTTCTACAAATATTATTTTATACATAGTCAGAATGACCATATGGCGTAAGCCGAAATAGCTATCAACTTCACCTTATTACTATGGAGTTCTACCAATTCAATCAATGATAAAGTTCCACCACAATTGTGTATCATGTAGCAATGTATTTATTTCTGCTATACTTAGTTGTCAAATAAACTTGTTAAAAATTTTAATGTTTGCATCAATAAGTGAGAAAAAACATTACATCATAAATAACGACGATAACCTATTGCCAAAATATGTGTCTACAATATTAATTTGACAGTTATTCTACATTGCTAAGTTAACCATGGTGGAATGTTTAAATTACCTTGAAAAGAGGTGTGATAATTACGAAAAAGCGATGTGAATGAAGGGTAGGGAAAAGAACGAATTCGTAGTTACATAAAAATGTGATACATTTACAAAAAAAATCCTCGTCTTTTTTTTATTATATCCCAATGATATTTTTTTACAGCACAAATGTGTATAAAGTCTTTTTGGGTATATCACGAATTGTACTTCGAAGGTTGTCCTATTACCCTGGACCATTTCTCTTATACGTACTGTTCTTATTATTAAAATTCCTCACCGTTAAAAAAGGAAATTAAAATTATTCAAGCTTTAATACCTTTTAAGAATACAGAGATTCGAGGACAGGCCCAGTTCACAATGTTTTGTATTGCAATTAACATAGCGGACCGCAAGTAGTTTCCAGGCCTCGGCTTTTCTAACAATGCGGTGAGTTTTTCCCGACAGTGCGCGCCGGCTGTAATTCCCGCGAGGGCAGGCGTATCACCCCACCACCCTTTAATAGACCCCCGTCCCCACCCGCCCGGTACAATAACCCAATTTGTACGAATTCGCTTCCCAAGGACGGCGGGAACCCGACGCCGATGGGCGGCGCCGCCACATAAATCCGCGCCGTCGTTATTGTTGTGAGTTTTTCACTTGCGGTTCATTATGACTTATCTACGTACAACCTAGGTATCGGCCGCGTACCTATGTTCTTGTTTTGGTTTCGAATACGCCCGACTAACGGTACGACTATTTCCGCTTTTTTTGTTGTTTTGTTCAAAAATCGTAGCGCCGGAACAAAGCTACGCCACAAGTTCGTTTTAGTTTCAATTTTATTTTTATTTTTATTTGTTTATGTTTTACGTATATTGATATTTGTTCGTATATCTAATTAATTTTGGTATTTTTGCCAATCGTTCATTATTGAAAATATTAAATTGCATATAATAATATATTTAGATGTTTTTAATCTTAGATAATTAACTTTCTTTGAAATAAAAAATGATATACAATTAAAATTAATACACCTAAAACGTTAAATCAATATTTATTTAGAACATAGCATTTAATGAATTTTGATTTGTTCTATTACTTTTAACAATTCGAAAGAGTGAAGCGTTTCACTTCCAAACGATTTTATTTATCATTTCGCTTATTTCCATTCTGTATTTTGACTAGAATTCTTAAAATAAATATTCAAATTGACTTATTTATCTACCATATTGTAAGGGAGTACTTATTTACAAATTCAATGTTTTACCCAGTTTACTTGCCAGACGGGTGCCTTATTTTTAATCAACTCGAGCGTAGGGGTGGGTTATAACATTGTGTTTATCATTTTTATGTTCTTGTTAGGTGTAAAGTAGACATTATCGTCTGAATACTAATGATCGGCATTAGGGCTTATCTAATGGCAGAACATCAGATTTAAAAGATCTTTTTACACGAATGTTAACCAACGTAAAGTAATTATAATATATTGTTATAATAGATTATCGATTAAGATTTCATTTAAATGTATATTATCATTTATTAAATCTTCAGCCTATTTATTCATCATGCTTTATTTACCGCACAGTAATTTTCTATACTACTTATAACGTTATTGCAAAAATATTAGCAACATAGTTCGTGATAAGATTTCGCTTTTACAGTAATATACTAAGGGTAAGAGGCAGCGTTTCCTTTTACATGCGCCAAGCTTTTTGTGTTTTGGAAAAGTGTGAGGGTATTTTTTCTTTTTGGGTCACATTCGTTAGCGGGGTGTGATGTTTGACTGAGATTCGTTTCCGGTCCCTTTTCTACCATCTTTTTTTCTCGCTTTCAAGATTTATAAATGATGTTATAAAAATATGTTCTCTGATTATTATTGTGACTTATTTATACTAAAATACATCAAGTTAAATCTAATAAAAAATAAATTTTAAATATTACTTACTACAACAGTTCCTGAAGCTTATTATCCCTTTCTTCAAATTATTCAGAAAAGTTTTTTTTAAGCTTTTATAAAATAACATAATAATAATCAGTCTATAAATACTTATAGAGTGTGGAATTTTTAGTTTATTAAATTCCATATGTTTTTCATTATAGTCATGTAAAATATCAATTATACACACCGCTAATTTTCATTAATAACATATACGCCATCAGATATCATGAATTACCATAAAGCAAAGTAATTTACTACATAATAAATGTTCATGCGCTGGTTGAATGAGGTTAAGCACGTTTTCACTAACCCCTTTAGAAAGAGGCTAGTTTTTATAAGACGTGTACGTACGCGGTACGTAAATATTATATCAGTGATAATAGTAGAGAATATAATAATAACAACAGCATAAAAGCAGATGGATTGTGAAAAGAGAATACGCGGGTGGTGGTGTCGGTGGCGGCGAGGGCGGGCGCGGGGACGGCCAGTCGTCCTTGTAAATAAGGCCCCAAGGACGCCGGCCGCCTACAATTCATTTTCGCAGCGGCAGTAAAGAACCGCAGCTCTCCTCTCGGAGCTCTGTGGTCCGCCTCAAGGACGAACATCGATGTCTGTTCACTGTTCACTGTTGACCCACATGAGAAATGGTGCGAGCTGCGAGCGAACAACCCGTGCGTTATGTCATAGGCCCCTCGCCCCCGCTCGCAGATAACTCCTGCCCCTGACCGTGCCCGTCTGCCGCCCAACTTGCCACCCGCCACTATTTATCTCCGCCAGAGCCGTATCGCACCACGATACACCTGAAGTGTCTTTTTCATCAGAGATGGTGGTTTTTCGGTATTTCCTTGTATAACGCCAGAGACTGAAATATGCAACGGTCGTAGGCGCACCTCCGTGCCCAAATGAGGTGTTAATCAACCGAATTCTTTATATAATAATAACATTAAAAACTGCCCATTTTATGTGTTCTTGAACAACGACTTCAAGGCAGTAGTAACGCAACGTGACCATTCATTGTTTCCTCAAAACGGGACATCGACTTATTTTTAGTAAAAAGTGAGCTTTCTTGAATACACACTATTTAAGAAAACGAATATTTCTTCATAGTTTTTATTTATTAATGAAAATAACGAAAGATTCCCAGTGTTCTATTCCGTCACTTTTTGCGGTGTAATGTATTTAGATTAAAGGGCATACTTATCAAATATTTCTGAATCGTGGTTATAATTTAGTTGGCTAATTTTTTGATTTATCGCATTATATTAAATTGTTTATTAGGTTGCCGTCCTTCAGAAAACGGACCATTTTAAGCTCTGTTTGGGGACACCAGGATAGACTACCTAAAAACGGGACGTATGATCATATTTCATATAATGTGACGAGTCAAAAGAAAAGGTCTCACCGCCTGTCGTTAAACAAGGAAGTACCGGCTTTTCTTTCATTGCATTCTTAGAGGTTTAGCTCTATTGGAATAATCTGAATAAAGTGGTCTGAATCAGTTATGTAGCGGAGTGGTCAAATCTCTTTCGCTTTCCTTCTACTTGGCTTCGTAGACAAGGATATACAAAGCGCCCCTACAAGAAGACTTTTACGTTAATACTATTTTACGATACACGTGAGATTGTGTTATGTTAACAGATTATCGAAGTAGAAAGTTTTAAACAACTTTCACTTTGTAAGACCTTTGTAATATTTTCGTTCTCTTGTGGCGAGCGGCGAACCAAGATAGCATTGTCGAGTGATTGCCTTAATGCGCTACTGGAAGCGCTTTCGCACAAGTAAGACAGTAAAGTTATTATCCATCCTCTGTCTGAGCTTTTTATCAATGGCGACATTTTTCATATTTTGACTGCTCTACAACTTGCTTAGACATACGAATTACGCCTTATTTTGTATTATATCACGGACACTTTTCTCAATTAGGAAGATTACAATATCATGGGAAATATTAGCGTCGATTAAATATATTTACACTTGAAATGATGTATTTTATATTGAAAATAAAAAAAATATGGAATGGATCACTATTTGTATAAAATAGAAAAGTATTTAGTTCCCCAAGAATAGTTCTTATGTTATACGAATATATAAATATACCAACCAGGTGGCGGTGCCACGTGTCAAAAGACATATAGTTTGTGCTGTGCGTTACAAACAGACAGCTTCACTAAAATGTATGTATTGTAATATTTTGGAAGAGTGGAAGCTATCACACCAAAATACAAAGTGTATTTAGTTATTTTACGTCATTTTAATGAATTTATTCAAGCAAAGGATAATCCTTCAAATTTTTTGATTCCCTTTTAAGATGTTCACTGTCAATTGTTATTGAAAAGGCGTTATATAATATTCAAAAAAACAAAGAACTTTTTTTATACTAATAAGACATTCGTTCATTCATTTTATAATGTTTTCATGTCAAAAACTAAATACTTTAACTAAAATTCTATAGTGAAATCATTGCAGGTTTCGCTCATTTTTGACGTTTGTATTTTCATTGAAATAAATGTTTCCACATCGGGAATCCAGAGTAAGAAGATTTACTTTCCAATTTTATCTCTGAGAGAACAAAAGGTTTTTTTATATTACACGTATAACGAACTATAAACATTGAAAAAAGTTTTTAAGTATATATAAATCTATATTTCCAAGCCGATATTAACTCAGCAGACATTGTATAATATAATACATACAAGGGTGTCTATCTACATCATTGTATTGACGGCTTTCCCAAAACGTTTATCATTCGCGCATTTCGCAGTGTCGACTGTTTTCTTTTTATTACCCAGGGTGGCCCACATATTTGCGAGTGGTGTATATTCTGGCACAAAAAACGATATTTTACGATGTAAAATAAACTGATATAATAATCTGAGCTTTATGCATTGCATGGTTCGGCGGGTTGGTCGTTCTCGGTGCAGGCATGATTATTTATTCCTGCATTAAGTTAAAGCATAACGTTAAAAACAAAATCATAGGTTACTAATGCTGCGGTTCTTTTTAAATTACAACGAATTAAACTAATTATATACCTAACTTTAAATTGTTAAAATTTTGTACATACTCACATATTATGTCACTAAAGACCCGGGTTTCGCCTTTCGGCATTTTAAAGCACTTTAAAGCACACGGATGAACTTGAACTGACACTTGGTAAATAAGTGGAACGTCTCTTAAATCGAAGAACTTTGTTAATTCACAGACACGTGTTTCGTTATCTTAAGGTTTTCGAATAAACTAAAATTGGTACTAATTCTTAATTAATAAGTTATATAACAGTTGTAGGGGTTTTTTCTTCTGGCGGCAGGAGACAAATCCTTATTATGTAACGAAAAATAATTATTTTTCTCCAACTGGCAAGGTTTTTCAATGGGGTATTCTAGTGTAGAGGTACGGATTTCGGGTGTTTTTATGAGCTCTGTAAAAAATAAACAAAGACAATTTTTGGGATCCATTTTTTACCATTCGTTTATATATGGTTTAAAAATACATAGAAAAAAAAATTCAAAGCTCGAAAAGTTATTTAAATAAAAATATCGCTATCGCCCGTACCCCGGAAAAATAAAAAAAATCACAAAATGGCAGCCGTTTGAAAAAAAATCAATTTTTAGTTTTTTTTAACTTTCAAATTTTTAAAAATAGTAAAAATTAAAATTTTGACTTAAATCTGCTACGAGCTATAAAGGGATGTATAAAAAAAGTTCACACAAAATTTCGAATAAATCGGTTTAATAGAACTTGAGATATTATGCACGCCTGTTTGAAAAAAGTAGTTTCGAGAAAAACGCGTTTAAAGTTTTGAGTTTCTATTTGTTCCAGTCGGACTAGCTTAGTTGCTGCGTCATCAAAATCGCTGTAACTCGGTAAATAATTAAAATGTTGAAAAATCCCTTTCAGGGCATTTTCTCAAATGTCTAATCTTTAGAAAAATATAAAAAAGAAAGAATCGATTTTTTAAATTTTCTACACTAGAATACCCCCTTAAGGCAGCGGTTTCCAACCTTTATGCTACTGCGCCTTTCTAAAATAAAAATAAAATTGCCGCGCCTCCCCTACTTTTTTATTTTTTTAATCAATATAGTAAGTAATACATACTCGTATTAAATAATAATAATTTTATTACGAAAACATTACCAAAAACCATAATTAACACAACAATAACAATAACATAACATTTAATATAAATACATGCAGTGCTTTTTTTGAAAAAAAAGGCCGGAACTCACTTGTCAATATTTAAACATTTTTTTTTTATTATCTATGTCCGTTCCTAATGTGAGCATATAGCTGAATAATAGAGGTTTCTCAACGGAAATTGTTTTAGGAAAATTTATTGTTACCCAAGCTCTTTTTTAGAAGAATATATGGGGATAGGACAGGACTAATGATTAACTACCGCCTGTGTGGACGAGTGGTCAACGTCGTTGGCTACCGCTACGGAGGTCACGGGTTCGAATCCCAGTACGGGTGTTTTATAAATTGATTTTTCAATCGATTTATGAATTTCTGTTTAAAGGCATGGATGTATGTGATGTCTTGAATTTCCCCTCGCACTCATCCTATCCTATGAATGGGGCGTATCGAGAGCGATTAGCTAACCACTCCATATGCTCGAGTCCGTATGCTTCATATTGAGTCGAGTCACTCGAGTCCATATGCTTCACATTTGGAGCGGACATGGTAAAAAAAAAAGTGATTAACTAATCTCTCGCTTTGTCTAGTTTATTATAGATTTGAAAGGGTGGGAGGAAGTACTTAGATATCACAAACAATCATTGCTTGAAACAAATCGATACATCGATTGAAGAAAACGTTGTTCGTACTTGGACTCGAGTCTGTGATATCCGTCACGAGAGCGTTGTCTTTCTTTTAATGCCCACCATTCAACGTATTTTAAAGAATAAAAAAGTGTCAAAGTTGCTTCGATGAGTTTGATGAACAAAAGTGACAAAACTGTTGCACATGAGATACGTGTGACACAAAAGGTGCACTAAATCAAGCATTAGATCCCTGTTTCTGGTCACAGAGTAAGTCTATGGACCTGATATATTTTTGTATTATGACATCAATTTACATTTGAGTGTTGCGATACCCGGTACATTATGTTATGTTCAAAAGGGGAAACAGCACGTTTTCAAGGTTTGTGTTTACTAAAATTGATTTTAAACATTAAAAATCCCCAGAAAAGGTGCCGGTACGTCGTTTCACCGCGTTACATGGTAAAAAAGGGACTGCGAACATGTACATTTATTTTTATATTTAATTTCCAATTAAACTACTATAATGGATCAAAAATTTGCTTCTTCAATATTGGCTGTGGCCCAAAAATCTTTTGAATGTGAAAACATATCTAATTCATTATTTTGTAAATTTGATTTCCATAACTTCAGCATTTTAATGAATGCTTTTACTTTGTGCTTTTGAACAAGTAGATGCATTTGTGATCCTTGCATTGATTTATATTTTAAACAGCTCAATTTTCCTAAAATTTCAAACAAATAGTTCGTTTTGCGCATTTCCGAAACAATTTTTTGCGAAGGCACCATTTTTCAATCTTCCGCTTCAGTACAGTACATATGTATATATATATATATATAAATGTAAGAAAAATAAAAATAAACATTCATTCACTGAATTGTTACCGAAAGTTACGGTATGAAGTTCTGGCGCCTCCCCTGGGAGGCGCGCCTCACAGGTTGGAAACCGCTGCCTTAAGGAGATGTGGACAATGAACGAAGCCGAAAAAAATATACGATGGCGAAGTTTTAATACTAAAATGTTTTTCGCATAATTTATCAGTGATCTTCTAAATAATGTGTGATTTTAACGCGATTATAGAGTCCTAAAAAAAGACTCGAATCAAATCATGGCGTTTTTTTAACCTTTTATTGTGAAGTTTTTCGCCGAAATAATCCATGACACGCTATAAAACAAATAACCCATAAATGTAACAAGAATTAGAACATAATCTTGTTCGAGCAAATTTTGTATATTTTATTGTAAATGAAATAATGATGATGCAACTAGTGTTGTATCATTCTTAACGCGCCCGCTTTCAAATAATATAGACGCACAATGTACTATTCAAATTTTTATATGTATCAATCTTAGAATGTCATTTATCTAATCACATAAAGTCATCCATCAAAACAAACGTTATCAAGAACCTTTGAATTATCTACACATGAAAACATTTTTTTAAAAGTCGAATAATAAATTCAAAGATAAAAAATAGACTTGCAATTACGGTACTCATTTCAACTCTCAAAATTTACAAAGTTTTTGTTCTATTCAATTTTAAACACTATGAAATTCTCGGAACGAAAAACACATTGATTTATTTTTCGTTTTGTATAATTTTTAAATTTTGCCGAAACGCATAACGTTTATTTGCATAATCGCTTCACAATGTTTACATTATCGAATTCAAATATTTTTATCGATAAAAATGAGGCCACTGCTTTCTATGGGAACTGTTTTTTGGGAAAGTAAAGAAAGACGCATTGAAACACATACAATCATTTCAGTAAACGATGTTGTTTTGCTTTTAGTTTGAACTTTGCACACACGGCATAATACATACATTAAAAAAAAACTTAAAGAGAATAATCTTAAAAACATATAGAATATTCGTAGTAATATTCAACACGTAGAGAAGTAATTCTTTTAAATTGATTTTTCGCAACGATCTTATTTTTTCAAAGAACCTTCTTCCTCATATATTTTTTATTGCTCTATTCCATAGTTTTAGGCGTTAGTTTTTGTTGGATAAAATTTGCAACGTACTGATCTTGTCTTTTCTCCTCTAACCCTTAACTCTAGTATGCGGCCAATAAAATTTCGAGAAAAGAAGAAAAAAAAACAATTGTTTAGGCTTGGCCTCTACAGAACACCTGGCATCCACTTTTAATCACCCATTTTAAATGCGTCTTTTCACTCTTATTTCTTTGCCTTTTTATACGCTCAACGATATTTTGATTGAATTTTGGTTATTTTATTTTAGTATTTTCGAACGAAGTTTGCACTCTTCAACATGTATAATGATTGTTTTGATATTTTTCTTTATATAAACTGAATAGGTATGTGACATTTTAAATTTACGCCAAAGTTTTACTCGCCAAATCATTTATTCATTTGTCAAGCAAAACTTTCCTAGGCCAGTTTGTATTATAAACGAATAATTTATTTATAAATCGTCATGATTAATAGCGAGCGCTAACATTATTTTAACGGTATTAAGATGCAAAAATTATAAAGTTATCATAACACAAGGATGTTGATTTGTTGCGAAGTATTTTTTCGCTATCAAAATACACCAAAATACTATCTGTTGGTGACCTTCTACCGAGCAAACTTGCACATTTACGTAATACACATTGCATTGGCCGTTGCTCCCGATTTCCTAGAATGAAGTAACTTCGAATTATCAATGATTTTATCGCTGTTTTAATTAATAATAATGACATAAAATCGAGCTAAAGATAAATAATAAAACTCATTCTAAAAATATCTTTTCAAATGTTGCGTATGTTGAGAAAGTATTCCTGTCGATTTGCTCATCGGCCAGTGAATTGCACCGTCCACATTCGATTTTATCAAATATGTCTAAATGGAGTAGATTCTCAACCGGCGTTTCATCTACATTATCATGTCACGATTCAATCATACAAATTAACATTCTAGAGAAAAAATACAGTATTTTTCGTAAATGGAAAATATAACAACATTTTTCAGTACTTCCTTGTTTAACACCAAACACCAGGGACTGAAAAATGCAACGGTCGTGGGCGCACCTCCATGTCCAGGTGGGGTGTTAATCAACCGAATTCAAAATATTAAAATAACGTGTTCTCGAACACCGACTTCAAGGCGTTAGTGACCATTCATTGTCCCCTTAAAACGGGACATCGACTTATACGGTGATCTTTCTTGAAAAGACAATATTCAAGAAAACGAATATTTTTTCATATATTTTTTATTTATTAATGAAAATAACGAAAGATATAGTGTTCTAGTGAACTTTTTGCGGTGTAATGTAAGAATAAAGGGAGGAATACTCGTCAAATACTTCTGAATCTTGGTTATAACGTAGTTTTGATTTATCGCGGTTTTGAATTGTTAATTAGGTTGCCGTTCTTCAAAAAAGGGGCCATTTTAAGCTCTGCTTGGGGACAACACGATAGACTACCTAAAAACGAGAAGTTTGACCACATCTCATATAATGTGACATATTGTATGGAAAGGTTTCACCGCCTGGCGTCAAACAAGGAAGAACCCATTTTTCTTACTTTTGTGCACATATGGCACTATCTTTAACATGAAGTCGGTGATGATACTAAAAATCGAGCTCCTTTAGTGTGTTGCCGATCTGAACGGGGATGGAGTGTTTTAATTCGAATCGTTTTCTGAAATTGCTAAATAATAATGTTCTTTTGCCAAGGATTATTATGCTTATCGGATATAGTCCCTTGAATGATTAGCGCGGTATCGTCGCTTTTGGTTAAAGTATGCATCACAAAATGGCGCAGATGTTTGATATTACAATAATTTTAATATGTTATGTGACTAATTATATCTGAACAACGCGGACACTCGCACAATAATGTTGAAACATTTTGCTGTTAGGAGATTTAAGACACTGGCATTTATTTACGTTGAACTAATTTATATTTTACCAATACGTTTTTACACACGGACAAGCATGTGCATATTACTTAGATTAGGTTGTTTTCAAATACATTTATTAATCTACACATACTATTGTATGCGATCATGTTGTTTAAGTATTATGCGAGCATTTTTCGTATCACAATCTGTGATTACTTTCTTGTCTATGATAAATCTTTAACGGAATTAATTTGCAGCAGTTAATGTGCAGCCTTGAGGAGATTGTATTATAATTTTCGATAAGCGTCCGTGAGTGAATGCCCCAAAACACATGCCATTCCTAAAAACAGTTCCAATATACGCAAATTATTGGAGCAGGGCTGCTTAACTTATTTTAAATTAAATACTGATAACTCTAGTTAACGTTTTCATTACTGCGGCCCTATGTTGAATCAGATAAATGAAAGTGGCCTTTATAAATTAAAAGGTTCCCCGCCCCTGGTTTAGATGATTATATTGTGTTTTATACATTTTAGTTCCTAGAATTGTTTCAAATAAAAAGTACATATCGAATTATATTGTTTTAAGCCTTCGTTAATATCAATACAATAATATTGTTCATTTAGTAAGTATTCGATAAGGATTTTAAAAAGATTTCGATCGATATCGTGACCATATATGTGTAGGTATTGAGATATTATAGTAAGCAATTTATTTTACTTGCTGATCAGATTTGGCCTGTGAACCTAGTATGTTGTTTATTTCTTTCCCAAGAGGTTACCGAAGCTTGTTACTATGTGAATAGCGCCGCGCAGTGCCAAGTATAAGTTCTACGGAGCAAGGCATCGGCAATGGGCACCGCCGTCTGCTGCGGTTTTTCACGTTCACGATATGGAATAGCGATTCACGTTGTTTGAGTTTGACGTTTGCAATAGTCACGCACTCTCCCCACCCCCCTTGCTTCTTCGCCTTCTCCTCGTCTATCCAAAAAATGCTAAACCGTTGGCATACATTTCGCATAAAATAGCTCTCCGTTGGCTCTCGCAAGATAGCGCCTTAGTGAATCGCAAATGTGTGAGTGTATTATTATATTTGTGTGCCTTTTACAGATGTATTCAATTTAATTTATCTATTACGGAAGAAGTATCTTTCTGCAAAAAAAAAAAATGCCTTAAACTTTATCTTAATAAAAACACAATATTGATTTGTACTTTATTTCCACTTTATTTAAAGAGGTCAGTATCGGTTTCGCTCATGGCGAGCATTGTCATTGTCAACTGATAAGAAATATAATATAATTTAACAGTGCTATTTATACAAAAACAATGAAAACAAAATGAAAAGATGTAAACAACAATAAACATTGAAAAGAATTTACAAATCACAGTAGAAGTGATTCTATAATTACACAAAATTGTAATGCTTAACACCTCTAACATATAATTAAAAAATCATCAAATATTAATAAAATTAAGGTGGTGACTAATGGTAATTACAAACATAATTATAATTTCGGAAATTTTAAATAAAAGTATTGTAAACAATTTCAAATGCGTTTTTGGCAGTTGTTTCCATCCTCGCGGCTGATGACTAGCTGAAGTCTGTATCCTTTTTATCCAAAGTTGTGTGAAGGCAACGATATTCAGGTAGAAAAAGGATGAATAGTGGGATCAATATCCGTGTATACTGTAACCATATGGTCACACTCGTCCTTAGGGGCTAAGTTTAAGGTGTTGACTTCTGAATTATTTTTGTGATCTCTCAAATAATTGCTTATTTTAGTTTTTAAGAAAATATCGAATAATTCTTTTTCTTATTTTTAAATCTCATTTTCCTGCGTGAAAACGTTTGCCAACCTTTTTAATTGCAAATTTATTAATTCACTTAATGAATGATTTAGCATTTACTCGAACACTTTTGTAATATTGTGTAGTAGGACTGCATTATGTTTCACAGTGATTTTAAAATATTGTAGACGGCTATTTCGGCATCACGCCATTAGAAATGACGGTATCATATAAATTATCGTATATAATTTTCTTATAAAAATATTATCGCAGTTTATGTATATTTTCAATAAAAAAAATCTATTATTTTAACACAAAAAAATAATGCACGGGTAAGACGTTCACTTACCTTATATGTAACCTTTATTTTTATAATATTTTCACAATTTTTATTATATATTCTGCACGGACCTAGTTTTGACCACGATTTCGACAATTCAAATCCCACATCTGATGCAAGAACTCATACTAGGAAAACCTAGGTACCTATCTAATTTACATGTGTTTGTCGTCCCGAGTTTTATTTGCGGTGAATTTGCATAACTGTGTGTGTGTATTTTTTATCGTGTGCGTCAGTGTGTATGTATTGAATTTTTCGGCACTATGTCAATGTGGTAGGCAGTGCCTTACGCATCGATTACTTAACCCTGCTTTGATTAGATGATTTTTTGCACTGTTGCCGATTATACGGGGTTATTTTTGTCATCAAATTTAAATGCCTATTCGTCCTGTTATTTGAAAATCCTGTATTTGAATCAAACATCGACCGTTGAATCATGTGGATCATCATACAAATTGTTCATTGATTACTTAATCTTATCTTATATATATATATATATATAAATGATTTTTTTGTATGTTTGCAAAAACTTTGGCATCTATGGATTCGAATGTCACAGGTCCGATTGCGATAAAAATTTGACAACCTTAGAGCTGGCACTTCCGGGGAGATTAAAGGCATATTAAAATTAACTTACTGTGTCGAAAAAATAAAATATTCGTAGATTTCAATGTTTTTTACACTGCAGTATAACAAAACGAAAATGGCCGACGTTCGATTTTCTTTTTGAAATGCGGCCATTTTGTTTTATTTTTTTGACAGTTCAAATTTGTCGCTCGATTGTTTTGGAACATTTCAAATCGTATGATCAACATTTTGACATGACATTTAAATGTATTAAAATTGAAAATGCGAAATTGTTAAGAAAGAGAGTTTTAATTGATTATTTTCATAAAGTTCAACGAATATTGTATAATTTCTTTTTTATATGCTTATACGTTTTAGGTTTGAAGGTCTTTTTGATCGTGGTAATAATCTATTAGCTGTGTCAAGTCATATAAGAATGTCCATGCAAGGTATGTAGCACCGTGTTATTTAGAAATCGTGTAAAAAGGGAGTCTAGTGTAAAATATTTTGCAGCAATCGACTGTAATAATAATGTTCTTTTTTTTATTGCATTGTCCCAGAAATTGCTGTCGAAAATTGAATGAATTTAAAAAAATATATTTGTTCAAATATTCAGTGCGACCGACAGACCATATAAAGATCAGTATGAGCCGTGCTACAAAATTATTTTATACTAATTCTACTTTTGTAAATAATAGTAATTTTGATGAGTAGTTAGTTATTTCGTAAGAGTAGATGAAGACATAAATATCTTATATTCTGGAATTCATATTTTGAAGGTTCCCATAAACTACAGATTATTAATAGTAAGAATACAATAACATTAATTTATGTTTTTTACTATTTATATTTATTAAATAATTTGTTTTAGGTATTTTTTTAGTAAGGTTCATCCTTTTAGAAACGGTAATCATAGAACAATAATTTCAAATACGAAAAAAGACTGAACGTACGAAATAAAAGTCACACAATCATGATTAGAGAATGGAACAAATCGTGGAAAGTTATGGAAATGAATGTTTGTTTGTTCGTACTTTATGCGTTGCCACACCGCTCATCTGATTGCAATAAAACTTTAACAAACTTTTTGCTTGCACTTCCGGGAAGGTTATAGGTCTAATATATAAAAATCAATGTTTGTATGTCTGCCATACAGTTCATTTTGACAACGTATGCTTGCACTTGCGCGAAGGTTACAGTGCAAATTAATTACAGTAGTTGGCGCGTGTGTTGTATCATAGACAATCGGCCGCAAACGTCAAACAGACAAAAAGAAAGCATGCACTTCAATAAACACAATTTAAACGCAAACACTTTCTTTCTTCGAGTGGCATTGCAACGCTTGTCGGGTACCGGTTAATTATTGAATACATATCAATGTGACGTTATAACTATTTACGCCGCTGTAGACATAATCTCACAAGCGAGTGCAAGTAAATACATTGAGCAGTACCACAATGTTAAAAACTACTATCTCGATATCACCGACTAATGTAATCGATTAAAATTTTGAAATTCCTTAGTTTTGTAAAAGCGCCGAGTAATATTTGAAACACAAAAATAATTTTGGTGACTTATTGTAATACCACTGATTGTGAAATGTCAAGTAAATCAGAAGATTTACAAAGTTATCCAATCTAATTTTAAAATAAAAATAATTTTTACGAACCTACTGCCGAATCCATCGAATTCTAAATAAGTAATGTTTCTTTGTCTAGAATACACTTTTGCCGTAAGATATTCTTTTACGTACTTGCAACATGAGTATTTTAAGTTTAACTCCCCGTATACCTAGTAGGTATCTTTGATTCGTATAAAGAGCACTGTAATATTGTATGTATTCTATTATCAGACGGTAATATCAAATAAAATAAAAGTGGAATCAGTACAAATGAGTTTTTTTATTTTTTGTATATAATGCTTCTCCACTCCGACTCCAGAGAATTTTGTCAATCATTTTAACTAAATATATATATCGACTGTGGAAAGGAAAAAGGACGTAACCCATAGTTTTTTCAAAACAGGTTTTTTTCGATATTCACAATGTATCCAACTTGATACACGTTATATCAAAATGTTGAAGCAGCAAATGCCGAATTAGTATCTAAATTTAGCTTTTGAATTTGAAAAAAGATGAGCTTGTGAAAATTGAAACCAAGAAAAAAGAATGAAATAAAGGTTTTACCTAGACAATTTCTTCAATCAATATTGGATTATGTCAATTCAACACCAGCTTAGAAGTCTCCGTGGACTTCAAGCTTGTGGATATTTCGTAATTTGCATATGGCCCAAAATCATCAAAACACGTTTTGTGTGCCTCCTGTAAAATTTGCTATGTGTAGGTTACGTCCTTTTTCATTTCCACAATCGATATGTATACAGTCAGATCGTCTTCAATCAGCCCAGCCTAGCATGCAGTGGCAACACTGTGGATACACATCATTATTCGATATTTACGATTTTTCCGAATCTGACTCCAACTCCGGACAAAACCCCTGACACCCGACTTAGACTCCACAGCCCTGCTTATAACCCACTAAGTTTGTGTATTATTTTCTTACTAAAAAAACGCTACCCGTCAACATATACATATCTTGTTTTGATTTCATAATATTATTATTCAATTTGGTGTAAAAGCTCTTTTCTGCACATCCTATTCATTTATTCAGAGTATAATAAATCGTTTATTTGTTTTGTGCATTTTTACGATTTGCATAAAATCGTGATACACAATCTAAACTTGTGTTATTTGCATTGAGAACTTACAAGTACATACCTAAACTACGTATGTGTTGGTTGTTTTTCCTAATTTTTTCGTGTATGCGTGTTTGCAATTTTAGCGAATGTGCCTATGCTAGTGTTGGTGTAGTTATCTACTTGCGTATAACATGAGTATTCGTTTCTGCAATTTGTGCAAAAAAATAATATTCGATAGGATTAACTGTCATAATGATTACTAATTGATATCGCGCGGAAATGCATTTCGAAAGAGATTCAAACATAATATTTTTAATAATGTTTTACGAACTTTTTAAATTTCTATTTCACAATTTACCACCGACGTCGTCAATTAGCAGCGCAAACACATTCGACCTTTCAATTTGTGTACTTGACAGTATCTCGTATTGACATAGAAAATTTATCAGCATTTAAAGCCAACGACACAACAATTTTTGTTAAACACAAAACTTACCTTTCGCAACACAATTTCTACACGCTGAAACGCGATAGATGTATATAATAATTGGGTCCTACGTCAACGCAGATTATTGATATAAGTGGATTTAAATGAATAGATTTATTCGCACATCCTTGTTATGATACTGACAAATATTTTATTTATAGATCTACAAACGTTCTCGGATAGAACACTCCTGTAGCAAAACTTTTGCTCTCGGTACATGAAAATAGTACCCACGTCATTGTTGTTTTTTTATTATTTTCGGCCGATATTACGCATAGAAAATAAGCAATTTTAATATCCGTCGCCCTGCACATAGGGTTGCCAGATTTCTTGCAAGTCAATCCGGGACATTTATCCGATATGCTGACATTCGAATCCAAAAACACAGGAATTTACCGATTTCCCCAAAATACCAGCGTGCCTCGTTTTTTAGCTCTTCCGAGACTTTCGAATCCAAAAATACCCAGAAATTAGTTAGTTAAATAGTTTTCTCTAAATTTCCGGGACAATTCAGTACTCATCTGGGATACAGGACAGCGATTCCAATTCCGGGACAATTCCGGAAAATCCGGGACACCTGACAACCCTACCTGCACATATTTTTGCTGCCTAGCTCAATCAGGCAGATTATTGATACGATTACTATCCAACTGAACTGAAATATAACCACTTGGATGTTTAATAATGTCAGTATGTAGCGTGTATGCTTATATTTTCATATATATATATTTATATGAACGTATATTTATAGATAGAATATTATAATATAGGTATAGTGATCGCAAGAGTGTGTGTATGTTGGCAGCACACGGCACTCTGCACACGCCAGGGTCAGCACTGTCGAGGGTAATGCCCCGCTCACACCATTGCAAGGCCACCAGGGCGGTAGTCATAGCGACGTCTTGCCGGTCGCTTCCGCCTTATTTTGTTTTATTTATTCGTTTCGCGCCGCGTCTGGTGGCCAATGTGCCAAATATCCATTGCCGGCTTGCCATACAAATCGCTCGCACAAAGGACTGGCAATATACCTGGCGCTCATGTATTATTGTGCGAATTTTTTAAATTTTGATTGGTTTGTCGTGTATCGCTTGAAAGGGTAAAGTTTTGTACGTTACCAAACACCACAATAACCCTTATGGGATATTCAAACCTTCAACAAATATCAAGCTTCAATAGTATGCTTTTCATTCGGACTGACTTAAAAATAGTACGCAGTGTCTATATTCAATCGATACTTTTCTTACACTATAAAGGAATACCGTTAAAATTACATACATACAGTTTTAGATTATCGTAGGTTAGACGATACTGGAAAATGCAAGTGTAATTATTTTAACATGAAAACATAACTGCATTTTTAAAATATAAAGGTAAGTATGTATTAATTTAAAAAATGAATAACGTGACTTTGATATCGGACAACACCCGTAGAAATTAAAGTAGGAATATTTTATCGCGTTAATTAGAACTCGACATTAAAAGTTGAACCATGTAAAAGTACGTTCGCCTTTCGACTAATCATGTACTTGAGATAAGTGATGATGTAACCACACAATAATTTTGCTGTGATAAATTAGTATTTTAATAAAAATAATAAAACATTTTTAGTACTTTTTTCACATAAAATTTATTGGTCGGTTGACAATGCTAACCATGAGCGAAATCGGTCCTGATCCAATAAATTTTATGTGGATAAAGTACTTTAAATGTTTTATTATTTTTATCATAATGCCATTCCACCAAGTATTGACAGTAAACACCTTTAAAGTGAATTAGTATTTGGTAAAGTTTTCAAGCATACAATTATTTTAGTATAATTTTCATTTTTTAGGTTATTATACTGTGACCCAAAGACAACATTGAGAAATTACAATACCGTTTGAATAAGAAGATACTTTGAATAAAGTGTCGGTGGAATGTCTGGATCCTTTCATCCCAGCGGGGTGGTGTTAGACAGAATGGTGGGAGATCGTATTACATAATGCTAAGCAATTGTTGTACCCCTCATGCTTTTAACTCAAACCATAGTCCGTTGCGATAGTGACGTACAGTTGGAAAAGTCTTCTAGACGTCCCGACATCTCTACCCTCTCTTTCTATTTCTTCTTTGACTAATTTCCCCCATCCCAGCCCAATTATACCTTCCTGTTTGAGAAGCGTAAATTGTCTTATTATATTTTAGGTGACTAGTTAAGTAATGAATTCTATTCCGCAAGAGTTCAACAAGTTAGATAACTTTTGTTCTAACATTTTATTGGCATTTTTCACTATTTTAGACATAAATTTGATTGCGTCGTGCTGATAATGCATGTACAATAATCATTAATTATGGGTCATTTTCTCTCTTGGTGAAAATCTATATATGAATTATGAAAATTGTATTTAAAAGTAGGATGAAATTCTTAAAAAAATGTATATAAAGTAATATATAATAAATAGTTTATACGTGTTCATGGAAGTTCAATAACAATCGCTAAAGACTTCGATTCTGTTTCGTTGTAAATGTGTTTCCTGGCATTACGATACCGAATTTGTTCGATTGAGGACTAAAGTGAATCAAGTACACCACTGGTTGTTATGAATGTCAGATTATGTGGACTTAATGCGAGTGTGGGCCTCCGAAAACTTCGCGCAAATAATATTACCGCACACACGCACACAACTTATCTCTCGCTATGTAACACCGCGCGCACACATACGTAGTTCGATTATCGCGCATACATATTTTTTTGTTATGAGTGAGCTCTAAATTCAATTTTATTTCCAACTATAACTGAATACAAATCTTAATGCCTTTACTAAGGGAGACACGCTAAGAAAATACATATGTTTAATTACCAAAATTATGATATGAGTGCAATTTTTATGGAAAACTTATTAAATGAAATTTGCCTAGTATGTTTAGTGGTTAGGAGAAGATAATAGTCATCCTAAACTGGTTTGTTATTTGATATTAATTCAAGTTAACATCGTAATTGTTAGTGTAGAAAATTAAATTCTAGGCTTTTATATCGAAAAAAAAACTAATTAACAGCGCTCAGTAAAGAAAAAGTCTCTTATACGCACGATATTCCTGCATGCACCACTACTTTAAGCAACTTAGTACATTCACGGATTGTGTGTGTGAGTTTTGTGATATCAATACATTTAAGCGAAGTAGGAAGTGGTGTGACGTTGCATCGTTTCGCGCGCTTCTCGATCGCCATTCTTTGGAACGTAGAAAAAATTTGAACTTCAAAAATGAAACCGCTCTAGCCGCGCCTATTATCTCCAAACCGCGGGAGTTAAGTTATTTTTAGTAGGCAATAAAAATGTGCGAGTTTATTTGCATTTTAATTCACCATTCTAACTGAAAAACTAATCTTATTTTACGATTGTTTTTGGTCTCTAACTTATTCGCTCGCTCATTACGCATAATATAATAAATAACTATATCTCTGCGAGTAAAACCACGTGAGAGGAAGTAGGTGGGATATTCTTCGGCATTAAAAACAAAGTTTTTATCTTGTTTAAAGCCTTACAGTTATTATTTAAAACGTATCTTTATGGACGGTATATTTTATTTTTTTATAATTTTCAATTGAATCTACAAATTCTGCAACATGCTATCAAAATTAATGCGGTGTCAAAACCCTAACGGGTTATTCTTTCTTTTTCACATATTTGTAGAATTACGTAATGGTTTTTTAAACAATATTCAAAATTGTATTTCATATGAAACTTGGATTCGATTCTATTCCATCTTTAGCTAATTAAAATAGTATATGGAAAATGTAGGTACTATCCATTAATTTTAATTTTAAGAATTACACAAATTGATCATCTAAAATCTAAATAATATGTCTCGATAAAAGTACGCCTTAATCTTTCATCTACATATATCGGCAGAAAATGTGTTAAATATGTAGTCAAAATTAAAACAAAAAAAAGATTTTTTTATTAGAAAATGTTCCAGTGTTTTTGTTTGCAGCACTCGTATTATGAGGTTACTATCTACACATCAATTTCAACCTTTTGGTATTGTGATTTTTTTCATAAACAAAACTTGAAAATTTTCTGCTAGTTATCTAATTAATTTCACCTTTTTAGTATAAAATAAAATAGTGAAACTACGAAATCGGTGATATTTCTAAATATTCAGTGATATTTCATATGGAAATTCCTCTCCGCTGACACGTGGTTCTGAATAAAAAAACGTATTTAAATATAATCCATTTTTAATGTAAAAGTAATTGATTAATAATATACATACCTATATAAGAGTTTGTATGTATGAAGATATTTTAAAGAGAAGATAAATTATAAACCTACAATTAAGAACCGCTTATTTTTGTATATTTTTGAATACTGAAATTGAATGTTTCTGATTTTTGAAAATAGCATTAGTTAAATTTAGGTTATTTCATACCATTACTGTTTTTGAATATTTCACTGCCGGACGAGCAACATTTTGGTAATATTACACACTAAAGCAAAAAATACATTTTTCTTCGATCGGGGAAAGTTACACAATAATAATGCGGAATTATATTGCCGCGTCATGCAATAGATGCGAGCAAAGACCGCACCAAGGTCTCACTCACTTCTCGCGCAGTGTGGAAAAAAATATGCAATAGTTCTCCCACGTACAGTGTGCTAAAAAAACAATGTGTTTTTTATGCTTCAAGTAAGTATTGTTTTGCACTAAAATTTATGCAATTAGTGAATCATTTGTTAGCCGAATCCTAATGTCAGAAACCCAACTTGATGACCTAATGATAGGTTGATTTAATCACTAGCAGGGTTCTAAATTGTATGTAAAGTAGGAGTTTTTTTGTATTTTTTTTAATTTTTTTTTTTTTTTTTATTTTTTATTATTAACTAGCCGGTTCCCCGGCAATCGTTGCAATCCCACTTAAAGAAAGAAAGTGTGTTTTAATTGTGTTTATTGAAGTTCATGTTTTTTTGTGTCTGTTTGACGTTTGCTGCCGATTGTGTATGGGACGACACAAGCGCCACCTACTGTAAGTTTATTGTACTATAACCTTCGCGCAAGTGCAACCATACGTTGTCAAAATTAATTGTATGGCAGACATACAAACGTTGATTTTTATATATAAGACCTACTGTAAGTTCATTTTACTATGCCTATAACCTTCCCGGAAGTGCAAGCAAAAATGTTGTCAAAGTTTTATTGCAATCGGATGAGCGGTGTGGTGTGGCAACGCATAAAGTACGAACAAACACACATTAATTTTTATTTATTAGATTAAGAAACGTCTTCATATCTATATTTTTGTATATTGCAAACTTCCTAGACTAAGGAATACAATCCCGAGCCAAAATTTTGATCCCGGGATTTCGGGATTGGAATTTTTCGATCCCTTGACTGGTCCCGAAATGAGTTTTATTATAATACATTTTTTAAGAAAAATATATATAACTGTTTATATATTTTTCTTATCAGTTAACAATTCCCCAGTCCTGACATTTTAAATAAAGTGGAATAAAGTACAAAAGAATATTGTGTTTTTATTAATAAAAAATATCCAATAATTTGACTTTCAAGAACTGATTGTATGATTTCCTTAACCTTTCTATAGCATTCATTGTAGAAATAATTTAGGTAGGTTACCGTGGTATGTATGCATAAAACGTTTGGTACACTCAAATATCGATTTTCAATTTACATAACATTAAGGTTGTTGAGAAATGGGTAGGTATAGAATATATTTTTATTTAGCTATAAACTGCGAGTCGCTTATCACAAGATGATAATAAAACATGAATATATTATTTATCAACCATGAATGAATATTATTAAGTATTTTATTTTTTGGCGATTGCGTCACCGTGCAAAGTATGCTCTCTCACTCTCACACACATTCGCAGGCAGGCACTAGTTTTGACACTTGGAGCAATGGCTCCACACAGTCCACTTTTAAAGCCTGCCCTACTATCTGACAGCTTGCCGAATCCAAAGCGGCAATCTACATTCTGCGCTGATAAAACGTTTTTTTTATATTTGATTCTGCGGTATTTTTCTTTATTGAGGCTCACCACGTGTTAGCGGCATGCCATCGCATTTACTTTTCGGGGGACATTTCCATTCAAGTATGTAGTCTATATTGTCAAAATCAGCATGCCCACGCTATCCAGTATCAAACCATTTGTTGGTCATTCATGGCTTTGAGACAATGAATTGAATTTATTGTATAAATATGGCGCAAAAATCGCATAGTAACGCAGTCGTCGTAAATTAAATATTGTTTATATCATCAGCACCTCAGTATTATTACATGTACAAGACTGTATATCGAGTAGAACTCTTCAGTTTATTTGAATCTTAATCAAATTTAATCAACCTTAGAGATGTTTCCAACCAAAGATATTGTTATTTTCAACCAGAGGTGGGGAACCTGCGGCCTTTTGACTCGATCGGCTAATTCTGTTATTTTTTTGTAAATTCCTGAGATTTTGAATTCGAAAATTTCTGGAAGAGCTAAAAAAAAAGCTCCCGCGCTGTTCATTTTGGGAAATCCGCAAATTTCTGGGCTTTAGAAATTGGTATGAAATTGTTTCAAAATCGCCGGCCAAAGATTCCCTAGTGTCAATGTTCACTGAGGCCCTATGTTGAATCAGATAAATGAATGTGGCCTTTAGAAATTAAATGGTACCCCATCCCTGTTTTAGACAAAAGGAATAAGTAATAAGTAACCCTGATTCTTATACTCGACATTGGAAACACTCGATGATGTTTTCAATCGATATTTATTATAGCGGGTATGTAAAATATAGGATACATACCATGGTTTTACATATGTTAAAACCATTTAATGTAAGGTTATCATTTTTTTTAAATCTAAATGAAAAATGGTTGAAAATATAGACAATCCCATCCAAAAATGATATGCTCAGTCAGTACTGCGTCGGTCGTCATATTCGTCCTTCAACCCTTTAAGATTAATAATAGGGTAAAATATCAAGGTATTTCAGTTCTACAGTTTTTAAAAAGTTAAAGGTTGATAGCTATTTCGGCTTACGCCATCGTCAGAACTATGCTTTAAACGTACATTTACTTGGCTATATATACTGTCTAAGAAGAGATACACAATGCATCATATTATTCACTCTAACATACTAATTCAAATTCTAATTACAATATTGCACTTATTAACTGTGATTTTAGTGTTACAAAGAAAGATAAGCAGTCTGGGTTTTTAAAAACATTAATTAGAATACTTTAAACTGATATTTATTATTAATTATGCTACATTAAATTTATTAACTATGGCTTAAGTGATTTGAAAAACAATAAGCAATGTGGGATTTTCCACAAGTAAATTAGGAAAAAATATATTGATATTTATTATTGATTACATTAAGGGTTTTAACAACGGCGATGGATTAATAATGGTTTGCTCATTTAAGATGTTTTGTTTATGTCTGGTAATTTCAAGTTGTTCTAGTAAATTTAGTTTTTGACCCTTATGACAAAGATGCAGAACGGTTGGAACTAAACTTAAACTAATGTCATGAGACTCGGTCAAAAAATGATTTGCAAATTTGAGTCAGATTTGTTATTTTTAAAAGATCTTATGTGTTCTTTAACACGTGTTGATATGCTTCTACCTGTCTGTCCTATGTAATTCTGATTAGCTGGAAGATCTGGACAAGGCTGTTCGTGATAAAATATATTCCCTATTTACAAGCGCGTTTGTCTCGTAATGTTGATATTGAAATGAGGATCGTTGTGTGTGTGTTTTGATAGTGCAAATTAACAAAATTTCAAGGCGAGCAGAAGACATTTGCGGCTCGTAATTTGCCACCAAGTGGTGTGTGTCTATTTTAATTGTGTGAATCTTTCTGTGTCATGTCATCGTGAAATACGAGTTCATTCAAGTAATGTAAAACAGATGTGTTATGGCGTGATAATTTACACATATATTAGCCAGTTCATTGACTCTACCCAGAACTATTATATTTACAAGACAATAATACCCGGCGCACCTTAATTTTACATTTCATACATTGCAATAATGCTTTAAAGCAATGATTATTTGCAGACGATAAAAAAATAAATTTAATAATTTTAAAAAATCCCATGCCCATCTGTCAAAATTCACTACAAAGTATCGACACCGTTACATTGTAACGGTGTCGATACTTTTAGTGAATTTTTACAGATGTACGCTTATATATACGCTTACCTAGAAACGCAATCGCCCCACTAAATCAACTGAGTAAATCATCAGGAGTAGTCAGATATATGATACAGTTGTCGCCCACTGTGGTCTAGTTGGTTAGAGCTTGCTCTACCGATCAGGTGGGTCTGGGTTCGATTCCCGGTAAGGTTATTATCAAATTGGATTTTTTCTATTTTAATTTGGGAAGGCCACTGATGACCATTCTCAGGATGTACTCAGCGGAGTTGCGGGACGCTGGGATGACCTGGGAGGAAGCAAGGAGACTGGCTGGAGATAGAGAGTCATGGAGGAACTTCGTGGTGACCATATGCTCCGCATAGGGAGCGGATATGGAATAAAAAAAAAAAAAAAAAAAAAATTGAGATCTAAGACATGGATGGGTGTTTGTGAAGTTAATTCTCCTTGAGTTAATCTCATGTGACATTCAAAAATTCTTATCGAGTATATCTCGTATGATCTTTCAACTTAAAAATATTTGACGCATTGGCGTAAGCTGTAATGTCAATTTTTTTTATATATTAAAACATAAAAAAATATAGTTATACCACCTATCTTTTCCAAAAACGTAGATAAATATTTTTATGCAAATATGGACACACAGCATTTGAATTCTGAGGTGAAGAATTGAATAGAAAGAGATTATCGATTGGCCGATTGTTCTTAATTGATAACCATAAATAAAACATCAAGCGAGCTATGTATGATATGATATGCGTTTAAGGAATAGGTCAAATTGATTACAGTTTGGTTTTACTTTCATATTATTTACACTATGTACATTTGTTTTACACAACTGTTTGCATTTTGTATATGTTACACCGAATCGGTGAAATTGCCTATTTCACGGAGTCGGCAGAAATTTTGCTGAATGCGTGAATTCGGCAAGCCCGTTGCCTATTGCACGCATTCGGTAATATTTCTGCCGACTGAGTGAATTCGCCAGGGTGTATAATTATTGTCTATGGTCAGTGTATAAATTCTTTAACTGTCAACATGACAGTTGAAAAAATAATTTTGACACAGAAGTCAAATTTAGCTTGGCTGTAATATTGTCATTATTGTTTTTGATTGTGAATGCAGAATGATGACGCGTTTTGAAAAGATTATTTCTATACCATGTTCCAACCATTTTTCACGAACTAACTAAAAGGGCCAATCTTCATATTATTAATAACGCTTAATGCGGATCTTGCCGTGGAATTCGCCTAATGATAACGGTATTTTGAATAGCACATTTTCGAAATGTCGTTCTATCCAATGAGAGCGGATTATTTTAAGCCGCGCGTGAATGTTCTGATATCTTCCCGTTTGAAAAATCGATATTTCTTGGTGTAGAGCTGAAGTATTCTATCACCATGGATCATAATATTCGAAAATTTTCGAATAATCAAAGACTTTAATTCGATTATTGTAAACTATGATTATAGGGCTATCGAAATGAATCGTTGGATCGTGTGAGTCGAGTGAGAGCAATATTCTTTGGAGCTGATTTGATCAATTGAATCATAATGATTAAATCTTTTCACGTCTGACCTTGTAAATCTTTTTGAATTCTTTAATACATTAATAATATTTGAATTATGATATGGATTTATCATAGAATAATATTTTGCTTTTTTTTCATACATTTGGATAAAATGTGCAATTGATTTTTTATTGAAAAATTGCATTTGATTTTTATATATTTTGACTGTCTTCCATACTAGATAAAATATATTATAAATATAATTTTATTTTTTCATTATGTGTGAGAATATATTTTGAATATTTTTCATACATCTGGATAAAATTTGCAATTAATTTCGATTATCCTATATGTGATACGGATTCTCAAAATTTTTAGAGTCAACACCCCCGCCCTCTGTTTTTATGATTTTTGTCATCCTATATGTAACACGGTTTCTCAATATTTTATTAGTCGACATTCTTCACTGTCTTGTTACTGTCACAGTGGAATGACACACTATTCTTTTGTTTAAAATAAAAATATCATAACATTTCTTTTTACCATGGGTCGAATTTTTGTTTCTTAATTTAAATTTGGTTCAGTTGTAAATTTTTATTATTTACAGTGAAATCCTGTTTAAGCACGTCCAGAATTCACGTTTTCCGATATTTGCGTATTTTTTTACAACCCCAATTATTTTAATTCTTAAAGAGGTCTGGGTGTATTCTTAAAAACCATTTAGAGAATTAATTAAGCAAATCCTTCTGGCTTATTCAATAAATAAGTTTGCATTTGATTTTCCACGCCAGTAAATATTTGATTTATCAAAAATGCAAAAAAATCACCCCGTTGAGGGCAACGGGCTTACAGCTTGTACATTATAGAAACGTCACCCGTTGAGGTTATGTTGTACAGTGCTGTGTCCGAACGAACGTTATTTGATTTTATTGGATGCAAAAATGCGAGTAAATTTAATTTCTAATTTTTATAAGCTTTCTACAATTAAAATATAATTATTTTATCATCACTGTGACAGCTTATTCTTATACCATAGATAGTTCCAATATAACTTATTATGGTCTATGGTTTATTTTGACAACTGTCACAAAGGGAGACATTCCAAAGTCGAAAATAGATCTCTAAAATGACGCCCGATGAGTTGATGTCGACGAGTGCTGACTATCATATTACAGTTTTAACTTATTTGCAAGTTGTATGGAGATGAACGACATTGTAATTAATTAACAATATGCTTTTATATGCTATGAAATGACATTTGGTTTAGTTGCAAAAAACACCGCCAGAGCGCTGTGATCATAGACAACCTACAAAGTTTCTATGAATCTACCTGCTGAATGCATGAAATAAGCAAAAGATTTTATGCCGAATTCACGCAGTCGGCAGAAATTTTACCGAATGCGTGAAATAGGCAACGGGCTTACCGATTTCACGCATTCAGCAAAATGTCTGCCGACTGCGTGAAATAGGCAATTTCACCGATTCGGTGTAACATATATAATGTTCAATATTTAACATACCTGATTCAGGATCTGTCGCAACAATTAAAAAATGGTCAACGTTCAATGGATTAACCATTTTGGCATGGAATTACTTTGTATAGATTCATTATAATTCATGTTTCACCACGAAAATGAGTTGTTGCGAATTTTTGTGCTGCGTCAGCTTATGAATTATGATAGTGTGAACCAGTACCCCTGTTCGGTACGAATGCTCTAATATTATGTGTAGATATAATACGAAATATAACTTATGGCATGTGAGACAAGATTCCTTCAATAATCGACATGATATATTCGTTGTTATAAATTTACATAGTCCTATCGGCCGATTGTGCAGAGCTGATTGTTTGACGCACCATTGCAGGAGTACTGAATCTTGGTTCTTGAACGTGAGGCTAGTTTTAGGGGACAGACACATTTTTAGAATACTGTATTTTTTATACACAATTAAAATTGTTTTTCAACTAGTTGTCTTAATAAGTGTGACACTTGTTTCGCCTTATTTAGAAGCGCCCTTAGGCGAACTTTATTGTTAGATTTATTATTGATATCGTAGCCATTTAATCTCATTCTTTATTTATAAATTTGAATTTACAAAAAATGGGCTTAGAGCCAAGTAATACTAACTATATTTGTTTAAACAAACATTTTATTACGATGCAATAGAAAACCTTCACGTTTTTTAAAAATATAGCTTATCATTTATATATATATTCATAGTATACAAATGCTTGCTTAAATACGAATACTTTCGTACTTAAGCAAGCATTTACGAAAGTAAGTCTGTCTGAGGATGCCTCTGAAAGAGGCGAAACACGTGTCACAGTTTGTAGCACAATACGTGGAATAATCTATGTTATTTTATATTATATATAATATATTTACATATTTTACTAATTTTCGAAACCTACCCTGCTTCTTAAATAATAAATCAGACTGTAAAAGATTATTATATTTTAGAATATATAATTACGTTATTCCAATTTTCTGTCTTTATAAATAAATTTGAAAATTATCAGAATATACATTATTTTGAATATTGCTGTGATATGTGTTTGCCTTGTTGAAAATCATTTAAGAAAATGAAATGGTATTTTTTATGCGTGCTTCCGAAGTACACAGTTGTTCAATTTTAGTAATATTTACACTTACTTATGTATTTTAGGAAAGCCGCTCTTAAATTTTAATTTACAATTTATTGACATGAAAATTCTGAGGCTTGAACAACAATTATTGGCTTTTTATTATGTGATATTTATTGTTAAAAATTAAAATTATAGGACATGACATAACAGCTGACGCAAATTCGCCATGTACGTGACAAATATAAAGAGACAAAATATAAAATAAAACTACATAATACATCAAAATCAACATACAAAATCAAGAAATAAAATAGTAAAATTTACCAAACAGTTCACAAATACTATCACTAAAAATGTCCACATATAATACTAAACAAATATAAATACCCCTGGCTTACAGTGTAGTTTTAAAAAGATGATAATTTGCCTATGAGTTTTTTTGTAGAGAAAAAGTTAGTTACCTCTACCTTGTCTGGCGGTTCAACATTTTTTTCACTTCTGCTAGATTGAATAGCTTCGAACACGGTTGAACTCTAATCCGTCGAGCCTGCAATCGAAGAACAATGGCAGCAAAAAATATTCAATTAAGAATACATAATTGGCTTGATGCCTTATCACTTATCATCGTCAGTCTTGACTCTTGAGAATCTTCTGTGCAATCAGAGTCTGCCTCGTACCTTTGTGTTTTGACACTGTCAAACTTTTAAATAATATGACCATGGTCAGTATTTTTACATTATCAGATAAACATCGCTCTCTATGGTTTAGTGCAGCGTTGTCCAACAGAAATCGTTCGATGGGCCAAATAATATATTACCGGTGTATGGTGGGCCGCAAAAAAACAATGTTTTAATTAATAATGACCATGATACTTTCTTTATTTTAAAAACAGCCAAAAAATTATCAAAACATTTTATTTACCTAATAATTAATGTGACACTCGTTTTTTCATTCTATTTGTTTTTTTTTATATCGACTGGTAATTTATTCAATACACATCGCAGTTTATTGGTTAAGTTTTCATCGGCCAGCCTGTTGTGACATTTCGTTTTTACTATTTTCAATTTTGAAAAGAACGACTCGCAGCGATATGTGGTCCCAAATGCAGCTGTAATGCACATTGCGAGCTTTTTTAATTTTGGAAATTTATCCTCGAGGATATATTTATGATAAAACTCACGTTTAATTTCTTCAAACATGTATTTTAACTCGATGCTTTATTGAAGGTCTACTAACTCCATTTGTGACCCAGCTGTCATGAAAACAATTGGATGTCATACACAAAATGCTGATATAAATTTTGCATATTCACGTCAGTGCTTTGTTTTGTTAGATTTATGAATAAAAAAATGTAAAATATATTTGTAGAAGGCTGTAAACTCCAACAGGGCCGCAGAAAATCTTCAACTGGGCCGCGTGTTGGACATCGCTGGTTTAGTGTTAAGAGTTATACCTCAGCAACAGATCGGTCTGGGCTCAAGTCCTGGAAAGGTCCTTGTCAGATTGAGATATTTGGGTGTTTGTAAACGCTTGGCCCTTGAGTGTCTTATATGAAGTGTTATTTAACCTTTTCAGACCGCGATGTTTTAAGCTAAAAAAACATTCACTCACATACCTACCGCATGTTTTTGAATAGTTTTAAAAAATAGGCCTGAGTTTATGAATATTAAAAGTATACTTATAAAATGATATATATAGTTTAATATTTTCAAGTTACATTCGTGGTCTTCAGTGGCCTTACGGTATTCACGCCGTTTATATGTAGCGGCCACCAATGGCCTTAACGGTACTGAAGCGGTTAACAATTTAAAAAAATTGGTGTATAAGTAATTATTAACTGTAATGCCAAATATATATTTTAAAATATTAAAACAAAAACAGAATAAAAACAATGTAGATATAGATATATGTACATAAATCATCAGATCTGAGTCGATAAACTTACATAAAACACGTAGTACAAAAAAATGTTACCGTAAAATAGTGTTTATTCCAGTTTCCACATATTATACATATCGAAACAATCTTTCGTATAGCAAAATCCTGGGTTCAATTTCTATGAGCAATTCTAATTCAAAATGTATTGATTTGTTTGTATATCCATTTCGTACATTTAAGAAATGAAATACCAATTTATTGATTTTTATTTTGAAATTAATTTTCACAAAAGAAACCGTTGAGGTCATCAACAATAAAAATACTGATGGTTATATTATATTGATGCAAAAACGAATAAGAAAACGTCGCCTTATTAAATCTGTATGCATATTAGTATATAGTATAAAGCCCAAACCGAAATTAGTTTGAAACACATTTACAAAATATTTAAGTTCTATAAATCTACATATTTTTCTTTGGAAAATTTGATGGATTTTAATAAATATTTCGTAAAAAGATAAACATACAGCACTCTAAAGATCGTCATTTACAAAATATTGCAATATATTTAAAATTACCTGGGATCGTTGAAGGAAATTCTTTCCCCGTGAGATTATTATGTAAATCGCAATTTTAAATCCTTAATTCGGAGAAATTCGTTTTTTAACATAAAAAAACCCAGGTTATTCTTGTAAAACAAAAAAAAACGTTTCGTGTTACTTGTGAAAAATGTTTAATAAGCGATTAAGGTATTTAATTTGAACTTTAGATCGTGAAATTTTCGAATCGGTCGTGGGGTTGGGGTAGATTAAAAAGAAAAATGGTATTTTCACGTCAATGTCTAGCATCGCAGGTTTTATCAACAGTGGTGTAAGTTGACACATTGACAGTGATTATTTTGATATTGGTTTGCGTTTTGTAAAAAAATTAACAAACAGTAAAACAAATCACAAATAACTATGTTTGAATAGTTCTTATACAATGTTTTATTCGGTTAAATGCAAGAGAAAAAAATGTTACAATTATATTTTTGAAAAATTCATATTTCAAGTTTTGGATGATTTCCATTTTTGTCTTATGTTCGTATTATATCTAGTTAAAAATGATTTTTTTTTAAATATCAATGACTCAATCAGAAATATTGATACTTATATAATTGGCGCACCCGAAGCAAGTGAAGAAGATGGTAAAATAAGATTATTCTGTAGGGTGTAAAAGCACAAAAAAATCATCAATACGTATTAAAGAAATACGACCAGTACTAACTAGTAAATTAGTAGGCTGAGTTGAACTTAGGTTAATGGCTTACCTTATCCACGATAAGCTTATTTGACTATCTTCCCTACCATTATTTCTCGACAATTTTTCTCCGTGAGTCATAACATCCCGCTGTAAAATGTTCCTATAGTAGAACAAATATTATGGTGAAGCTCTGAGTTCAATACAACATACCGAGTATAGAATCTCTTTCTAAGAACTCTTACCACAGTTCTTGTTGGTTTCAAAAAATAAAATGTACATTTGTACTGATTTCTACTTTTTGTATTAAGATCAGGACCGGTTTCGCTGACATTACTAAATAAGAATGTGAGTTGGTACAAGTGTACATTTTATTTTTTGAATAAAGTGCCTTTCCACCAAGTATTGACAGTAAACACCCAAAAAAATTAATGTTTCTCTATAATCATTATTAAAATTTTATTATTGGACCTAACGTTTAAGACGTTGAGTGATGTAGTTTTCTTATATTTATTATGAGAAAATTTTGTCATTCGTCGACCAATTATGAATTTAGTATATTTCCCGTGATATACTGTAATAATTAACTTTGCGCCGAATTGCGTAGCGTGGTAATAAATGATGGCTATCTGTCATTTTTAGAATCTCCGCACAGGCGTATGGTGATTATTTCAAATTAGTTTTTCATTCATGTCCAGTAGAGGTCTGCACGGGCCCGGGCCTGGCCCACGGGCTTTTACCCGACCCGGCCCGTGGGCCGGGCTCGGGCGGGTAAGCGCAATCGAGAGTCGGGCTCGGGCCGGGCCGGGCTTTGGAATTTGGGATATAATGTTGGGAAAAATATACCAAATTGAGGATTTAAAATTCCTCGGTGAGCTAAAAAAAAAAAAAAAAAGGACTTTCGGAGATAATCTGGGGAAAAAGTATACCAAATCGAGGATTTCAAATTCCTCGGTGAGCTAAAAAAAAAAAAATAACTTTCGGAGATAATCTGGGGGAAAAGTATACCAAATCGAGGATTTCAAATTTCTCGGTGAGCTAAAAAAAAAAAAAAAAGGACTTTCGGAGATAATCTGGGGAAAAAGTATACCAAATCGAGGATTTCAAATTTCTCGGTGCTTCGGGTCGGGTTCGGGTAACAAGTGCGGCATTAGACTCGGGCCCGGGCCGGGTCGGGCGTGAGTTTTTCGGGCTCGGACCGGGTAGTTTTGTAAAATTTTGGCCCGTGCAGACCTCTAATGTCCAGTGATTAGACGTCTTGTTACATCACATCGGCGCTGACTTTGACTCGGTGCGCGAGTACACGGTCATGGTCTCGAGACGATCGAAGATGTCGTTAGCGGAGTACCTATATATTTATTATCATCGAGGATGCGGCAGACTGTGCGCTGCGTCGTGCGTTTACCATCGGCGGTCAGATTTTTCCCAGACGCAGACGCAGCGTTCATCATCGTCGTCATTGTTATTGTTCGAAATGTTACGAGATGCCATTTGAAAGTCGTGACGCCTAAAAACGGCACCCAATCTGTGTGTCCTATTCCATGATATTAATTTGTTCAATTATTATTTCACTGTGAATTATTTGTGTACATCAGATCATGTAACGGAGTCTGGGGAGTACGATTTTATTATTTTTTTCTATTATTTACCTCGGTCTTCAAACCGAGTCAATGCAACTGTCTTTTACACAGTTATTTTTAAAAATTAAAACATTTAATAATTGTGTATAATGTCCATATGTTTTCCATTAGGAACATATGTAGATTGAAACATTACATGTATTCTTGGTGAGTCACAAACGATTAAACACACCTTTTCTTATGGAATGCCAGCATTTAAATTTTAAATATTTGCTGTAAATCAAAGTATAGATTTATTTTTCGTGATCTTTCTTTTTAATTATTCTTGTGAGCGATACTGTCGACTCAATTAAAGCTACATAATATAATAATAATCATTGTTACTTATAAGTTAAATGTTATTTAAAGTCGATTTAGCTGCTTTCAAAATAATTTCATTCCAAAGCAAAATTCATATAAATCATTTCAAAATATTTTATAACTTGCCGTTCATCAGGAAATTTCGCAAATAATAAATGACTACATTGGCCATAAGAGATTATAGTCAGGTTTATACCAGACTCGCCAGTATTGAACATATTAACGCAATACTGGAAGAAAAACAAATTTCACTTTAACTAGTTGAGAGTTTTCGTTATTTAAAATCGTCGTAGGGGTTGACGTATCGACAGCGCGGGTAGAGCTTTGGTGCCGTAGCTGGGGTCTACGCCGCAGTTTGCACCGCCTCGACAATTGCGACGCCGCTCGGCAAAAACGATTGGGGGGCACTGGGAGTAAAAAAATGGCCATGTCTAGGTCGCCCACCATACCTGCCCTGCGTTTGTGAGTCTACGACCGGTAACGAACAAAAAATAAGAATCTAACGATATTTCACTTGTCCGTGATAACGATCGAAAACCCGTCTCGTTTTTGCCGTGTCGGACATTATTTGCATGCCTATTTTGATTACATGTACAATTCGCACAAATGTACAAGGCGTATGATGCCGTTTCCCTCTCCGTACAGTCCTATCCTTTCTGTTCATGGACTCGTGTTTACTTTTTTTTTTTACAACAACCGACGTCCTACAACGTTAATAATTTCGATTGTATGTACACTAAGTTTAAGAATAAGCAGTGATATTTTAAATGAATGTATATCTCAATGTCATTTCATTATACGCATTCCATTTATAGAATTCATGTAAAAATAATGTGTATAATAATTACTCAAGTGTTAATGAATGGTCTTAGTTTAACACTCCGTACCGAATCGTCAAAAATAGGATCGAGGAGTGACGGGGTACAAAGTGACCTCAGATAAGTTTTCGTAATATTAGTATTGCATTGACAATTAATACCAGCTAGATATTATTGGTATTTAGTGAATGGTTTATATAATAATTATTATGCAATGCGAATGCACACTATGGGTACTTGAAGGTTAACAGGCATTTCTGGTATGAAGTATGAAGTATTATTGAAACAGTTATTACTTACGTTTTATTATTTAATCAAGATGATTTTATTCATTTTAATTACACACGATTATGCTTCAATTTACTGTGTACAAACATTTCTTAGATTGAACATGTGTCATACGATTAGTACTAAGAGTTCAGATAGGCCTTTTTTCGGTGTCATACTGGCATAAAAGCCCGCCGACTGTTTCTCAGACATCTCGCATATATCTTATCGCATTGCGAAGGCAGGCATTCTTCTTTTGCGACCTCTGCGTGATTCAATTCTATACATCTCGTCCGGACGGAGCAGAGCGCCATGCGCCGCTGATATATTATTTCGAAAGCACACCCTGAATTCTTTATGCGCGCTAAAACCTGGACTTCGCACGGAGATATTATCGCCGAGGACGAGGCGAGTCAAGGACGCCGCCGGCCGACTTCCTTTCGGCGACACAAATCTCGTAGCTACGGTATAACTACGTCTGGTTATCCGCCCACCCACTCTCGCACTATCCGCCCTTGCTATCCTGCAGTCATCTTTTCTGTGGCGGATATAATGTGTCTTGCGAAATGGGTTCTAGAGTACTTCGTGTTTACCGAAAACTACGTATTTTATCAGCTGCGCCATCAGCTGTTTTACTTGAAAGCAAACATATTATATTTGATTTGAAATCTGACAAATTTTGTGTGTGTCAATAGTTGTAAATAGAGTTTGGTGTGTTTTGTTAATTGGTGGACAGCTTGAAACAATATTCCACTGTGGTTGGATGATATTGTTGAATTATAATTTTATTTAAAAAAAAAAAACTTTTTTTCATCATCTTATCAAGTGATGAATGAAAATATCTAAAATTATAGCAATACAAATTGAGCTTTATTTTTCTAAATTGCATTTTTTATTTTCCTATCAACTATTTGGTCCATGATTTCGAGCTTTGATTGAATTTAAACCTATCCAAGGAAAAAGGTTTTCCATCGATGGCTCATCGCGTTGTTACATTATAATGCTGTACATAAGAGACATACGGATATAAGTAGTGGCGGCCGGTCATTGGATCAATGCACCTCTTGTATATGCAGGGGCGGTTATATTTCATGAAATAATATTCAAACATAACATTTATACCATTCACTCATTTTAAATTCTTCATGCGGGTGGGAATGCGTTATATATGCCGTCTATCTTAATAATAACACGTAATTTAAGATTTCGACTGAAGGTGCTTGGTGGTATTTCAATATTAAATTTGAATAGTTCAAATTATGTACACTCCCACAGATTTTGTCATTAACGACCCGGTTTTCGCCTTTCGGCATCTTCAGGCGTTCAAGTGCACGGATGAACTTGAACTGAAGCTTAGTAAATGAATGTTTCGTGTTTATATAATAAATAAATTTATCACTGAGTCTAAAACCATTGCTGGCGAAAGTTCATCCGTTCAAGTTTATCCGTGCACTTGAACGCCTGAAGATGCCGAAAGGCGAAACCCGGGTCGTTAGTGACAACATCTGTGGGAGTGTACATAATTTGAACGATTCAAACGTAATTGTTTATTCGTGCGAAATTTGTGTTAATTTTAATTACCTAATGTAATCCATAACGAAACAAACAATAGCGTCCAGTAGGAAATTTAAAAGAAATGTTTAAAGTTTAGTGCAGAAAGTATTGGTTGTGGGTTGTTTTTTAAAAACGTAATTTGTCTCAAAACAAGCCGTCATTTACGTGATATCGTTTAATACAAATAAATCCAAACAAATTTTCGATTTTATTTTGAGGATAGGACCAGCATCAAAACCATAATTTTGTAATGATTTTATTTCTATAGCTTAAGGGTACGTATTTTTGTTGTATTTTTTAATTCAAAGTCAATTAATTGATTTCTACAATATACATTTATTTTGAATTTATATTAATATTTATGAATGCTATATAAGTTAACTTAAAATAAAAATATAGTACATATTTTTTTGTTACTTGCACCAGTATGCTTCTCATACAAAAATAATGTTAAAAAAGTTTTTTATTACGAAGAAATCAATCTTATTATTTTGAATGTGTTTTTACTTTAATTATAAATTAATAAATCTTTAATGACATCCGTCTTCAATTAAATGCTTCATGAAAAATCCTGACTTAGCTTTGTATTCACTGAGTCAACTCTAGCGGACAGCTTATGTTGTTAATTTGAAGTCGGGACAGTCTGATTATTTTAATTTTAAATAAATAATTAAATAAATGACGTAAAGTTTTTTTATTTTGTTTAACCCAAGAATAACTCGCATATCTACAACGATTTTATTTGTAAAAAACATCATATTATTTTCTGTGTGCTACATGTTATAATTGAATAATTCCAGTTTTCTGAAACATTGAAATTATAATTGGGTAGTACCCAGTGTAATTTCAAAACACTTTTTAAACAATGTCATGATGAATGGTGATACATTTGTATAAGCTTAAAGTTTACTTGAAAAATATTATCTTTTTGAAATTATTCACCCTTGGGAAAATAATACATTTATTTACGTAATGTATCATATTAAAATCTTGAAAATACTATAAATGAAATCTTATCATTCATAAATGAATTGATGTGGTAATAAATTATGAATATAGACGCTTAGAAATTTTTCTCAAGCATCGTTTGTACGGATAACCTTTATTTGATTTTTTTCTATTTATTAATGAAAATTAAAACTCCATATTATTAGTTTGTTGAACTCATATTGTCTTCTGATAGTTAAATACATTTAAAGCTGATTTTTTTTTGTTCAGCATCTTCACGCCTTACTTTTAAGTAATAATAGTTATTTTGAAATCAGATTTTATAATGAAAATGCTTTTGCAATCTTTGCATATTTTCAGCAGCTCATTTGATATAGCTCGAAACTTGTTTTTTTCATTTGAATGTATATTGTATATAATATTTGTGTTGGGAGCATTTCTAATTAATCGGCGTTGGCTCTTTACTTTAATATAAAAAAATGCAAAATGTATTAGATACGAGAAGAACCTTGATACTGAAAAACAAATGTTGCAGAAAATCTTCTTAAAAAAACCACGCCGCTTTTCGAGACGACAATAATTACGAAATAACGAGTAAATATGTCACAGTAATGCGGCAGACTTTGTTTCATTATTATAAGCGAGGAAAAAGAAATTGTTTTCTCGCCTGCAAGTAAGTTCAAGAGCGGGCATTTCAAAAATAGACGCGTCGCGACGTCAACTTTCGGCGTTGGCCGCTCTCTTGTCTCGCGCACCGCACAGCTTTTCCGCATCTCTGGGAATCTGCGAATTTATTACACCCGCCCGCCAGCCTTGCCTGTATTAGGGATTGTCAAATTTCAGATTTTGCAAATTGCCGGTTAATCGGTTAATTTTTTTGTCAATATCAGATAACCGAAAATAATTGTTTTATATATAATTGATATTATCTTACGACATTGAAACAAATACAAACATGTGTGTGAAGCAATCATTATTAATGGACATTAAGATATATTTATACAAACAAACAAAACTTAACAAAATGATATGAATATTTATTTAGTCCAGGGGTGGGGAACCTTTTTATTTCTAAAAGGCACATTCATTTATCTGATTCAACATAAGGCAGCAGTAAATAAAATGTTGACACCCCTTCCTCTTTTTTTGCGACGGTCGAACATATAATAGGTTGATAACGTTCTTTTTCCAAACGCTTGCGTATATTTTTTATCAAGTGAAAAAGCCGCAGGTTCTCCACTGATTTAGTCGAATACATAAATTTGGTTTCAGTAATATGAATTATTTGTCAGTAAACTAAAAACAGTATTGAAAGTAATATCACCTTTTCACTAGAATTTTGTGATTATTCTTTAACACACAGATTTCCATAGTAAAAAGTATTTCACTTAAAAATCAGAAGAATCAATCCAAATTAAATTTAAAATTTTGTGTTTGAATTCTCCTCAGATGATATCTTGATTATAGCTGGTATGTGAACATGAATCTATATTGGAATTTAAAAAACGTTTGCCGCTCAATCGGTTAAGCGGCGTACCGGTTTTTCAAACCCTAGTTGTATAATAAGCGTGATAATTTTTGTATACGGTCGCAGCCAAAATTATCAGACGCACTTGATGCCGGTCATTAAGATTTATTTTTGTTTATTTTTACTATCGTTTTTTTTGCTGTTTGTAAATGCATACTCTTCGTGTCCCACGCTCGGATGGTATTATCAACGTCGTCTTAGATGTCTGTTAGATAAGTAATATTTATTTTCAGAAGTGACTATGAAGTGTCCATAGTTTTTATTGATTTTTCTATATATAGTGTAGCTTTGAGACGCTGAGTAGACTATGTTACAAACCATTTTAATTATATGTATGTGTTTATAAAGAAAACACGAGTTATTTAACTTAACATCAAAATTAAAATGGACACTTAAAATAACATATATATATATATATACATAAAATAACATATATATATATACATATATATATAAACGTTGTCATTAAAATTTCGATTATTGGTCATAAATTGTAATAGTTACATTTTAATTACTATTTTAGTATTTATGTAACAAACTGCAATTGGAGAGGGTCTATAAGAAATTTCTAAAATATTATTATTTTAAAAAAATTAATAAAAGAATTTTAGTCCTTTTTCCACTTAAAATTTATTTGATCAGGACCGGTTTCGCTCCTCACGAGCATTATCAACTGATAAGGAAAATAAATTGAACAGTTCTATTTATACAAGTTAAATTGAAATAAAAAGGTGTAAGCAATTACATACTAACAATTAAAAGGATTTACAAATTACATTATAATTACACAAAATTAATATGCTTAACACCTATAACATACAATTTAAAAATCATCAATAAATATAAGTGGCAAATGATGTCAATTATAAACACAATTAAAATTTGGGAAATTTTTAAACAAAATGAAACTACATTACCAAAGTGAATAACGAAGATCGTTTTAAAGTTTAAAGCATTTTTCTCTTTTTCTTCGAGGCTATTAACATACATGCTCCCAATTTATTCTTACGTGGGTGAAACTATGACTAAAAACTTTTGATTCTAAAAACTTGTTCCTCGCGCAGGACGACGTATAAGTCGCCAGTTCCAAGAGCCGTTCGAATGATCAACTAACTCATTGCTTAGAGAAGTGGACATTTTTAGTGACAGTATTTGTGAACTGTTTCTTAAGTTTTACTTTTTTATTCCTTGATTTTGTATGTTGATTTTGATGTATTATGTAGTTGTTTTTTTATTTTTTATCCTTATATTTGTCAAGTGCATGGTGAATTGGCGTCAGTTGTAATGTGATGTACTGTGATTTTATTATACAATAAATAAATAAGTAACAACGAAATATTATATCGCACTCAAATCTTTGCAATGTACATATTCATCAAATTGCTCCATTCTATAATATACGGCGGGTACACTGGAAAATATTGGTTTTCCACCTTTCACTTAATCGCCCAGTAGAATTTATCACGGTTTAATGACTTGTTTCATCAAATTTATTCACACCATGCATCAAAAATCTGATGCAACTAGCATGCATCAGATTTTTGATTAATTTTACGATCGGCGATTTAGTAAAAGCACTCGTTCGAAGATTTTACCAATCACGGTGGTCGTTACATTAAAAATCACACAGACTCTAAGGCCAAACTCCAAGTAGGGCATTCATAAGTACACATAAATCATAAAAACTTGACCTTGCATTATTTAGTAAATGTTTCTATGAAATGTCAATGGAAATGATATGTACTAAGTACACATTTTTTTATTATTTTAAGTTGTGAACAGCTAGCTCAGCATAGAAACGTTATGATTGGTCCAACGTTTGATATATATTATAACATACATAATTTCAATCTCCTTTCGATTTTTTAACATTAAGTGTTAATATAAAAAATAATTCTCTAGCTCAGTGGTGGCGAACCTTTTTGAGCTTGAGTGCCAAATTTATTTATTTTTAAATATAATATGTCGCGTGCCACATGCCATGGAAATAAAAATTGCATCAAATGTTTATTGTAACTTCAGATTTTTAATGGCAGCAAAGCATTAATACATCGAAAACTTTAATTAAGAACTTATTAATGGAAAAATAAAACAAATAAAACTTCATTATTAATGAGATTTTTGTTGTTGGATGCTAGATGTCAAATGAGCGTGCCATGAAAAATCGTCTGGCGTGCCACTTGTGGCACGCGTGCCATAGATTCGCCATCCCTGCTTTAGACAATCAATTGCGATGTTTGAATTAATCATTGATTTTTAAGTCGTACTAAGCTTTGTTTGTGTTATTTAAAATATCAATTAAATCTTCTTTATTTTGTTTGATTTTTTTGCTTTTCAGATTTTTTTTTATAACAGGATAATTGGCGTATGTTTAATTTAATTATTATTTTAATTTATCAGCGTACGAGAGCATACAATGCGGAGTTCATATTGAGATATCTATTATGGTAGTTTTTATTTTATTCTAAAGTGGTGGTGAGCGATTGACATATTATGATTAGATCTATATTTAAAATTATTTTTAAATACAACAGAAAGTATCACGAATCGCACTATTTAGTGGAAATGTAATAAATGTTTATTTGATCGACAAAATCTGGAATTGTTGGATTTTTCGACTGATTTGATTTAGACAAAACCTGTTAATAATTATTGTACATATACCTAACAATATATATAGATCCAATTCTGATTCAAGATATTCAAATTCGCATGGAATGAACAAACTTTACCATATTTCGATGGAATTTTATCATCAAATCATATTTAATATAACATCGAATTTGTTTACTTTGTTATTCCATTGATGCTTATCAAAGTGGCATACAACGTGTCACAATTTGTTAAACAGTCGTCAGTGGAATAAAAAAGTTATCAAATTTAATTTTTAACTATAATATAATAACGAATAATATTTTTAGTCAAACTCTTTCATAAAAAGTAATTATACTGATATGACTTAAGGAGAAAACTACTTATTTATAGAATTGTCATTTACTTGGTAGAACTTCATTGTAATAATGAGAAAAAATAACACATTATTTTAGTTCTACAAATATTATTTCTTTAAATAGATGATAGTTATTTTGGCGTAGGCCTTCAACACAAGATTACTTACTGTTGTGCGCCTTTATTCTATTAACACTATGGGAACGATACAAAAATAGTTATTATTTAAAAGTTACTTAAACCGGTATTATTAAAATGTTAGATTAATCTGTATTTGAGCGAAGATGATGGTGTGTAAATTGGAAAAATAAATAATGTTTTTAATAGTAAATACTTTTAAGGTGTTCACTGTCAATGCTTGGTGGAATGGCATTATAATAAAAATAATAAAAGATTTTTATTACTTTTTCCACTTAAAATTTATTTCACATTTAGTACTTTTTATTTCAATTTAACTTGTATAAATAGCACTGTTTAATTTATTTTCCTTAGTTGTTAATGCTCGTGAGGAGCGAAACCGGTCCTGATCAAATAAATTTTAAGTGGAAAAAGTACTAAAAACCAAATGTAAAGTATTATTTTTAGTAAATATTTTAATAAATTTTCAATCGATTTATGTTCGACGGCATGGACAGTGGCGGCCGGTCAATGTGGCATTGGATCAATGCACTCCTTGTATATGCTTCTTCTTTGGCCATGTTCTCTCCCTATGTAGAGCATATGGCCGCCACGCGGCACCTCCATGTCTCCCTGTCTCCCGCCAATTGCTTTGCTTCCTCCCATGACATGCCAGCATCCCTCAGTTCCGCCGAGTACATCCTATGGATAGTACCTGACGGACGTCCGGGACGCGGGAATCCCACCGGTATCTCACCGGTCGAAAGAAAAGTCAGGCAAGATTGAGGCTTTCCGGAGGCATCCGCAGTGCGTGACCCAGCCAGTTCCAACGTCTCTTCATAACCACTGACGTGACGGGACGCTGTCTTGTACGCTCCCTTATCTCTGAATTCCTCACAAAATCAAACCACCTCACCCCCATTATCCGACGCAAGCATCTGTTCTCGAAGCTCAGTTTACGGTTTTTCCTGAGTCTTCGTCAAGTGCCATGATTCGCAACCGTAAAGCCGTACCGGCATAATGCAAGCGTTGAATAAGTGGCATTTGGTTTTAATCGAGTACAGCTGTGTGTCCCAGACAGTCCGCATTGAGTTGAATGTGACTCCAGCCATTCCTAAACGAATGGCGAGTTCCTTTTTTTTTGTACTTCCGTCTTCGGGGATATGAACACCGAGGTATCTGAAGCTGTCAACCCTCTCGATGATGTATATGCAGGGACGGTTATATTTCATGAAATAATATTCAAACATAACATTTATACCATTCACTCATTTTAAATTCTTCATGTATTTATTGTATATAATAAATATTTCAGAACATTTTATTTTAGACAATAAAAACATGAAGAATTAAAAATGAGTAAATGGTATAAATGTTATGTTTGAATATTATTTCATGAAATATAGCCGCCCCTGCATATACAAGGGGTGCATGCCACATCGACCGGCTGCCAATGGGTATGGATATCTGTGATGTAAAATTCTCCTCCACTCACCCAATCTTTAACAACGTATTGCATCGAGAACGATTAGCTAACCGCTAGTTCTGCCATATATCCTTAATTTATTCGATAAAAGTGATGTTGAGCGTCTGAATAAGTCCACGTAATCCACATTGGGAGCGGTCGTGGTGGAAAAAAATCTGAATTAAAATGGATATATTGTTTAATTCCAGACGAAGGGTTGGTTTAAAAAGCTTTCGACTGCCTGAAAAGCTCTTTGAATTTAGACATGTAAAGGTGGCATGTATGTGAGTGGATGTAGTAAGTTGGAGCGTCATTGCCGGGCGTATGAAGGTTGCGCTCGATCGATTTCCCGTGCCCTCGTGACGCAAATATGCCTATTGACCGTTGCACAAGGCGCCGAACACCGGCGTCGTGGCGTCAAACCTTACCGCCTCGCACGCATAATTTACGATTCGACCGCGAGAGAAAGTGCCAACGGTTTATTTTCGATAGCAATGAATTCTAATAAACGAATATTATTTGTCAGTCAAACCTATTCAAAAGTGTTACTATACTAGGACGAGCTAAGTAAAAGATTACTATTCTACGCCTTTCTTCTATGATATTTTGATTGAAAACAAATGCAATAATCCTCAAATACCCAATTTTTTACTAGGGTAAAATATCAAGGTATTTCAGTTTTTTTAAAAAGTTAAAGGTTGATAGCTATTTCGGCTTACGCCATCGTCAGAACTAGTTCTAGTTCTGACGGTACTTACTTGGTAGAACAGAACTAGTTCTGACGATGGCGTAAGCCGAAATAGCTATCAACCTTAAACTTTTTTAAAAAACTGTAGAACTGAAATACCTTGATATTTTACCCTATTAAAATGGAGTTCTACCAAGTAAATGCCAAATCAATAAACCAATTTTTTACCGCTGATTATTAAAAACAAACCCTGCGTCGATCGATTGGCAAACCCTATTGCAAAAAATCTTATAATAATCCATTAGTTGTTCTATTCAACGCAGATTGGTTCGAAAAATAATCCTGTAAAATATCCTGTATAATGCTAATCGTGAAATTTTAATTCAAATTTTAGATTGCAGTATATGTATTTGTTTTACTAAGTGTATTTTTAAAAGAATTTCGTTTGTTGTAACCGGAATCGTCTTACAAAAACAGATTCTAGTTGATGAGTTATTGACCACCCTCACAAGATTAAGATTTTTAATGTTGATAAAATACTCAGTGTGATATAACATTAATTTAAATATTATAAAAAAAATCGTATTACAGGGAATAGTTTAATAATAAGTTTAGTGTCAATGTGATAACTATATATATGAGGAGCAAACATTCAAAAAGTGTTTTGTCACACAAACGCTGAACTTGGGAAATGATGAAAAACGTGTCATTTGATAACGTAGCCCAAGTTCTTAAAAAAATGTTATTAAAAGTAAACTGTTAACGGAATGAATTTCAATCTACGTATTTTGTATAATCTAGAAATCTTGGATTAGCTAATTTTTTGGTTTGAAATTTGGACAAAACACTTTTTGCATGAAACTTGTGGACAAAACACTATTTGAATGAAAATTAAGAGTTTTTAGTTATATCGTCATTAATAGTATTATATTTTATTTATATTATAGAGCACGGGTTCCCAACCTATGGGTCGCGACGGGTTTTCTGGGGTCGCCAACTTTTTTCGATTTTGTATTTGAACAACAAAACTAAAACTACAGTCAACTAAAATTACCTTTTTAGATCCTCGACTGAAGGTGCTTGATGGAAGTTTATCTTTAGATTAGAACTATTTTCATTATGTACGTTTCCATTATAATTTTGGCCGAACAAGACCCGGGTTTCGCCTCTCGGCATCTTCCGGTGCTATCCAGTGTGCGAATGCACTCGAACTGACAGGTAGCGGAAGTTTTGTATTGTCTATATACAAACACAACTTCCGCTACCTGTCAGTTCGAGTGCATTCGCGCACTGGATAGCACCGGTAGATGCCGAGAGGCGAAACCCGGGACGTGTTCGGCCAAAATTATAATGGAAACGTACATAATAAAAATAGTTCTAATCTAAAATAACCTTGTTAAAAAAAGCCCTTTTCAATTGCATCGGGGCCGCGGGTCACATGGCTTTTATAAAAAGGGGTCTCCACCCAAAAAAGGTTGGGAAAACAATTATATACATATCATCAATGCTTTTTTCTCTAATGATGCGGTGGAACGGCGTTCCGGCACGTTTTTTCTCGATATTTTTAATGTTTCCAATCAATTTTTATTTTCCTTTGAATTTTTTTAAATTTTTCTATCGAAAGACGTTTGAAAATATTTTTTTTAATTGTAATTTTACAAAAAACGTAAAAATATACCTAAAAGATCGATTTTCTCGAAGGTGTTGGTATTTGTGATATCTATACCTCTCGCTCTACCAATCCTAAAATTAACAAGGCAAAGCGAGAGCGATTAGATAACCATTGGTTCGGTTCTAGCCCCATCTTTCTATCCGCACTCTTTTTAAAAGAAAAGTTAAGCAACTGACTAACAAGCAGTTATCGTAAAAAAAATCTTGAGATACCTTTATTAGGAAACCATTTAGTCCAAATTGAGAACGGAGATGAATTATAAAAAAAACTTCACAAAAATTGAGTTCCGGCAGTTTTTTTTTAAGAAGAGCACTGCATATTGTTATATAGTTTAAAGTTCTGGCTCCATCATCACATAGGATATCTTCTTATATACTGTATTTTTGTACTACGCTACAAGTCCTCTATTTTCATATTCCTGCCAATCGTCAAACATTATTTTTAGCAATGTACTGGCATATTTTTTTCTTTTTTGTGATATTAAATGAGATAATAGCAGCTTGTTTGGTTGGAATCATTGCAAATGGGAATACAATATGCCTTTTTTACTTAGCAACTGTATTTTTCTGCGTTATCGGAAATATAATGATCTTTTTTATTTCCTCTGAACAATACACATTTTTGCCGAGTAGTGTTATTTCTATTTTCATGATATTCGTTTTACATCACTTAAGAATTAGAAGTCTTTATATAATTTATTCAGGGGCTTAGTATCCATTATTTCCCAATCTTCGCCATCAAATCGACCTGGCCAATTTGCTTATAAACTTCTTAATATTCTTCCGGAATCAAAATGGGTTGTTTTTCACATCGCACTCTATCTGCTGAGCTAAAAACATGGACTGCTAGTAAATAGCTATGACAGTGTACAGGGGAATACAGTTCAACTTTTTTTATTATTGTGGCAGCCGTGAATATGAAATTCATTATTGTTTGGGCAATAATATCTTTTATATTTTGTGAAACACATCTATCACACAACAGTCGAAGATTGTTTTTCCTTGTACATTTTTTAAATGGTGTAGCAAGGATGATGCATTTTTGGCTTCCTTTCTCAGCTTTTTCTTCTGGCCAGTTATAGAGACACGGTTTTGTGGCATCAGGAACAACAATGCAGAAATTATAAAAATGGGTTGTCATGGTCGTCTCTTTATAGGCACTGTTTGTATTGAGGAAGCAATGGTAGTTAGTATATTGTCTCAGTTTGACAGGCTGGGAATATATTGTAATAAGGTGTAAAAACGTTGCATCCACTAAATGTAGAATATATTTTCTTTTTGGGTTCAGATCGTTTGCCGCCCGTGAATTTTTCTTTTCTAGAGCCAATATTGGCTTGTCCAATTTACTCTTCACTATCTTCTTCCATCGTATATATTTTAATAATAAATTTGGTATTTAAAAATAACTGTTAACAAATAAAGTATACTTGTTCCAATTTTCATGCAAAATGCGTTTTGTCCAAATTCAATATGACGGCTTCTACGCTGTGATTGGTCGAGAGGACAAAACATCTTTTGATTGAATTTGGGTGTTGGAGAAAACACGTTTTGCATGAACGTGTCAACTTTATGATTTATTTTTAATAGGAAAAAACTTTTTTTGAACGTTTATTGTAATTTCCATTCATAGATTTTACGATTGACTATCAGAACTGATATTAAACAGAATTTTTTTAAATTTGTGACAAAACACTTTTTGAATGTTTGCTCCTCATATATAAGTAGTGTATTTTGACCGGATGTTTCTTAAAAGCTTATTATATAGAAATGCAATGCGAAGTTAGTTGATTTTGAAACAGGACTTTACATTTTAATATTAAACTTATCTGCTGAAGAACGCGTAAAAAATAATACATTATATAATCTGCAAAATGGTTTTTAATTGTTTTCGTTTTTATAATGTATATTTTCATTTTGCAATCACAGTACGATAAACCCAGCATAGCACGGCCAAAAAATGTTGATTGTGTACCTTTAAACCCAAATGATTTCTCCACCTACAACGGCCATAATTATTAATTCGACCCTTATCACGGTAATAAAGTTACCCTCGTAAACATGAAAAAGTAAGACGCCTGCATGATGCCAATCGAAAGTCGTTTCCTGTTAAGTTTCACCGTTGAAGATTTCGGTTCGCCATAAGTCAGCGATATTTTTTCAGTCTTCTGTTTGTCCTAGAAATGACCTGTTTATATGCACACTGTAATTCCCTCCGATTACAAATTGAAAACATTATTTGTAAATACAGTAAACTCCCAACTATTTGGCGTGGAAAGGGGGCGGGGGTCGCACGGATATTCCGAACTTTTCGTTTTATGATAAAACTACATATATATTCATGAAGTAGGCCAATACTTTTGCCATGATTATTACTTATTATTGATAACTGTGACTTAGAATTTTATTTCTTAAAACGATAAAATGTGCACACGGACTGACGAGTTTACAATCAAATATTTTGTTCTACGTTTTTTTATAAAACATTCGTTATACACAGTGCCTTATTGAAAATAGTATATTAATTTATGGTCGGTGAAGTGAAGTATGTGCAGAAATAGAATACAAATATTTTGTAAAAATAAATTGAAAACGCCGTAAACTTCTATAGCTGTTAATGATGGGAAATATTTTAATTAGTATATATTTTTGAAGTTGGTACTCGTTTATCGTGTAATTACTACATAATTGCACCGAAAATTTGAAGAGCTATTCATTATCAGGTGAATAATATAAGCGTTATCCTTAACTCCAGTTAGCAATAATAATTAATGCAGTCAAAATGGAAACATGCGCTCGTAGCTTATTCGTCGGAGGTGCTGTTGCGTACAAACTTCCAACATTAGGCGGGATTATTGGGCGGAGGCACGCGATATTCAAATTACCGGCCCCGATATACGTCAGCCTGGCGGCCATTTCTCGGGCGTACGTTTTCTGTTCGTGTCGTGCGTCGGTCCGTCCGTCCATCCGTCCGCAGCCCGACCCGACGCCCGAGAGCCTTTTTATCCTCGCCCATTAATTTTATTTTTCTGCCAAGAAAGCCGAAGCGTGTGGCGCTGGATTTTTTGTATTCTCTCTTCTGCACAGACCCTGTGTGTGTTTTTTGCAGTGTTCGATGTGCTTCTTAGCGGAACGGGGCATTTTTTCTTGAAGTAATGAAACGAAAAGTCTTGCTAACGATTGCAGAACGCGTTTATATAATGTAGACGGTAATCTTTTCTTTCGCTTAAGAAAGAATGGAAAACCGTATGACAGTAACTGATAACAATAATATTGTACATAGCAAAGATTCTAAACCCTACTTATTGTTTGTTTGTTTGTTTGTTACGCATCTTCTTCAAACCCTGAATAACGTTTATTGCTTTAAAATAATACAGCCGAAATAACGTATATTCCTACATATTTTATGCGACTGTAAGATTTAAGTTTGACGATAGGAAGTTTTAGGTTCAAGCTAAATCCAGGCTGATATCAAATTTATTTTTTATAATTCACATTTGATATCTTGTGCATGAGTGCTTTTGAAGTCTTAAATTATCTATTGCCCGTAATGTCAATCATTTTTACTTTCGAAACTGTTATATACGAGATAAAATCATTTTTTAACGTTTTTCTCGATTATCTCGGAAAGTACATTTTGCCACAAATTAAATGTGCAGCGATAATAAAATAACATATCACTCATTTCATTTATAGTTATTTATAATCCTTAATTCCTAAAAAATAATCAATAGTTCATTATATATGACGTTTTGTTCTAATTGCTTATCTAAAAAAAATACTAAGGAGACATTGCAAGTTCCAACCATTATAATAGTAATATTTTTCCCAATTTAACTTTTAATATATTATACAACTTTCTACAGATATAGACTAGAAAAAGTTTTTAATTGTTATTTTGTTGTCAGATTCGCCAATGTTTTCAATAAAATGTGATATTTTAATTTAATTTCTGACATTACTGACCCCATTGGGATATCTAACCTCACCATAGCATTTACTCTTTATTATTCATTAATCTCAGCAAGAGTTCTAATATGTTCTACTAAATTAATAATACATACATTCTTATTTATGTAGTAAAAACTTTTCTTTGGGAATTAACGGGCATAAAAAACATAAATAGTTTACGCGGAGAAACAAATAATTTATGACCATTTTGCTATTTCACGGTTTTGTTTGAATTTGCATATAAGTAAACTACCCTTCGTCATGTACATTGTTTCGTTCGTCTTTCCGACGTGCGACAATGTCTTACTGAGCAAATTATCTCGATATGACCAGTCCTTGTTACAAAGGAAAATTGTGTAATTTATTATCACTTTGTTGTTATCAATTAGGCAGGCAAACAATATTCAATAAAAAGTTGGCGGTCATTTTGAGTCGAAGCCGCACCGCACCGTCCCCATATTTATTCATTAGTTTGACAGTTTCAGTTAGGCGGCGTTTTCCCGTCCGGCGATCTAGCTCACGCTGTATGCGCAATTGGCCTATGCCAATATTATCGGAGACTCTTGACAAGTCCATAACCCTCCTCCACTCACAGTTTAAGATCTTATTATTGCGTTACGCAATCAAGCGAGATCAACACGAAATGTGCGCATCATGTACTACGTACACTATTAACTCTGTTCGTTGACTTTTCTTGTGCACTTTCTTTATTGGGTAGTTCATACCTTTTTTATTCACACTTCATCCTCTGTTACAGTTGTTCTGCATATTATTTTAATATCTTATTAGTTCATTGTCGCCTGCTGTGGCCTAGTTGGTTAGAGCTTGCTCTACCGATCACGCAGGTCTGGGTTCGATTCCCGGTAAGATCACAGTGAATTTGAGAATTATTCAATTTAAAGTTGGGATCGAAGACTGGGTGTTAGTGATGTCAATTCACACTATTTCCTCTCTCCCCGTCCTTCTGATCCGTCAATAACTAGCAATAGCGATTAGTTAACCACAAGTCCTGTTCTAACCTTATCATTCTTTCCCTACTACTCACTTTGAATAAATAATAACAATTTGAATGATTCAAATTTAAACAAAGTGGGATTGAGCGACTGAGTAACAAACAGTTCTCGTAGAAAAACTTCTGTTGAGTTAATTTGATACTTATCTATTTTGGTTTAACGCACAAGCTTTAATTCCAGAATTTAATGAACACTATTTACGAAACAATTTTGAGCAATATTTTTTCTTAATCAACATAATTTTTTTGATCCGTGAAACCATACTTTTTTCGGGATAAACCAATCAGGCAATAACCAGATCTTCGTTAGTTTTACACGCGAAAATTTAAAGTGCGATTATTTTGCATTTGGGTAAAAATTTTGCTTCAAATTTTAGAATCTAATATCGTTGTTTGAATATATTTTTTTTTTTTTTTTGAAAAATAGCATTTAAATTTGATCATTGTTGGTAATCAAAACAAAACACAATACGGCCATGATTGTTTGACATTTTCACTCCGAAACTATGCGTATCATGCATATACAATATACATCGAATGAAGGCTGATTATAAGCTGCTAAATAGTGTAATATTTCCTTAATAAACTATTATAGTTAATGAATAAAATAACAAAGTTACCAATAAAAATTGTATATTAATTGAAGCATATCGACTGTATTTAGATGAAAGGGATCGACCCTCATTTTTTTGAAAAGTAGTTTTATTTGATTATCACAATGTTTACAACTTAATACACCATTTGTCAAAAGGACTTATGCTGAATAAGTATCTAAGCTAAGTAAGGTCCTGTGAAAAATGCAACCATGAAAATGGACATTTATATAGGATTTTCTTAAACAACTTATTAAATTAATGTCACATTGAGTTAGTAAAACAACTGTTTTAGAAGCCTTTTTGCAGTTCAAGGTTGTGTTTATTTAATAATATGACTTTGGGCAAAATCGTTTTTCGTCTGTGCTTTAAAATTTGTTCTGTATGGGTTGTTTTCTTTTACCTGAACATAGTCGATATATATATTTAATTAAACTGTATAATTCACCATTTGGGAAATAAGAATTTGATGATATTATTTTATCTGGAGCACGATCGCCTAATTTTGAATCATTTGTAAAAAAATAAGGAAATCTATTCATTTACGCGAGCGAAAGTGCTTGTACTAATTTCGATTTGGCACATAATCTCGTTTCGTGAAACCCTTTGTGGAACATCACGCATTTCCAGCATGTCCCACTTTATGCGCAAGTCGAATCCTTAACGGCAGAATGGCGCTGAATTATTGTGGTGTCTCTGTGCTTGTGTGCCGAGATTGGCGGTTAGAACACTGTCTGACAAAACTGCCGCCTCCGCCTACACTATCTTCTTCGTCGTAATACCCCAACAATGTTTTTGTCACCCCGCATCTGGCTTCTTATTTCTGAAATACGGTTATAAAATTATAAGATACCTTCACGTGTGTTTACTTTTAACCACTTGAATACCAAGCGGACACCGGTTTCCGGAACATATGCAAGCAAACACGGATGTCCAAGACATTAAAAAATCAAATACATACTTATTATTCTAATAGAATATAAGCAATATTTTGAAGAATATGTGTAGTGCTATCTATACTGAGTCAATATAGGTTTTTAAAATATCGAATTCGAGTGTATATTAGGCGAAATTATTTTTATCAAAAACACGCAGTATCTCTGGGACATATTAATGATTTATTTGCGCGGTATTCAAGCGGTTAACATCCAATTGGAAGAACATGTAAATTTGAGACTAGGATACTATTTTTTTTTTAGAATGAAGTTTGGCCAGAATTGCTCGGCAATATATCTAAGATGCGAAATACTCTGGCATATACGATATTGAATATTTCTTAATTGTGGCGCTATGGTAACCATACCAGGAATCGACGAGCCACGGCTCTTGGACTACTCGTGTGCGGCTCTTCAATAATATTGGATGTATAAATAAATAAGCTAAGTAAGCACGCTATGTATACATATCGTTATTATATTATATAATATTTTTTTTTTGAGAACGAATCATTGTATAATATTTTTTATACATACGACTGGCTAATATAATTATTTAATCTGTTATAGATACTTAACCTACTATTAAAATTGTATGCGTTCTTATTGATTTACTTACTATGCAATATTATTGAAGTTTATTGATTGAATTGGTATTTACTTGGTAAAACTCCGTTGTAATAAGGTAAAAAGATATACAAATATTTTAGTTCTACCAACTAATATTTTTTTTATATATTATATATTTGATAGTTATTTCGGCTGATGTAGTTGAAATGAAATTATGTTTGTTAATAAAATTAAATATGTTTTATATGATTGTTTGTCATTTTTTTTTACCTTCGGGACGGAATTTTATTTGTTTAAATTGTTATTATTGCAATAGCGTAAACAAATTGAATTTAAAATAAAATGTTATGCAATTTTCAAGTTTAACATAAAATAGTCATAGAAACCTTCGTGCATAATCAGCCAACAACAGGTTTTTTGTCGATTTAAAATGCCACATTATTCAAATGAGCGGAATCCCTAAAAGTTGTTTTATAACATTTACGACAATTTGTATTCTCGCATCATCAATGATTTTGGTTTTTATTAGAATGTATAGGTACTAAGTGGTTAACCTTGAAGGGACTATTATCATAAGAGAGTTACGTCAGGTTTTGTGAGGTTCAAGTACAAGTTACTTTGTTTTTACGGCGTAAAAAAAAATAACCTTAACCAACGACAATATTTTGACTGCACGAAAATTACGTAGCCAGCAATTAGATTGATAATGTATAGTGTATGTTATTTATATTTGATTCAATCGAGTAACGCCTACTATGTATTAAAAACAATGCTACATAGCTACATTAACATTAACAACGAAATTCTTAATATGTACAATCGAAATGGTTTCTTTATGTATTTATGTAGTGTAGATGTGAAGTATATCGACTAAAAATAGTTTATGAGCGTCCGTATTTGGGTGCAAAATTTTTATCCCTTGTTCCTGATTGAACACGTGTCTTTCTGAAATTAAGTGATTAGCAAAAGTAGACGTGTCTTTTTTCAATCTATAGGCTGCCGCCATGTGCTCTGATAATCTGGTATTCAATGTCCTTTCGGTTTTCCCGATATACAATTTTTTACAACAATGGTCTTAAACTCAATGATACGTTTATTTCTTGTATAAACACGAAACATTCCTTTACTAAGCGTCAGTTCAAGTACATCCGTGCACTTGAACGCCTGAAGATGCCTAAAGGCGAAACCCAGGTCGCAAGTGACAAAATTTGTATGAATGTACATAACTTGAACGATTCAGACTTAATCTAATATTATATTAATAAATTGTTTTAGAAAACCCTTTTTTAAAATCTCTTTTCCTGTTCGCAACGTTTACAGGCCCTTCTTTTTTCAAACTATAATGCTAAATTTATATACTTTATAAGGAATTTCAGCTTACATATTTTTGATAGAACGTGTATCAAGTTGTATGCAATGTGATTATCGAAAAAAGCTGTTTTGAAAAAGACTATGGGCTACATCCATTTACTTTTCCACTGTCGATATGTATTCTAATTAATAGGAAACCGTTGTACAACCTTTTAGATATCTCTAATATAAACATATTTATTTGGTATCATCCAGGTGTTATGTTTTTTTTTGTCACTCAAGGCTGTTAGTTATACTAGTTCCTATTTAATATACCAGTTTTCCACCTCTATGTAAAGTATGCTCATTTGAATTAGTTAGTGACTATATTATACACCCAAAAATGTTGTGCATTCCTTAATATACCGTTTTTATCATAGCTCTCCCAAATACACATTAAAAGACAGACATAGATGAATTTTAATGCGTAGTTATTATCAGAGCTGCGGAGTCGGGAGTCGTGGAGTCGGAAAAATCTTACGACTCAGACCTATTTAAAAAGTATACATATATTTAATAATATGTGATCAAACCACAATAGTTCAGTGTTGCCACTGCATGCTAGGCTGACTAAAGATGATCTGGTGGTATACATCACATATGGGCAACCTCCGGCCCTGACTACCAAATCGGTGAGCTAAAAGAAAAAAAAACGAGTTTCGGAGATAATCTGGGGAAAAAGTATACCAAATCGAAGATTTCAAATTCCTCCGTGAGCTAAAAAAAAAAACGAGGCTAGCAAGGTTAATAATTTGGTCCGGCCCTTGACTCGGAGTCTGAATGATAATTTGGCCCCAAGCCTAGGAAAGGTTTCCAATACCTGGTGTACAAATATAATAGTTAAAATGAAATGATTGAAAAAAATGCTTTCGAGTCGAAGTCGTTTTATTTTTTATTTTTATTTTAAAGTAGAGTCGGAGTCGTCTTTTTTTAAATCAAGAAATCGAAATGAAATCACTTAATTTATAACGTTGTGTCAAGATTTAAAAAAATAAAATCACAATACCTTCGGAGTGATGGATTATGTTTACTCAAAATATGATTCGAAAAATGTATGCGAATTCAGTTATCTCCAGTTATCTATTACAGATAAATATAACATAAAATACTCATCGTTGTACCCACCATCACCCGCTACGGATTCACACACTTATTGCAGGTGCATTTCGCTGACTAACTTGCACTGAAACGTGCTGCTAGTGTTCAATAAAAAAATCAAATAGAGTTTACAAAAAAATAGTTGTATTCGCTTTATTTAGACAGATGTTTATTATGAAATATAATATAATATATTATGTACATATAATGAAAATTTCGGGTGTCGCTTATGCGGCATCAAAAATTTTGATAAATGTATTCAAGTTTCTTATGTATCACCATACGAAAATTTTAATTATAATTAAAAAAAAAACTGGAAAGTTCGTGTGAAAACGTCATAAAATCGTCTCAATGATTGCTAAGTATTTGTTTAACCTTTAAAACTTCATTATCTAAGAAAAAAATGTAATTTAATTATACACATATATTTTTTAATTAGTCATAATAAATTAACGGTTTCTATTTTTGTTTTCGTTATGAAATTTATAATTTATTGACATCACTGATGACCGTGTATATACCAATAAATTGTCCCTATTTCCTGACGCAACGCATTCGGCATTGATTAGTATATTTTGATTTCGGCCATTATGTGGTATGTCCACATACGGCAACTGAATAGCTGCAAACGTTTCACCACAATACTACTACAACTAGATAACTCTGAATTTAACATTGCTGGAAAAAAAATAATTTTAACAATATAATCATTGTTTAAAATTAAAATCAATAACGGTGTTTTGTTTTATTGGAAACAATTTAAAGATGTTCGATTGAATTTTGTTGAATACAACAAACTCATTAGCTATCTGAATAACAATGAAAATCATATTATCTACAATAGTTGTTGTAGTAAGGTGGTTTTTATTTAGTTTATTGGGCGTATTTTACAGGCGTGTAGCAATTTATAAACGTAGAAAAAAATATACACGTCAGAAGTTTTTCATATAGAGACAAATATTTTGGAAATAAGACACTCTCCTGCATATAAAAGGACTTTCTACAAAATCCCAAGCATGTTACTCTTTACTAGAATACCGCTTATATACCATGTTTGTTTTAATCGAACTTTATTGTTCTATTATTATAATAAAAGTATGTTTTTTTGCCCGGCTTCATTCTGGTTGTATTGGACATTCAAACGCAGGCACCGCGTTATTATGGCATTATTTTGGTGCTAGTTTGTTTTAAAACATTGAACATATCTTTGCGGACCTCATGTAATATTCTCAACATATAGTCCATAAATAAAGATTAATATTTAATGATGATGATGAAAAAAGCACATTTAGCCTAGATAATGTCAGCTTAGATGTCATGCGCAAATGTCACTTTGCCGTTCTGTTCACCGTTTTAGATGAGTCCTTGAGGAGTTTTGTAACTGCAGACAACCTTTCGCCCTTCGGAATCTAATATCATTCAAGTGCACGGATGAAACCGAACTGAAATATTTATAAATAAATATATTAATTTAATATCAATTTGTGAACACAAATAATGGTATGTGATTATGCCTTACATTCTCCATCGCGACCGACATGTGACATGTGACGGCGCGGCGCGGAGATGTCATAATAATTCTTCTGAATCGGGACACCGAGTGCAAGCACACAACTTTACTAATACTGCTCACTCGCTTTTGCAGGAGTTTGCGACTGTATGTCATATTTTATTCTATACATATTATGAAAATTACTATTAACACTGTATGCATGTATGGGTTTATTTAAATTAAGTGATGTTTAGTGGGCGTCGTCAGCGCAATGCGCTTTTGCGGTCGATTAAATAAATGCTCGTACTGTCAAGCTTTGCTTCGCGGTCCCCGAAAGTGCGAAATATTATGACGATTTTATCAAAGCGTGCTTAATATCAAAAATGATACGATTTTCTTATAGATCGATCCATATATTGCATTATTATCATAATTATTAATTCCTAAATAATAATAACAATTTTACTTTATTGAAAGATATTTTATCCAATACTGTCTGTCATTTTGTAATGAAAGAAGTAATAAAGACTTCCGACTTGAGCATTTACAAATGGTCCGACTCCGATTTAAAATCTTTTGTAAAATGCAATCATTTATATAAATTCTTCACAATTATTTATCTTCACATTAATAGCCGATAAAATAATCACAAATATGTCCGTCACACTGTCCTTTTCGACCAATGCTAACGGTTTATTTTGAACGCATTTTTTTGAATTTGTCGTTCGTCCAATTGGAATGGACGTCTTTTTATATTCAAAATTCAAATTTCCTGGCTTAGAAATGAAGCATCGTAATAATATTGAGAGAACTTTATTTGAAAGTTTGCATCGCTACGAGGTTTTTTTAAAAAAATCAAAGATACTGATTCGATTTTTTGAAGCTATAATTATAGGGCTGGGAGCTGATTTGACAGATTTTGATCAGTGTCATTGATTCGATTATTGGAAGGCATGGTTATGTTTTGCATCCGGCCTTGAAAATCTTTTTAATATCTTACATGCATTAGGAATATTCTAATGACGGTATGGATATTTTATAGAACTATATTTCGACATTTATTTTAAAATCTTCTACTACGAAAAATAATTGTTAGCAAAATTTAACATTATTATAAAAATTATATTATTTACAATTTAAATACTGCAGTGTAGGACTGTCGATATATGCCCCGAGGTATATTTCTTTTACTTTTAGAAGTTCTGGCTTATTCAATAAATAGGTTTGTTATTTATTTTTCACGCCAGTAATTTTTTTTACTGCTTAAAAATGCAACAAAAATCCCCCCCGTTGATGTCAATGGGCTTACAGCTAGTATCTACTAAAAATGCACAACTTTTCATGTGTTTTATTAAAAAAAAGAGACATGGAATCGCCCATTTTTACGACTTCAAAAACACACAGTTCGTAGAAAATTCTGTAATGCAGTCACGTTCAACACATTTAGTTTAACTAAACATAGATTCGAACTAGAAATCGCGGAACGTGAAACTACTTTTTTTTATTTAGACTTTTATGATCGACGGCAGTAGTACAGTAATACATATCGACTGTGGAAAGGAAAATGGACGTGACCCACATATAGCAAATTTTACAAGAGGCACAAAAAACGTGTTTTGATGATTTTGGGCCATATGCAAATAATGAAATATATGCAACCATGAAGTGCACGGAGACTTCTAAACTGGTATTTAATTGACAATATCTAATTTTGATTAAATAAATTGTCTAGGAAAAATCTTTTTTCAGTCTTTTTTCTTGGTTTCAATTTTCACGAGCTCGTCTTTTTTCAAACTTAAAAGCTAAATGTATACACTAATTTGGCATTTTCAGCTTACATCCTTTTGATAGAACGTGTATCAAGTTTGATACATTGTGATTATCAAACAAAAGCTGTTTTGAAAAAACTGTGGGTTACGTCTTTTTTCCTTTCCACAGTCGATATATAATAAGTTCTATGCATGCTTTGTGTCGGGCAAATTTCTTCTTTTGTCATCAAAGCTTAATATCCGTGATCTTGAATTGGTTCGATTAAACAGTTGGATTATTGTATATTGAATAGTTTGACTGACTTATCAATGCATACAAATTTCAAATACAATTACTTGATTTGTCTCAAAGGGAGCTGTTTTATTTTAATTAATTAATTTTGACAGCTACGAATTGAAACAAAAACCGAAGCTTTGTGCAATGATGTAAATTATTTCAAGGACTTTTAGGGACTTCTTTGTGACCGCAGTTCGTGGTATTGAAAAGGTCGGGAAGGCATTTTGGTCACCCACTGAAAAAATGTCGGCCTCTCGGAGATGGACCACAGACTCGCGGTGACGTACTGCCACATAATTTTCAATCGCATCTATCACACGCGTTATTATTAACATATCACTCCTTGTGTATGCGATCTCGAATTCTGTCCCACGGTTGTTTCGCCGCTGACTAATGCGAAATGGATACAGTAAAACCCCCATTTAGACTAAAGTCGGGACCGTGTAATTTGGAGTAGTGTAATTGGGGAGTGAATCTTATACAAAAATAGGGTTTTTTTTCCGCGAAAAATGCAAAACTAAGTTTTCCCTTAGTTTTGCAAAAAAAAATATAGACGAAATATTTAGTTACTAAGTGATAAAGTGCAAAGCGCGCCAAAATCCAACACATAGTCGCCTGGCTATGCGTGTATAGCCTGGCACTTGTTGAATACACAGACGCTAGCCAACATTTGACTGTATGGACTGCACAGACCACCGTCCCGTAGGAACGACAATGGAATGCTACCGTTCAATTGGGAGATTTGCGGCGAATATTTCGCGTAATTCGGGGTAGTGTAATTGGGTTCCACTCTATCTGACTTTCAGCTGACAGGAAAAATTTAAAAAATTTACAATATATGCACTAGATCAGTTGACAATTTAAATGTTATAATTTGGGTGTCTAGTCAGGGCCGATTCGTGGCGTGTGCGGAGTGTGCGGGGCGCATAGGCGCCGCACTTTCCGCAGGTTTTCGCACTATTGACTCATTAATTTCTAGTTTTGTGAAGCTCCGTAGGCGTCTCGCACACAGGCGAAAAAATCTTCGAGCCGGTCCTGTGTCTAGTTAATGGTGAAATACAATTTACCCTCAAATATGTAAAAATTGACAAAAGAAAGTGAAAGATTTTAACAAAAGGGTAAAAATACCACAATTTTTTATGTGATCAGGACCGGTTTCGCGCATTTCGAGTATTTTAAACTAATGGCAACTGAATTTTTGAGTTGAAAATTGTTTTCCAATTAGATATTTTGACATTTAAAAAAGGCGTTTGTAATATTGAAAACTTGGTTCGCATATTTTTATCACTTTAATATTAAACACCCTGGTATATTTTTGATTAAACCATCTTTTTGAAAATACTTAAATATAATATATCAAATTTTCTTTTTTTTAGATTTGGTTTGACCCTGAGAGACTCAACGACATTCCGCGATCGGACGAAGAAGGCGGTAGCAGAGTCAGCCTGACTCTGGGGGATGATGGACGCGATCAAGTAAACAATAAAGAGGCGAGGCGTCGAAATTGGAGTGAGTCCTTTATTGCTTACACGTAGTGAATAACTAAACCATCAATACCTGTTCATGTAAATAAAATGTTACCTTTGAATGCAAAGCGACATCTTTGCACTCTTATTATGTCGTATCTATATAATGCATGTATATGGCCACCACGCGGTTAGTCAAATCTCTGGTCAGCTCACTGATCATACGACGTTTGCTTGTTGACACTGGAGCTTATACAAAAACTGACTTTTGAAAAAACGGTTTTCGAATGTCAATATCGTTAGAAAACCGGTTTTATTCGGTTTTCGAAGATTTTCAAAAAACGTATAATTCAACTAAAATAGCTTTTTATCACTGTTAGTTATTGTCAAAATGCATCATCACAATAATCAAGAAATTGTTTGAAATATATTTTTTCTAATTATAAATATAATAAATATGTCTACTAAATATATTTTTATAAAAAATATTTTTATTTGTTTATATACATAACAATACTCAACAAGAAATTATCTGGTGTTTCTCTTCAGAAAATATGATTTAAGAAAACACAAAGCGTCCACTGATCGATCACTTAGTGATGATCTAATTTTTGTAACAAAACTTTCTTCCTTCTGTCGCATTTTTGGATTGTAAATAATAGTAGTATGTACACATTGAATATTATACTATCTACATATATATGTATTTCATCTTGTTTTATTTGAAACCATGACAAAATCATGTCAAAATATTAAGGTTTTTATTTGAATAATAAAAAAATATATTTAAAACCGGTTACGAAATTGAAAAAACCGGTTTTCGAATGTCAAAATTTAAAGCAAAAAAACGGTTTTTAAACCCGGTTTTTGAAAACCGACAAGCCCTAGTTGACACGTCATATGGTTAATATTGATGGGATAATACTCAACGCAGCTTAGTTCCAAACATTAGTTAGTAGTATTAAAACAAATATTGGGCAACATATTGCAACAAACCTTGATGGTACGTGTTGATTTGACTTCACGTTAGTAATAAAAAATCCATCATAGAAATCATGTATTGTGCGTCGCTGGGCAGAGCAAAAAAAAAACTATGATTCACATACAATCTTTGTGAAGCTGCATAATGAATGCATGCGGGCACATTATTGACTAAATTTTTTTGTCTGTCGGTTCCTAGAAGGAAAAAATTGTGTTGCCGGAAAAGATGTGTCTTGGTATACACGCCTTTTCCTGGTTTGGCAGAGTTCACTTTGCGGTTGCTTACGTAATACTAGCTGGACCTTTATAATGCATATATCATTTTTTTTTAATCTCCTGTGGAAGGGTATAATTTTGATTATTTTTATTTCTTCTCGTGCAGCGAATAATTGGTTTGCGCTGCCCGTTGAATGGGGAAAATGATTATTTTTATCAATATAATATTATCACAGTTGTTCGGAATACGTGAAAATACACTGGTTATATTTTTAATAAATCAAAATAATATGCAATTCATCGAAATAGGTTGAATATTTATTGCATCATTTAATTAAAGTGAATTTAATCGTGATTCACATTTTGAGAGACTTGCTAAGAGTCTCGTTTATTTAATTTTATTAACATATTTGGATATTTTTTCTACAAATTTTACATATTATACGGCAAAATATCAGTATTATTTGTTACATTTTGAACATGCAAAAAATAGATTAATTAGTTGCTTAACGAACATAATATTAATGTTTTTAAAAAAAATGTATAGCGAACTATCTTACTCTAAAATTAAACATTTTTATACCGGACTTTACATTGTATATTTTAATAATAATTAATACATCTTAAAAAACAATTATTACAAAAATCAGTTTAGAGTAATGATGACTTGAAATAATGTTCGGCCATTACTCGTGACCCAAAGATAAACTCCTTATCAAAGGTTTTTTTTGCATGAATGTTATGAATTTTATTATTGTGTACAAGAGGCTAAAGTGTTCAAATGTCTAGTAGTCCAATTCGCTATCTAATAAATTAGAAAAAATAATGTGATTCAAGTAGTCGTATGGTTTTATTAAATTGGTCATGATTTCATTTATAATCAATGCGGTATATGTATATGAACAGATTCTTCCGTACACTACATATCTGCACACCGATTATTCATGTTTATAGAAGAATGAGACATAAGTATAGTGTTATCAAAAAAAGAATTTATTGCTGAAATAAGAAAGAATGGTAGAATAATATATCGATGGCTTAGTTCCAAAGTCCTACAACTAGAAATAGGTAGTTTTGATATAACACTGACTAAAATTTTGATACATTCTAACTGAGTCGTAAAAAGATGACAATTATTGTTTGTCTCATATTTTTAGTAAACCATTAAGACAAAAGCCAAATGTACAAAAATTGACTGCCATGTTTATTTATGTCGTTTTTCGCTCTTTAATCATAAATAGTGATTAGTTAAAACATCTTTTAGATTAATTAATATCTCAGTTATTAATTACCGCAATATATAATACTCTCGATATGACTATAATGTTTCATTTATTATTGCAATCAATTTGCTTCAAAACAAAAGTCTCTCATATCTTTATGTGTAAAAGTCGTACGAGCATGTTGAAATAAATGGGTACCTAATTATGGGCGAAATGTAAACATATATATTTTTTAAGTTATCCGTCGTTTTTGGTATACATAGTATAAATAAATGGAAATGATTATAGACGATAACGTTTTTATTATGACTGACCACTCCAAATGCATAATGTATGCCAAAAGGCACCGTGTTATGATGATTTTGCTGAATTGGGGGTGAAAAGGGAACCAATTAACGTCCATTAAAAAACTTAACTACTAACTGACATTTGGTATAAATTATTTTTGGTGCCTGTGTGCCCCGGGTTTCCAATTACTTTCAGAGGAGATCATCATGTAAGGTAAAATAACGAGTCATATATATGTTTTCGTTTTAAGCCTTCTTCGAAGCATAATTATTTCAATACATTTAATTGTTTATTTAATTTCAAGAAATCATCAATGAATGCTTATCTGAATTGTTTTTAATTATTTGGTTGTTTATGTAAAGTTTATGAGTTCATCGTCTAATGCTGTATTCAAAATCTTATTTGATAAGTAATCAATTCTTGTAAAATAATACTGTTTACAAAAAACAAAAATATGTTAATTTTGTCGGCAATCGGAAATGCCTCTATTCAAATTACGACGTCGACCAAACGAGCGTTGTTATCCGCGCTTGCGATATTTGTTAAAGTGTTCCAAAACTTCATAGTATAAAATACGGATATTGGGGATTGTAATTTAGTCATAAAAAGATTCTTAATTATGGGTTGCGGACGAGAGAGGGTTTAGGATAAGATTTCATTATTCGAGAAAAATAATAAAAAATAAAAATAAACTAAAATTACAAGGCAACTGTAGTTTTCATTATAGAGAAATATAGTAAAAAAAAAACGATCAAGCATGTATGGAATTTGTCTTCTGTGAAATCATCAGCTGAAGCACACGAAAAATTGTTATGTAGCTAGGGAGTAGGGATTTTGAATTTTATCCCGGGTAATTCTAGCATGGGAAGAAGGAAGAACACTGGCAGGGGGCAGAGAATCTTGGAGGAATCATGTGGTGGCCATATGCTCCTACTAGGGAGCGGATATGGACAAAAAAAATTCTAGCGTCCCGAGGTCGTAGTACTGTAGTGATTTTTATGAAAAAATATATTTCAAACTATTTTTTCTATGCATGAACACTGATGGTAACTCAAAATTTATACAGACTTATTTTGAAACTAAATATTGAAAACGATGACAATAGTGTATTGTTAATACTTATATTGCTTTTATTACTCATCATTCGAGATATTCGTTTGATTTTGCCGATGAAAACATTTTCTTCAAAAACTAACATCGGGTCTATAATGTTATGGTTATTATTGTAAACTAGCATTTGTCACAAGTACGTACAGTGGTCATATTTAATTTTATTAATTAAATGAAATATTTTGAAAGTTTCTTACATTGTTTATTGCCTTTCGAAATTTACAAAGATTTTTAATGTGAAGTGATTTTCCAACTATATTTGTTTTGAATAAATGTAACCTTCTTTATACTAAGTCTTGAGTTTAGGGTTGTTTTTTTCAAATTTCCCTAGAACCGAGACTGGCAAAGAATCCCAACTGTCAAATCCGAATTGTCACAGAATCCTTAGCTGTAGCTCATGGAATCAATCATGTAAAACATAAGAATCCGTATTATTAAGGCAGAAAATAATAAATATATAAAAAATATGACATCCTACGTCATGAAAATTTTAGCTGACTTTTTGGGTTAAGAAAAAACACAATATTCCTTTTTTCTTAATTTCCACTTTCATTTATCAATATCAGGACCGGTTTCGCTCATGGCGAGCATTGTCATCTGATCAAATCATCATTTAATTACATGTTAGAGGTGTTTTACATTTTAATTTGTGTTGTTTTAGAGTCACTTATTGATAATTTCTACTGTATTTTTTTTTAATGCCAATTGTTTATTGTACCTTTTCATTTCATTATTGTACATTTGTTTTTATACAAATAGCACTGTTAAATTTTATTTTTTATCAGTTGACAATGCTCGCCACGAGCGAAATCGGTCCTGATCTTGATAAATAAAAGAGGAAATTACAAAGTACAAAGGAATATTGTGTTATTTCTTAATATAATGCCTTTCCACCAAGTATTGACATTGAACACCGTAAAAGTGACTATTTGTGTATTGGGCATATAAATGAAAATACCTGCACGGACTTGGGTGTTGTCGCGTACGGGCAAGATTATCCCGGATATCATGTGAAATTTGAAAACGTTTTTTTTTTTTAATTTTATGGCTAAATTTAATTTCCATTTCTGAAATTTTTGTGTATGATCCGAATTTAAATCGTTCAAATTTACGTGTTACTTAGGGCGATAGCCTCAGTGCTCAGATCATCCAAAGATAAGTTTCTAATACAACATGTATCATGTACACGGCGGTAATTATAGCTTGCAAAACTACTCACTAACTTGTAATGCTATAAATAGGAATATGCATACGTGTATGCTGAAAAAGCCTCCAGTACTATAATGATATATTATACCGCCTGGCTATCTAACAGAATCGGCTCCAAAAAGATGTTTGGAATGCTCAAGGCCATAAAATAAACAAAAATTACTAGAACTGGAGGTTAAGGACACCGCCGGATTAGTAACTCGTTGACCGCGAAACTAATAAAAGAATATTCTATTATGCTTAAATAATACCAGCTGACTAACAAACATGCACATTTATTATAAGATTTTTTTGCTGTTTTTAAGTTCTAAATCCGTTGTTTGTTTACAATTCTTGTACTGCTGCATTTAAACAACAATCAAAAGTTGATATTTTTTAAATCCCTTCATTATGTGCTAAAGAAATGGAACCGAGTTGGTTATACGAAATAGTAGAGTAGCTTTAAATGTTTAACTATGATTTCGTTGGCGGGCGTTGCAGTTTTATAGACGTATTATATTATATCATGCGTATAATCCAACGATTCTCAAATAAATTTATTCGCGAAACCGTAATATTTGGAGTGTGGTACAATATTTTGCTAAAACATTATTCTTAATATTCCAGAGTTCATTATCCTCGCGTAATATCATCTGGAAAACAATATTTTATTTTTACATCATAAACATATCGACTTTGGAAAGGAAAAAGGACGTAACCCATACAGCAAATTTTACAGAAGGCACAAAAAACGTGTTTTGATGATTTTAGGCCATATGCAAATTATGGAGTATCCACAACCTTTTGAAGTGTACGGAGACTTCTAAACTGGTGTTTAATTGACATAGTCTAATATTAATTTAAGAAATTTTCTAGGGAAAACATTTTTTTCAGTCTTTTTTCTTGGTTTCAATTTTCAAAAGCTCATCTTTTCTAAACTTAAAAGCTAAATTTAGATACTAATTCGGCTTTTGCTGCTTACATCCTTTTGTTAGAACTTGTATCAATTAGGATACATTATGATTATCGAAAAAAAGCTGTTTTGAAAAAACTGTGGGTTACGTCCTTTTTCCTCTCCACAGTCGATATATTATCTCGCATTATGAAACTGCTCATCTTGCTCGAGTTGAGCAGGGTGTTACAGAAGTCTCTTAATTATATTGCCACTCTTTGTTATCTGTCGTACAATCAATGAAAATGTTTTCTTTACGTCACTGGATACATTAAAACAACATAATATTAAAATGCAATCCACAATCCCGTAAACACTAGACGATATCAATCATTCGGAAATATCACAAGCCTAGTTGATTATCACTTATTTATTCGGCTTGATAGTCAACAACTTAAATCTGTTAGATGAGTTTACTGGACAGATGTGTGGTTTATGATCGAAATTTTGTATTACTAGTGTTGAAAAATTACTTACGAATAATATCGCCCTCAATGCTTGCTTGACACTTTATACGGCATACTAAATACGGAAATTATTCTGGGTGGGTATACAATTTTGTAAACTGGTTTTATTTTTTTAGTTATCTCAACTGTATCCATCTCCCGAATAAAAACGAGTACATCGATAGGCAGGCCGACATGTAGATTTAATATTTGCAATTTTAAAATCTGTAACACCGGTTAGCTAGAATAGGCCTTGAGGCAGTCTTTTTTAAGAAACTAAATCCACGTGAACATTTTGATAACTTCAATATTCTAACAGTAATCTTAATTATAATGTTCCATGTATAAATTTTATTATAAATTATTTTGAATGTACTACGAAGTTTAAATAACGCGATTAATTTTCTAAACTTGTCCATAGTATGGTACAGTGGAACCTCTCTTAAACGAGTTTAATTCGTTTCAGAATCTTACTCGTTATGTGAAACACTCGTTAAGCGAAACAATTTTTCCCATATAAAACAATGTAAAATACAATAATGCGTTCCATACCGGAAAAAAATATTTCTTTATATTTTTAACGTGTATTAATGTAAAATTACATACATATAAATTGTTATGGAGCGTAAAAACCTAGAATGTGATTTCGATTTGCAAAAAAACGATAAAAGCTCATCAATATCGTTATTATACACCTCCAGTTCCATGGTATTGGCCAAAGATACAATCTCGTTGACTGTAGACTTCAAAGGTACTGTTTCAAACCCCTCAAAATCATTTGACAACGCTCATTAGCAAAGCTTCTTCCAAGCTGAAGTGAGGGTTCTCTTGGTAACCCCTTCCCACGCATTGTCAGTCATCTTGAGTCAAGCAACGATATGAAAGTGAGTTTTCCAAAACTCTGCGTCACTCGCTATGCGAAAAGTCGCTCGTTAAGGGAGCATTTTTTTCACAATACGTTTTGCTCGTTACGTGAATTACTCGTTATAAAGGTGCTCGTTATGATAGGTTCCACTGTATTATGATTAATTTAGAAATATTTTTAAATATAATTTCGTTTCGATGTAATGCCTATCGATTTGTATCAACACTAAAATAGTGCGGATACAATAATTGAAAATAGGACGAACACATTTTTGGTATTGCAATTTAAAACTATTTTATTTTAAGATTTTTTTTGCTAATAATATTTATTGAAATGCATTTGTAATAATAATTGATGCCAAAGAGATTGTGGAAAAGTGGAAACTATAATAATTGATATCCTTGTTAATTAATATTGTTATATTTGGAGTTTATACCTGTTATTTATACCGTTGGTAAAAACCAGGGACCACTCTGGAGTTTCGAACCTATGAAGATCTTCGCTTCGATTTTATATTATGTAGCTTTGTATATATTGATTTATATTTTTTGAAATAGTATTTTCCGTGATACAATGAGAAATCTCATTTGAATTTTGTTTTTTTCGATACAATTTGTTCACATCGAAATCGGTTATTATCAGGGCTTCGAACCTCTATTTTTTTCGTTCCGGTTCAAGTAAAAATATATATGTATATCGGTTCGGTTCCGGTTTTCGTTCCGGAAAAAATAACGGTGTTTAACTCGAATCCAAAAGCCCAGGAATTTATCGATTTGCTCAAAATATCTCCGTGACTCGTTTTTTTTTCAGCCTACCGAGGAATTTTAAAATCTCAAAACCCTATAGTGAATTACCGATTTGCACAAAATACTAGCGTGAACCGAAAAAACAACCGATATTTCCGTTCCGGTTCGAAGTCCTGGTTATTATTCCTTAATTTGATATTCTTACTTGAAATAAGTTTGAAATGTCCCGGAAATGTATTCCTCGTGTATGGTTGGTTCAATCATCAATATTTTAGTTGATGGCTCGTATGTACATTTTGAAATGAAGCAGCGGTCTAAGGCCAGTGCGCGCTGTATTGATTAATTTAAGTGTGTCGAAAAATATTATTTAAGCTGCGTTCTAGGAACCGACGACGCGACCTACCTAATGATCGATTGTTCCTCTGTCCTCACTATGCTTTGTATGAAGAAGTTACACTCCGATGTGTATTGTAATCTATTTTTGTTACGTATCTACTAATAACTTTATAATGTCATACACCCTCTCATTTCTGCATAAAACTTAAAAAACCTAAAAACTATCTGGAAATATGTCTTTAGGGCTTAACGTATTATTATTGTTATGTTGGTATTGCTCTTTGTTGCTTTATTCGCAGCAAGCTCAAATGTCACTTGTTTCTTCTTATTTTTCGTGCTGTAAGCTTAACCAAATTAGTATAGCATTGTAATCGGGATCATTTTCAACTTTTTACCATTCAAATATACTACATATTTCCTTCTTTCTAGCTTGCTATGTGCTTGACAAATTTTTGAAATAATTTACATTTCACAGTTAATACTAGCACTGAGACACAGTTCGCCCATCTCTGCGTCATGGTAAAAATCAGGGTTCTTTTTGGATCGAAGTCATATTTGTAACAATACAATACGAGACCAGCTTTAGTTTATTTACTTGAAAGCGTTGGGGGTCAACACGGAAAATTTAATTCAGAATTGTTCAACGCATCTAGACACACTACTATAAAAATTCGCATTTTGCGACGAAGATATACATTTCAGTCTCTCTTTTCTAGTATAGGTATTATATGCAAATACTTGTTGTAGATAGGTGGTTTTATAGTTCATTATATCATATGGTGATGAATATTGGTCTCTGAATTTTAATCATGTTCTTAGAATTGGTTTGTCAATACAATGAACATCAATATGTTCATCTGCATCTGTGGGACTCTATAACAATGCTCTGAATTTGCGTTATTCGACAGAAATAATTTCTTACTGCATACTTTTAATATTGCCCGCATATTTATTTATACGTTTATTATTTGTCCAAATAACATTTTAAATTCATAATATTAATTATTTTAGATACAATCAACGTCATATTACTTAAAAATCACTCAATACTAAATTAAAAAAAAATACAACTAAAATAAATCACTATTTTTTACCATTCCACTCAATACTAGGGCATCCATTCCCGGTTCCTTGATCCTAAGATTTCCTGGGATTGATCACTGGCGAAAAAATCGAGGAATTGAGAGATTCCAAAATAATTCTCAATACAGACCATTTTCTTATTTTTTTAGCTCCCCTCTTTGAAATTTTTCCGACGAATTGACAGTTTCCACAGAAATTCAAAAATATGAGACCGTTTTTTTTTGCTGCAGTGAATCCCGATATCCCTGGATTAGTACTAAGACGATCCGGGATTGGAGGCCCCACTCAATACTGTTTCGAAATTGCAGTTAACTGAAAAATTTAATGATTTTTAAAGTTTTTGTCGTAATAGGTTTGCTGTTAGTAACTAGGCATACGATGCGGGCTTTCGGTCGAGACACTGCCAATCTATCATAACATTCATAACTATGTATACGATATATGCGCACACAAGGCATCGAGCCTTGAACTCGCATTTTTTGTATTCGCATGAGCCTGTTCTGTTCCAGCCTGTGTTGATATAATATGCAAACCATTGTATACATAGGAATAAGTTCGCATAACCGCATAGCATTTGCAGCCATGGAAGACTACAATAAATTACAAAGCTTGGGCAGCCGCGGTTTTTGCTTCGTATTATCGAGTTGTGTTAGTGTTGGATTGAATCATGCCAACACACTGAATACGTCAAGATTTTCGAATAACTTTTTAATATTTTGTATAAAGCTATAAATATATGCAATATTATTGTACGGAACGCCTCCTTCTAAAAATAGAAAAGTTGTTTCATAAAAAGTAGTTTTAAAAAGCACTTATTTATCGATCGAGTGTAGCGCTTTGAGTTTGTCGACTCTTTTATCTGTAATCATGTATACACAATTCAAACATTTTCAGATTTTTGCGAACCGTCATGTGTTTTTTTGTATGGTGATGGAGGTTGTCAAAACTATTGCATTAATACGTACTTGTGTGTCACACAATCACAAGTGGGGAATATTCAACCTGTAAAATCTTAAAAAGTGATCTTTTGGCTGAATACCCAGTGGCGGATTGCACACGGGAGGCATCAGGCGCAATACAATTCGGAGGCTATGTTTTCCGGATATCTTAAAAACGTCAGAAACTTCCATGTAAAATTATAAAAATTCGAACAAAACGTATATGGATTACATAATATAACCTATTTTTGAGGCCCCTACGATTTGGAGGCCTCAAGCGCGCGCCTCTTGCGCACCGCTTCCGCCACTGTAAATACCAATTTTTATTTTGATCGTTTTCATCTTTCTTTATCTCGCAAACGATTGAGTTCGAACTTGCAATATAAAAACGTTCCCCAACCATGCATTAGATATTTATTTCCGTGTTTGCATTGTCGATAAGTCGATAAGATATCTGCCGTTCGAAAGCATGGATATTTGTGATTTCCCCTCAACATTCTAATCCTTAATTAACGGGGTGTGGCGAGAGTGATTAGCCAACCAATTGTCCTGTCTGAGCCCTATCCTTTGTAAAACTTCCTTACCCTCTTCGAAAAAAACTTTGGATTGTTGAAAAACTGAGGTTGAAGAGGAGAAAAGAAAAGGAGAAAAACCGAGTAACAAACAGTTCTCCTAGAAAAAAACTTATGCTTAGACATAAGGATCGGACATGGTAAAAAATACTTTATCGATGCAATACACAATGTATTGAATGATTTATTTATTTTTAATTTCCTACATTATTATTATTTTTGATTACACATAATATAAAGAATTGTATCGTGAACTCCTAACAATTGGGGAAATATGATTTGATGCAGTTTCGAATAGGTGTTTGTTTGCTTATGCTTTAAACCATGGTTTTTTAACCGGGAGCCTTGTGACCCCCCCCACAGAGATTTTTGTTATTTGGGGAGCCTCAGCAAAGCTTAGGGGGCCACGGGAAAATTTTCCAAAACCTAAAATTTCTGCATCCGCAAATTTCCAGGATTATAAATTTGAAATCCTCGAGAGAGTTCCCACGATGGTTATTTGGGCAAATACGCAAATTACTGTGATTTAGAATTTGAAATCCTCGGAAGAGCTAAAAAAAGGTTCCACGCTGCTTATTTGGGCAAATCAGTGTGTATTCAGCAATTCCTGGGAATTCCTTGAAATAGAGGGAGACAAAACAATGGTATGGAGGTCACAGAAAAATAAAGACACTCAAAAGGGGCCACGGGCCCAAAAAGGTTGAGAAACACTGCTTTAAACAATTCTCAATGTGTCATCCTTTACATTGAGAAGTCACTTGAACTTAGATGAATCCCCGATATTGTCAACTGAGATTTAGTATCTAGAATATTTTATATACCTTCAATGTGTTTATATACAAAAAATGCATTGTATTTTAGTATACAATTTTGTTTTTGAGTAACATTTGGAAGTAAATTACACATTTTTTATGTTATTCCAAAAATGATTATTTATAATGTGGTTCTCTGCGGTTGATATTTACTGGAAATTTTAATTATAAAGTAACCCAGTGAACTCGTTTGACGTAAGCGAGGAAAAACGTGAATTTTCGCACCGTTGAGTTTTCGGCTTGCTGCGGTCGGCTCTTCCTCGTCTTGAAAGCGGTTTCGCGTTTCGGTCGAAAACAAACAATCCGCTGACACATTATTCCGCGAGGGGGTACCTCCTCGCCGGTCGGAGCTCGGTGCCCAGCTTGCGCTGCATTCGCGGTCGAGGTAATGGATATGACATAGCTTATATAAGCGACCTTGGGCGGACCGAGAGCCCAAAATCGCGACTCGATCCGTGTGTTGGTGCAATTCGCATGCATTTTCGCTCGACTTACAATCGCTTCACTTGTGTGTGGTGTGCGGCAACATAATGAATAATATTGTTGCGTTGTTTTCGTATCTGAGGCGTGGAGTGGCTGTTATCGTCCGGGTTTCCGCGTTGGCCTTGAGGATGATAACACAGAAAAATACATAATGGAAATCGTTTGTCATCATCAAACATGTCGCCGAAATATGTGCATTCGTATACTGCGTTTTAAATTCTTTACGTATAAACTTTTTTCATTCTACAGATTTCGATGTCCATTTCTATCGATAATTTTCTATTGATAATTAACATTCAAACAACAATGTTGAATGCATTTTGATGTTAGAGGTTCGATGTTACATTTAAAGTAAGTATTCTCTGGCAATATAACTGTAGAAACGAACATAGTAAAACTCACTTTCCCTCTACTTTCGAACATTCTACTTTCGCACAATTCGATATTTCGCACATTTTTAGAAAATTGTTCTCTTTAGAATTTTTGGCTATAATGCAAAAATGTTTTGTTTCGGAAAGTAACGACTGGTTTGCCAAATTTAAAACGAAGTATTATTATTATTATTTAGATAATGTTGAATTCATTAGAGAATCGGCTGGTGCGGATAGATATGCTGGAAAAGACTTTATTTCCTCATTGTCCAAAATTATTGAAGATGGAGAATATACCCTTTGTCAAATATTCAATTTAGATTGGACTGGTTTATTTTTGAAGAAAATGCTTAATCGTACATTTTTATCAAAGGAAAAATCAGTTTCCCCTGGGCACAAATCTTTTAAAAACCGATTTACATTGGTTCTTGGTGTAAATTTAGCTGGTGATTTAAAAATTGATTCTTATGTTTGTTTATCAAGCAGATAATTCTAGAAAATTGAAAGGGAAAGGTACATACAACTAACTCTTGACAAGTTTATTAAAAAAAACATATTTTTTATCAAATACATAAGTAAATTTTGATAAATAAAGTTTTTAAAGGGCAATTTTCAGTGTATTTTTACATCCCTCTACTTTCGAATATTCAACATCCGCACACGTTTTCAGGAACTAATTATGTGCGAAAGTGGAGGTCCGCCTGTATATGAATATCGTCATTCAATATAGCAACTATAAATGATTAACTTATTTTGTATTGTTATCAGTAAGCGGTGGGCTGTCAATACTTTAACAAGTGTCTCACCTTACACCAAAGCAATCCTCGGTGTTCTGGGTTTTTTTTTATCACTCTGGTGGAATACATAAACAAGCAGTCGATTGTCATTTAAAACACTTTTAATATGTAACAGTATGTCATTTATCGTAAACTTATCAATGTAAATTTCCAAAAATGGACTACTGTGTATACTGAAGCTGTCCTAGATAATATATACGTCTGAAATCGCAGTTATGTACTTATTTGATCTGAGAATATTGTTTTCTCTTAATTTAACTAGAGGCTCGCCGGCCTTAGTAAAATTTAACAAGGGGCTCGCGCGAGCCCCTCAGGGCCCTCTTCAGCCCACCCCTGGTATCAGTGAAATTCAAGAAACATTTTTATACCTAAACCACAAAATAAAATGCAATGTATTTCTCTACAAATGTCTATTTATTGAATAAAATCGAAATTATACTAAAATTGTCGCTTAATAAACTGAAGAATATTAACGCGGAGCTTATACATATAAAATAAAATAAGCTCGTAAAATTAAACTTGATAACTTTGTTATTCCACAGGTCGTCTTACAAATTGTGACACGTTTCGTTTCTTGGTGAAGCATATTCAGGCAAACTATCGTATCGTAGTGTTATCTACGATTAGTCAATGCAGTATTAAATGTTATGTTAAAAATGAACACCACAAAGTAACCGTCATTAGAATCCAAATATAAGAATCAGTCTCTTGGAGAAGCATCTTCAGACAAACTATCATAGTGTTTATTAATTGATTTGGAATTTACTTACTATAACTCCATTATTGCTATTTATACCCTATTATCCTAGTATTATTTACGACTGTTCGGTTCAGTATTAAATGCTATACATATTACAAATGAACTTCGTATAGTATTGTGTATTTTACGCCACAATCCTGGTATATCTATTACACCTTCATCGCTTTATATTGCATACATACAATAATTTTCTAATCAAAAGAGCAATGTTACCTAATGAAAACATGTGACGTCACCGTTTCGTGCGGTCGAGTTGTGATGGTGATCTATTAAAAAGCAAAAGCAGAAATGCCAATTTGTAAAATAGATCTCAAGGTCTCTTCAATAATGCACCGCAGCGGCCGGCCAAGTGCAAGCGGGAAAAAGCTCGCTGGAAATTATTATTATTCTCGACAAAACATTTAATGCGCGGAATTTGCGTGGGCTCTGAACTTTTCCGGTGAAAAGTAAGGTTTAATTAATTTCTCACCAGCTCGCTCGGCAATTATTTTCATTTGTGTGTTGAGCGGGAATTATAGCGATATTTGACTGCACCGCGAAAGTACGCTAACTGCATTGTGGGATTGCAACACTTGCCGGGAACCAGCTAGTACATTATAAAACCTAAAAAATGACTAATTATTTGTTTATAGGGACAACGGAAGAACGGAAGGCGAATCGAATCGAAGCAAAATAAGTTCATTTATAATTAATAAGTAGGTACAGACCTCCCATGAACAAAATTACTGTGACTGCAGATCTTTGTTAGAACTATGTATGTATACGAAATAAATTCAGCGTATTTTCAGCGCTCTTTGGCGGTAATAATTTAAAGTCAAAACTGTTTATATACCATAATACAATACTGCAACTCTTTCTCCTTTTATCACATTTTATACAAAATAAAATAATTAGTGCCTTTTGAGGATCGCGTGAGTTGTGATACATCAACCAGATAGTATACGTAGTTCACACTTGTTCAAAGGATCGACCTAGTGTGAATGATTGACATTATTTAGTTTGTGTGTAAATCATATTGTAGGAGGTCCTTGTTATCTTTGTTTTTCGTTGTAATGATGTTATGTGTCCATTGCTATTTTTAAGCTACGCGGCCCTTTAATGGGTATGCTCTCGAAATTTATATGAATGACTTGATGATGATTTAGTCGACGGCAATAAATCAGAAGTGCTTAGGCGCAGATGGGTGGAATGGATGCGTGAGCTCTCAGGCACAGGCATCGTCTTGCTAATCTTTTACGGCGAGGCGGATCTATTGGGAATCGCATCGCATCGCATCTTATCCATCGTGTCGGTCGACTCTCGACTGAAGTGAAGTGAACGGCAGAAATATCATTATCGCGCATGTCTTGCAGATAATTCGCTTCGGCCCACGGTTAATGTTGGCCTTGTTTATTACTAGTATTTTGTTATGCTGGCGTGTGCTGTGACCATAAATCAACCTCACGAAGATAAAACGGCACACATCGATTGTTCTTAAACTGACTCTTTTTTCGTTCTATCTTTATCTTTTAAGCACAACAGTGCATGGCTAAACGATATGTCCCGTGCATCTCCGTATCGGGCCAACAATATGAGGAATCAATTATTTTCTTGATCGCATTGCGTTATGGAAGGCGGCCGTGAAAATGCGGCTGCATACACGTAACGGGTGGTGGTGGGATACTAGACAACCCACTTGTAATTCTTAAACTGACTGCGTTGTATGAATCGTCAACGGTAGGTTCGTTTGATACCGAATAGGCATACAATATGAATTAATATTTTTCGGCGAAAGCTAGGATATATGTACATATTAAATTCATTCATTTTAGAAATGATGGTCATTAGAAACACCGTACATTTGATAGCACTGTTTAACATATGCCTTTTCTTTTGACTGGTGGGATTCCGGTGTCCTGGACGTCCATCGGGTATATATCATCCAAGTACCCTATTATTAAAAACATACATTCATATATTTTAAGAAGGTAGTTAAAACTGTTCATGAAGTCTGCGGTATATTATTACGATTCGATTTCAACTCATAAAACTTCCGTCAACCTACTAGTTTTCGGCGGTTGCTCCTGGGACACTCAAACAATAAAAACTAAACACGTTTAAATAACTGGAAAGGAAAGCAATTGGTTGAAAAGCGTATGTTTTAACCACTGCAGAAGTCGCCCTGATTTGAACTGATATTAGAATTGAAAAGTTTGTCAATGAAAACTCATCTTTGATTGTGCGGCCACAAGTAAGTTAAGTCTCTTTGAATAGAATATGTATTTCTGAATATCGATGCGGCGGGGCAGTGTGGACACCCGACTTCTGGCGCAGCATAGTTTTTTTTGGAACACTCCCGCTCTCCGATCTGCAGAGTGCGGCCTGTGCAAATTTGTTGGTGTTGTCGAAAATACACCGGTCGTTCACCCAGCGGGCGGGCGGGCGGGCGGTGTTGCCATGTATTCTCCAACTAGCGATCGTCGTTGACTTGTGTTGATAAAAATAATGTATTATGTAACCGGCGACTCCTTGGCGCAGCGCTTCTCAACGCATCTTGCCCGTAAATAAATTTGTATTCGGGTTCCAATTCCTAAAAAAATATATTAAAAAACTTTTTGAAAGTATTTCGTCTTCACGTTATTCTTTTATATTGATGTGTCAAGTTCATGCATTGATGAAGTAAGTGTAATTCAGGTCGCGGAGTCGGAGTAGTAGATTTATGAAATCTTAAGTTGAATTGGTGTCGTCAACAATCGGCTGACTCTGAATCATATTTATTCGCTAGTTATAGTCGACGTGGCCTATTTATTTTGTTAATGTCATTGATGAAGTTATATTTTAATGTAATGGTGGAGTATGTTTTTTTGGGTTTTTAAAGGTTGGCACAGCCATCGAAAAATGGCGTGAAAGTCAACGACACTCGCGTACCGATGCCATCTCTTAGTACTTACTACTTATTATGATTCTTTCAATGTATTATATATTTGCGCTCAAAATGCAATTCATAACTGTAAAATAATTCATAAAAAAAAACATTCATAACTGACACGCAGGTCACCGTTTTTCAATCATTACTACGTGCCTCGTATTTTGTGTTAATAGTAATTATTGATATTAGTACCGTAAAAGCCTTAAAATGAATAGGTCTCAACTCTCATTGTTTTTTTTTATCAAATACTTTCTTATATCAATCCACTTAGGACCTTTGTCATTTTGCTTATAAATCAGAATTTAAATGATTTATAAGCAAATTGATAACTTAATTTGGGTTTTTAAATTCATTCAGAGACGATGTGCCCAATACCTAAATCTAGGAACGAAACAAGTAAATTAATGCCTCTTCAAAAACAAATTGTTGTAACGATAAAAATTAAATAGTAAGTGTGGAGAAAAAGTAGGCTTTTGCTGCACAGAGAAACTTTTTAAAACAGAACTGAAGGTTAAGAAAATGAGAGTTGAATGCAGGTCCTTAGGATAATAATTTTCATCGAAAAACAATAAATAGTTATTATACCTGTTTTATTTTCTCTTAAATATTAATGTGACGTTCACGATGTACTAAAAAGATTTGCATTCTTAAAAAATCATAAAACGTTTTCACTTATATTAATTCTTTGTTTATTATGAAAATATTTTTTTTCGTTTGTGAACCATGTTTGCCTTAGTATCGCGCCTTCCGTCTCTTTCTAATTTGAGTCGATAATATTTGCAAATGTGACGCTACACTTTATGGCCAAAATAAACACAAGGCATTCATTAATTCAACTGATTGCATTTATAAATGGGAAGTATATATAAAAATTGGCTATAAAAAGTTATAATAACCCTATTTAAATGTGTCAAAGAGGCGCCGAGCGATATTTTCGTAAATATATTCATCGATACAAAAACATGTGATTTATTTACTTTTCATAAATAATTTTCGTTGTTTCCATTATATCATAGATATTCATATATCGCAGTTTACGAACAAGAACATAACTAGCTGTAACAAGATTTGAAGTTCACATAAAATTCGTCCTTTTTTAATGAATCTTGCTTATTTATTCATTTTGTTTTCACGTAAACAAGTATTAAGATAATCATATTAGATAAATTATAATAAATTAAGTATACAACTAGTAAGCTATATTTTTCTTATGAGTGATAATTTTTATCAGCGAGACTTGCGATGGCATGACGTTGAAATATCTATTACAACTACAGCTATATTATTTCAATGTTAGGTACTTTCTAAAATGTCGTAAATATGTTATATTTAGTGATTACTTGTACAGTAGTTCTTTTAATATAAAATAAAAGTATTGATAAACCTCAAAACTATGATTTTACGATCGTTCTACTCGCGTCATATTCAATATTATGAATAAATTATATAAAAATCAGGCACTATAAAACATTTCCAATCTTGTGTCACCAACGTTTAACTTCATTTATTGAAGATGTAAACTTTGAAGAAGGCCTTAAAGGAATTTTAAATGAACTGAGCTATCGTTTAATTTCTTTGGCATGTTGTTTTTTAAGTTTCTTTTTTTCTCCGGCAATCTAAATCCATACAATTACAATGTATGATGCGATGATTAATACGAGCATGCATCTTATTTTATATCTGCGCGTTAGACAAAATCCACGGGATACAATTCGGCTCTGTTACTTACGTAAATTGTTTATTTTTGTTTTCGGGAATCTTTTAAATTTTAAATGACGTAATTATAATACTTTCGATGGATTCGGCGGTAACTTTGTGGAAATTCATTTTAATATAAAATAACAGATTATTCCACGTATTTTGCTACAAACTGACACGTGTTTCGCCTCTTTCAGAGGCATCTTCAGACAGACTACTTTCACAAATGCTTGCTGAAGTACGAGTGATTTTAATTTTACTATAAGTAAAATTTTTAATAGTAAAATTAAAACCATTCGTACTTAAGCAAGCATTTTTGAAAGTAGTCTGTCCGAAGATGTCTCTGAAAGAGGCGAAACACGTGTCACAGTTTGTAGCACAATACGTGGAATAATCTAAGTTATTTTATATTTTATATTACGTGATTATAGATAAACATATTTGATTCCTATCTTTGAAAAATTGCATGCCGGAAAATTTTATAGTATTTAAATGCCCATGATTAACATTACCAATATGTCGGTATGCGGTATGTTGTGCAATTCCTTTTGTATTTTATATTTGTGCATCGAAATATCGCATTGCCATCAATTTTTGAAAACCACCCACGGTCAACATTCAATAACTTGTCATACAGTTTTATTATATAATTTGGGAGACATTTTAGACAGAAATTGATTCAGCGTTGGGCTGCCAATACGTTAAAAAGGGGCTCGCTTAATCTCAAATTAATTCTTGGTGCTCTGGGGAAGAAGTGATTTTTTTATCACTCCTATGCATTTATATGCAATACTAAAATAAGCGATCGATTGTTACTTAATACACATATAATATGTAACAAAATGCAATTCACTGTAAACTTATCAATCTAAATGGTCAAATATGTACTACTGTGTATTAGAGATCCTGCGTCGAGACGCCCCGGGACAAAAGTTCCGGGACTTGTCGGGTTTTTTGCTGTCTTAAGTCCCGGGAATTGTGACTGTGATTTATAATGTGCTAATAACACGTACATTTTAATTTTGAAAAAAACAATTCTTGTGGTTAAACCCTCTAAAGGACTGATGTGTATTGAATGAACGCAGATATAAGAGGGTAGCCCCAAGAAAAACGGACACGACATGGTCGGGACAAGACACTTTCCCGGGGTACTAACAAAATTAAGTATGCATATATACAAGGGATCTGATAGAAAAACAGATGTTTGGGATTCATAATTTCGTAGAAGTTTCAAATACCATGTGTTTATAAATTGTTATATATTTTATTACAATGCCTTCATTTGATTTTTTTTAATTTTCGGTGTTCAATAATAAAATTTTATAGGCAAATATAAATTTATTTATAAAAATATGATAAAATACCTTCGCGAGCTACCGAAAAAGCCTCGGCGACCGTTTGACGGTCACTGGTGTATGAAAGAGTTGTAGAAAATATACAAGTCAGAAAATACAGTTCTGCATCTGCATGATCTGAAAATATTATTTTCTCTTGATTTAACAAGAGGCTCGCCGGCCTTAGTATAATTTAACAAAGGGCTCGCGCGAGCCCACCCCTGCATTGACTACTCGAGCACGCAGCCGGCATATCGAAAATGCTCACTATCGGAGTAAAACATCCCTGTTGTATGTATTTAGAGTCTTGGATGTGGAAATTATGCTTTTATGTTACGTAATAACGTGGTGTATTGCCGAAATGGTTATCGACTATACCATATTGTAATGCTTGTGTAACTAAAAATTAAAAATATACATTAAAATAGTAAAATTGATTGTCACCAAGCTTATGCACAATTCAATCTCATGTATTACAATATTGAAAAAGAAGAACTGTAAGTTCAAGTTCATTGTGACACTTGAATGCCTGAGGATGCCGATACGTAAACTACGGGTCGTTAGTGACAAAACGCATGGAGATGTACAAAATTTGAATTTAAGTTTTATTAACAGTTCGTTCCATGCAAAATATTATTTTTAATAATCTTCCACCAATTTAAAAGAGTATACATATTTTCACTTTTCACATGTACAGCAAAAAATACCAAAGATATTCATCTAGGATAATACACCTCACAAAAACCCATATCCTGGTACTCCAACAAGTGGAATACGAACCATTCTGATCGCATAACTGATAAACTGATTTATTTAATTTATGGGTTAATCAATATTTTATTGCATTTAGCAGTATCATTTTAATCTGCTGTAACGAGATATGTTCATTTATGCCATAATAATTCATTAATAAAAAGAAAACAACTAATCGTGTAATCTTTTCCAATTGACGACTTCAACATGCTTCAATTTTTTATTCAGTATTCAATCTTTACGAATATTAGATTTCTTAGAGACATTTTAGTTTATTTTACGATATAACATTGCTTAAATCGTTTCTTTGACAATTTGGTGAGTCATGGAAATGATATTTAGTTGTGTGGCTTTATGTAAGAGATAAATTGATTTTAGCATTGCCATATCAGACGGTATAAATAGAGTTAGTTGGCCACGCGTCATATTTTACTTCCAGACATCGCCATAGACGCGATTCGCACCTCATTGTGAACTAGTTTTTAGATGACTTGTGAATTATTGTAAGATACCTGCCGTAAGATGTCTGCCGGAGTCGTTGTTACATGTTTTTACTTTTGAAAAATACAATGTTACTCTTACAGACAGTCTGTAAAGTGTATGTAACCAATGGAACAATATTAGACGGTTCTATTTTTTACTAGTCTTCTGCACACCGTATAAAAACTACCAGGACCGTTTCCGTATAACGTGTTGGGACTGGATAAAATCTTTAATTGCCAATGCAAAAATTAAACACCACTTTAACTGAAGGATCGTGTAAAAAATATGCAACATTAGGCAAAAAAACTTTTTTTAAAAACTGCTACAGAACATTATTATTATGGCCAGTGAAATGTTAACTTGCTTCGTAGAAAACAAAGAATTTCATTCTATTAATAAAAACACAATATTACAAAGTAAAGACTTTAACTCCACTTTATTTAAAAAGATCAGGACCGGTTTCGCTCATGGCGAGCATTGTCAACTGATGCTGTCATATTGTGTTTTTGTTAATGTAATGCCCTTTCCACCAAGTTTTGACAGTGACACCCACACAAAGTGATTTCATTATACATTTTTAAATTTAAGATGAAAGTAAATTTATCTGTGAAGAATCTTAAGGAGAAATAACTTTTTAAAACAGACATCCGCAACCTTTGTTAGTTCTGTGACCAAATTATTACATTATGTCTCCTGGTCACGGGACGAATCGTAATATTAAATGATGTATAATATTTTACTACTGCTTATTTCATTTATTTATGTAGAATTATCGAAAAAAGATTAATTATTTATAGTGTTTTTTTTAATGTAATAATAGGGCTTGTACTTAGATACTTAAACTTTGAGTCTATCAATATATCGGATATTATCGGATCCTTACCCAATAACTGCGCTGAGGTGGTTCAGAGCCGGTCAAAAAGTATTATACTACCGTATACCGCCCGTGAGCCAGGGGTTTCCTATATATGCTTTAAAAAGATAGTCTATTATTCCATCATATAAAATGTAACGTAAAGGTAATTTGTAGATTTTTACTTTATTCATAACTAACGTATTGTTTTATTTTATTTGTTGTTATAAATAAGTTTATTTCAATGAAAAAACGGTTTTTTTCAATTAAGCAATTTACAATGTAAACATCATAATATTATGTACTCGAAATGTTCTCGTTTGTTGAATCAAAATTCACTATAAACTCAGAATACCTATAGTGTCACTTTTAATGTATTTTTCCTTATTCCCACAGCATAACTTATCAGTTGTCAGTTAGTGCTAGAAATAATTGCACTTTGTTAGATTATAATCAAAGGGTAAGGTAGTGTTACTGTTGCCGGAAAAATACATTAACTACTTCAAATTGTATATTACTTCAAATAAGCACAAAATTTGTTTTTGAAGTTTTTTTGGAATAACTTCTACGCCTCTGGAGTAAAAATCTTACGAAAGTTTTTGTTCTATGTAGTCGCAAAGAAAATGTTCAGTGTGTGAAAACATCCAAGACCTATTTTTTCACTCTGAAACCTAAATCCCGAAACAATGAAAATAATTTGAAGACGTGTCCAATAATGTGTTTTTTTCGTAATATATTATTAATTAACCGATTTATATATTACAGTCACTAGGAATAAACATGCAATGTCGGCAATTTATTTCTACTCTTTGGTTATGTCTTTTCGGATCACGATTTATGAAAATAACTACACACGAGATTATATTTATTAAGTGATTGATACAAAGTATTTTTGGCGTAGAGTCTTTACGATGTATTTACAAATTGTGGAAATTTCGCTTTATAACGAATAAAATCTGACTGCATATTTTTCTCACTTAAATTTAATTATCCATTATTTTTCTGTTTGACGTCGAATGAAAACATATCTTTTTGCATTTGTTATCCCTTTATTGAAACATACAATCAAATTAAAGCGTCGGCTTGGTAACATTGTTTATATTAACGTTATTGAGGGCAATTAGCCAATAAGCCCAATCTCTTAATTTTTATTTAAAAAAAATAATAAATGACTTTTTTATTTAACAGATTTTGAAAAGTGTTGATAAAAAAATCACAGAGCATAGTTTCCCAACATTTTTCGGGTGGCGACCACTTTTTATAAAAGCCATGTGACTAGGGGACCCCCGAGGAATTTGAAATCCTCGATTTGTTATACTTTTGCTCCAGATTGTCTCCGAAACTCCTTTTGTTGTTCAAATCCAAAATCGAAAACAGTTGGCGACCCCCCAGAAAACCCTTCGCGACCCCCAGGTTGAGAACCCGTGCAGTAGAGTAAGAATCTAAAAACTGTGAGTTATTTGAAAAACATTAAAAGAAAATATTAAAAAAATGTGTTCTAAAAAATATTTTTAAAATATCGAATAACTTTGACGCTCATAATTATATTTTTTACATAAAAAAACATTGTATGTTTGAAAATGTATACAAATGAATATTGAAAAATAATATCATATTAATTTGTAATTGGTATACCGTAGACGAGAAATCAGGCAGTACTGCGCTGCGCAGCCGTGCTGTAGTAAAACGATAGAACGCCGATGCACCGCCTCCTTGTTGTTGCTTCCAAAAATCATCGCCGACCATCCTCCTCCCCTTTCCTCGTCACTCTGCCTACTTCAATATGCTTATGCTATTTTTAGTTGCAATTCAGTTTTTCTCTTCTTTGCCTTGATGACCGTGGATGGATTTGTGAGCGTGTATGTATGAGCTGTTTTGTTGCGCTCGTTTGCAATGTGTTTTTTTAATCGCCTATTACCGCATTCGGACTCAGTTGCACGCTCGAATGTGTGCTATTATTCTTGTGACCACACTTTTCATAACTCTGTAATGCAATTCATTATTTTTGCCTCTTCGTCTTGAAGTAGCATTTATTATTTTCTTGTAAGCATTTATTCTCTAAACGTAGTATACATATTTTCTAATCCATGTATTTATTGTAATTGAATCTCACTTTCTTGCTCTACTCTGGTCGGAGGATATGAGTGCATTACAATAATTTGTATAACATTCTAACGTCAGAAAAATGTATGGTAAACACGTACTACATGGTACTCTTTCTCTTCCGAAAATTAACCAAATCCCGTAGAAAACAATGTAATTCTCTAAAAAGTTGAATTGCGAATACGGAAACATCGAAAAACCAAAGTCAATGGAATCAAATAAACAGATAATTCTTGCGAATTACGAAAATTTGTCGCTATGATGTTCCATTCGATATCTTATGTTGTATTTTTTTATACTGATGTATACTTAATATATATCAGTTTCTCTGATTCCCATGTTTGATATTTTGAAATTTTCCTATTTGTAATTAAATTTCTTTCAGAACTGCATTATTATTGGCAACATTTCGCCAACTCTCAGGAGTAGAATGTAGTAAAAGTAAGTAAAGAATATTTACCAAATGCAAAATACATAGTCAACTTTACTTCTCGTTTCCGTGTAAAAAATAGTTACCATTCCTATATTTCTACCGAGTTTTCTTTTATATTGTTATACTTATGTCCTTAATTCTAAAATATGTATCACTGACTAACATTACCAAGCTTGTTGCAATCGATTTTTCAGATCGATACGATTCCACTATATAGAAAGGGAAACTTGGTTTAAATTCGAGTGTTTCCGGGTGGTCACCTGAAATATTACATCACTCTGGCAGAATGCAAGGTTTTTTCTTCGGCGCATTTTCTGGTTTGTTTTCGTCTGTAGCTTTTTTTGAATGCTGTTTGCTGTCGGTTTCACCACGCTGACGTCGTTGCGAATTTGTTCTTGAACTTTGTCAGGAATGGTTCATTCTTGTTTTGTATGCAACGACGCCCGGGCTCTATCACCATTATTTTCGTCGACTTTTTTTTTCCGGCGCATCTGCAATGCTGCAAAGCTAGTTTTTTGCTATTCATTATATACATTGCGCAATTTTTTATGACTAATTCTCATGGCTTTGTTGTGTTTTTTCTTCCGAGGTGCATGCCTTTTCGTCGTGATGGATGCGATATTTTTTTGCGCGCTCGGGTAATGGTGTTATTATGCAAAAGTCAAGGTTGCCCCGCTGTGGCATAATAATTTCTGCTTGCTTTTGTTCTCGCAGGTTCAATCACACGCCAAATATGCTGCTGCTCTTAATGGGCCGATTCCGCTTTGATGATAAGCGAATCGACGCGGGTGTGTGGGTGCATTCTGATGAAAAACCTGCATGAATGATTTATGACCGTCATGTGGAAGTTTTTTCAGCACTAGGTTTCGCCTAGCATGAGATCGTTGCACATGAAATACGCCTTTGCAATAACAAAACCGACTGACTGGATAATGGCAACGAAAAAACTTCGGATTAATGGGTTCATTATATTCTGGGATATTATGCATGCATTTTTTTTATAACAGTTCAAGGACCGTGCTGTACAATTATGTGTTTTGAATTTATAAGCAATTTATTACAAGGTTATATTATTTGTATCTACGTTCAGATTTACCTGCTTTTTTATGCGCTCGGTCCAGGAAATTGCGTTGCAGGTTGCTGGTATCTATTTTGGTATCTCTGCCGGTGCAATAAAACACTTAAATTGCTATTATTTCCAAGAAATTTAGTAGCCTTATTTTATCTTCACCATATCTTTAAGTATTATACACTTGAAATATTGAAGGTGCTCGTTATCGTTTGTCATGTAAAATACATACAAGTTAAAGAAAATATCAGGGTATGAAATATTATAATTAAGTAAAACATTTTTTACCTATAATAAAAAGAAGAACAACGTGAATTTTCAAACGTATAATTATTAATTAAATTTGATAACTTTGTTGTTTCACTTACTAAAGTAATACATTTTTTAGTTTGTTCGTAAACCTTGCGATGTCCTGTCTGATGATGATGATGCTCAAGGAGGTTGAAACACGTGTCACATTTTGTAAAACAACAGGTGAAACAACAAAGTTATCTAATTTAATTTTATATCAAAAATGTCGACTTTCACAAAGTTACCGCCGAATGCATCGAAAAAAATACTACTTCATTCACTGGTACATATACCAGTGGCGGCCGGTCAATATGGCGTTGGATCAATGCACCCCTTGTATATGCTGGGGCGGTTATATTTCATGAAATAATATTAAAATATAACGCTTAGACCATTCACTCATTTTAAATTATTCATGAAATATAACCGCCCCTGCATACACAAGGGGTGTATTGATTCAATGTCACATTGACCGGCCGCCACTGACCTATACCAAATCGTTTTGAAGATGTTATGTTATTATAACAGATTAAGCGTGTATTATTGGTGCGCAATATACACAACTTTTTGTGTTTGAGGGACTCGCATGTCTCATCGTTCGATCAAATCGATTTGAATTATTGGATGGATTGATCGAAAGAAATCAATTTTTATAATTATCACACCAATCATCAAAATAATACTATAACATTACTTTACTTCCTACGATTTTTATATAAATATTGTATAACGTGTCTAAAATATTACAATAAAATAATGATTTTGTTTTTATCATGTTTCACCAGCGTACAACAGGATGTATTAATATCTTTCATGTTGCTTGTACGAATCGCTAGGCAATGAAATGTCTGAAGGGAAATTGGGATTTTCATTGGCTTCATAGAAAAAGGCTGTGATATTTTGTCATTTTTATGGTTTTTGATTGAAAGTGTGTGGTGGCGGCATCTAGTAACAGGAAACGCTCGTCTGACCGTATAATCGTTTCCTCGAAAATTGATTTCCCGTTCAAAAGGTCGGGGAAATTCTCTTTGATGTCCTCTGACATCTATTTTCGTTCTCCGAAACAAATTTGACTTTCGCGATTGGTTACATCAAACTCCCGAGCCTTCAACGTGACGCTGTCACAGTTTTGTTCACCTTATAGGTAAATTTTACTTTTCTATAAACCATTTTTTAGGTATACGATGTAACAACACTACGTCTTCGTCGATTTGATTGAATTTATATTTTTCCAATTAAGATTAGCCGTCACAAAATACATTCATACATTCGACCGGTGTTTCTCAACCTTTTTGGGCCCCTGGCCCCTTTTGAGTGTCTTTATTTTTCTGTGCCCATTCTTGTACCATTGTTTTGTCTTTGTTTTTAGCTATTCCAAGAATTTCAAATCCAAAATCACAAAAATTAACGGATTTTGGAAAAGTTTTTTTGCTCGTGGCCGCCCTAAACTGTACAGTGGCTCCCCTAAGCAAAAATAAATCTCTATGGCTCTTTTGTAACACGCTGTGGACCCCCGTTGAGAAACCCTGCCCTAGACTTTGTGGTTATAGTGATATAGTGAGTTATAAGTTTTCTTTAATAATTCCAGTAGAATTCTTATTGAACTTTTGACAAATAATTTATGGTTTATATATTTTGCGCGTATGGCAGATATTTTACAATGTGCAATGACATTACCATATCATTAAAAGGAAAGAGTATTACAGCTTTTATTTCAAAATATAAACATATTTTCTGAAAACTAGTAAAGAAGATTTTTGGGCGTGCCAACCATTTTCCATGACAGCTTAATTGGTAGAGGTGCAAGTCATTACGAAAATCGAATGTTTTTAATCAATGACTGTGATATATGTATAACGAAAATCAAGCATCGAATGATTTATGGGAGAATTCTTTTAATGAGTACTCCAGTGTATAAATACAGGCTACTATTGTTTCATATCCGCTTATGACAGTATATTAACTATAAGCGAAACAATATTTTCCTTTTATGGTGAAATTTCTGAGAATAATCATTTAGCCTCAATGTAAGGGATAAAGTTAAAGACAAAGATTGTTGCCTCGTGAACTGAATCGATGAGAAGAATATTTATTTCGCTGAGCAAATTGGCACATGCAATAAATCTGAAGTTTTAACATTCTTATAATCTTGCTGACAAATTAATTATCTTTTCTTACACCATTGAATCTTTTGAGTGATAATTACGAGTGACTAGTTCAACCAGGATCATGTTTATAATACTGATCTGGAAGAATCAATAATTTTCTTGCTGTTACCGCTAAGCAAACAGAGATGAGGAAGGAAGGCGAAAGCCGCTTGAACTTTGGCAATTTATTTTAAAGCATAATCTTGGATACTCAGTCCTTGTAATTTTTTTTCACAATCGCTGTTAGTGTTCTGAAAAGAGTTTCTTAACGTGGTAATTAATTGAAACCTTTTAATGATTGACAATGTTCAATTTACGAATAAAAATCTTGCAATATTTTTAATAAAAATCAACTGTCATAAAATAGTTTTTTAATCATATTACTAACGATTTCGCTAAAAGAAAAATAAGGAAAATATGTTTGAAATATGTTAATGAATCATTATTTCGTCCTTAATTGTCTTCATTTCTTGTTCTTTTGAGTTCGTTCATTTGTTAAATAAATTCTGATAGTAATAATATTTTTATTTTGTAATAATAACTCCAAACTTTAAATACATAAAACAGAACGATAGACTTTGGACATACAATTTTAAAAACATTCCTGAACCTTGATTCTTCAATACTAGTTGTAAATAAGGCGTTTGTAAATGAAAGAAAAAATGTTCACCATTTTCAAGATTATTTTAATATTTAAAAAGTTTAGGATAACCTGCGGCACGATCTTATTTTATTGCTAAAATTAATTAGTTCATGGTGAAAAAATAGCAGTGGAGTATTTTTGAATGTTGGTTGTTGAGTATCTCACCACTACCCGTTATGTGTATGCAACCGCTGTTTCACGAATTATTTAATAATATAACAACTATTATTTAATACAATTTAAAATTATTTTAGGATGGAAAATTGGGGTACAGCGAACGCAGCGTCCGCACCGGGTGGCCAAACCTATAGTTATGCCACTGTCATAGCGTCGCTATTGATATAAGAATTTAACTTTTTAATATTGTCTGTGATTAGGGCTAGAAATTTACCTTAACGTTAAGTAACTCCTGGGTTTACCCTTAATTTACCGGTAAAAGAAAAAAGGTAAACCACTCTTAGGTATGTGACTACGTTTTATTAAAAGCTGGGTACTAGATTGATATTCAAATAATTTTAAATATTTCTGAAATGAACAATATTATACATTAGAATACATTTTTTATGTTTTTACTAAGATATATAAATGAAGGATTGAATAATCATTTATTTCTATATATTATTGGTAAATGCCACGTTAGGTTGGGCTAATTTGGTGGAGAAGTTATCCATTGACTTATTGATGTATTTAATACAGGAAATACATAAGTACTTTTGATAGATGGTAAATTTTTTAAATTAAAATTTCATAAAATAAAAAAATATTAAGAATGAAAAGTTGCTCTGATAAAAAATAACTTTCATCAATAACAATTCTTCTGAATTTTGAAAATATTTGCCCTGCTGATAAAAACCACCCTTCTGATTCGATACTATTAGTAGGATATTTAGAAAAATGTATTCTTTAAGTTAATAATTACAAGAATAAAAATACACAAATAATGAAGACAATATAATCAAATGTGTAAGCACTTAAAATATACTTCTATTATAGATGCATAGTATGATCGTTTAGGTCAGTGTTTCTCAAACTTTTTGGGAACGTGGCCCCCTTTGAGTGTCTTTATTTTTCTGTGGCCCCCATACCATTGTTTTGTCTTTCCATGAAAATTATAATTTCAAAAACCCACCTTTTTTTATAGCTCTTCCGAGATTTTCGAATCTAGAATGCCAGTAATTTATTTTATTTACGGATTTACAAAAAATAGCTGCGCGACGTCCGCCATTATGCCCTTCCCTGTATCGTTTTATAAATGCCCGTGGCCCCCTTTTTGCTTCCCGGGGCTCCCCTAATCCCCGAAGGCTTCTCAGGGCCCCTCAGCTCCTTCCAAGGCCCCCTAGGGGGGCCTGGAGGCCCACTTTGGGAACCTATGGTTTAGGTGATAGATGCTTCCCATCGAATCCATGTGAACTTTGGAACAAGTACAAGGATGACATGTCAGAAGACATTTACATCGAATTCGTGTCAGTTCAGAGAATCCCGATTTCGAGATGAATGAAGAGATAAATAACCTGGCTTTGCTTTAGATCGAAGACATGTGTTACCTCATGTGCGGCAGTTTGTTAGTCAAGTTAGGAATTCCAACACCAGATCGTGGAATGAACGTCGCTTTCAATCGAGAATTGGAACGTGAACGTGAATATGATCGAGATTCATTGAACCAATCAGTTCAAACGAATGTACCACTGTTGAACCCACAACAGAAGGAAGTGTACAATACGTTAATGAAGGCAATTGATGATGGAAATGGTAGCTTTTTTTTGCCTCGATGGGCCCGGTGGAACTGGGAAGATATTCCTCATGTCATTGATTATGGCCACTGTTCGTGCGAGATCCGAAATTGTTTTAACAGGTTCTTGTTCTGGAATAGCGGCTATGTTGATAGAAGCATGCTGAACGGCTCATTCAACGTTGAAATTGCCGTCAAACCTCCAAACGACTGAAAAACCGACATGCAATATTGCGAAACACTCAGCAATGGCCGAAGTTTTGGAAGCGAGTAAAATCATCTGATAAAACTGGGATGAATGCACAATGGCGCACAAACGCGCATTGGAAGCACTCAACCGAACTATGAAAGATCTGCGCAGTGACTCAAGATGTTTTGCAGGCGCAATGATTCTACTATCTGGCGATTTCTGCCAAACACTACCGGTCATTTCAAGATTGACCGTTGCTGATGAAATAAACGCTTGCCTCAGCTGACGACAAACATGCGAGTTGCATTGCTAAACGATCCATCTGCCGAAAATTTCTCCAAGCAATTGCTGACCATCGGTATTGGCCGTGTTCCTGTCGACGAATCGAACGGATTGATTTCGTTTTCGCCGATTTTTTGCAATTTCGTCTCAACGAAAAATGGCTTCGTCACCAAAATGTTCCCGAACATCTAATCACAAAAATCACAATTGGTTGATTGAACGAGCAATTCTTGCAGCAAAGAACAAAGATGTGGTTCATTTAAACTTCAAAATCAAATCGTTGGTCCACTGCATTCCTTTAAATCTATCGACTGTACCACGTGAATTACATCGTTTCAATGATATTAAAATACTTTTCATTTTGAATTTTGCACATTTATTGAACATAATTCATTTTGAGTATTCATTTAAACTGAATTTAATTCATCCAATAAATAACACAACATTTATTGATTCTGAGGCGGTATGAAGTTTGTCGGGTCAGCTTGTGTATTATAAATAGTTGTATTTACTTTACTGGATTAAGTCTAATAATTACTTAATTTCTCGATTTATTTTACACGTTCTATTATACATTGTCATTATATGGACAAAAAATTGTTACTGAGTTCCACATTATATGAATTAAAGTTCAAAAAAAAAAAATAACTTCAAAAAGACGTCGCTTGTTTATTAAATTTTGTAGTATTTTTTCTGGAATATTTTTATCATTTACAAGAAGATGATTTCTGTATTTTAAAGGAAAATTGCAGAAGCTTGGGAAAGTTGATGTTAAACACTTAATAATTATGTATCTTTTTGTCTATAATTATTTTAAATTAAATAATTATTGTAAACTTTTTCAAATTCATATAATATTTTATTATATGATAGTAAATATTAAAAACAAAACTACATTCAGTTTAACCCTTTTTATCGTCTTGTGACATAAAAATTGCATTATTTTGTTATTTAAAGAATACTAAATATAATTTCCCTAGGTTTTCTTGATCCTCTTAGAAGTAAAAGCGCTGAGCGAGTAGCATGTGTCGGATTCCGATGCAGAACCGTACCGTAGGGATTTCTTCAGATAGAGTGGAAGCCACTTGCCTGTCATTAACTCTGCTTACCCAAAAAGAGGTCGCAGCATTCGATAAACAATCCACGATGGGACGCGAAGGGTGGGCGGGGATCTTCGTGTGGGCGGCGGATCGTCGGTGTTACCATGCGGCAGCCGTCGGCGCAGCACCCCGCTCCCGATTCGCACCCCCCCGCCTGCGTGTCGCGAGCGCCCGGGCTGATCGCTGCTCGATGCTCTTCCTTGAACCACCCTTCCGCCCTCCCTTTCGGCCCGCCCTTCGACCTCGACTGCCCCGCTTGCCTCGCGCCGCCTACGTCCAGCGCTGCCTCGAACGGCCGGTAAGCGGAGAAGCGGGTGCGGAAAGCGGGCCGAAAACTAACCTTACGCACAGTGGAACGGCGTCGTAGACGCATTTTGGCGCCGCGACGCCCCTCAACGGTTGGACCGCGTGCCTCTCTGCCGCTGCATCTGGAAATTCTCGCAGAAGCAGTCGGCACAGTTAAAAATACGTACTTTTTAAAAAATGCATTTCAATACTAGAGACATCAGCAGAGACGCCGCATACATATTACCGTGTTGCAAAAATATAAATATACATACAAGAATTTAAGATCTAAATGTTGAAAATGTACATATTTGATTATGTAATATGTCCGATTTGTTCTGTTTATGATTTAAATAATAATTAAAAATGATTAAAGAAATAATGCTAAACATTAATAAAACATTTGTATGCATTTCAATAATCTACGCTAGTCGCGATTATTATTATCAAAATCTCTACATTCAATTTGAAACCGTGCTTCATTGGGAAACTCAATTCTTCTTACATTCATTTTAATTTTTGAATTATGTCAATACGCGGGGGTGGTGGGTTGTGCCGTTAAAAATATTTTTGGCAAATTCGTCGCTATTTGAAGTGCATTACAATATGTGTATCAGTTATTCAAATAGTTACATTAAAGCTTACTGGCGGATTAATGATAAAGAAATTCATATTCTTAATAGATTTTGGAAGCGACTTGGTTTCTAAATATTTTTTAAGCATTTCTGTGTTCTCTTAGTTGTCTAATACAAAAAAAAGATTAATCCGTTTTTAAGTATTACACAACCCTAATGCACAGTAATTATTGAACACTGCCAAAAATACAAGATAGGCTGAGGTAAGTCTTCATTCGCTTGATATGTTTGACGCTAAAAAATATCTTCACACCAACATGATGACACGCACACACACTACTTTTCTGCGCATGCGATGATAGAGAACAGTTAAGTGTGTGAGTGTGTGTGTTGCGGTACAGAAAATATCAAGATCAGTACATCATTTATTTAACAATTTTAATTTCATAAAACGTTTGTATTTTTTTGAGTAAAAGATAAAAAGCAACGTTGCTGAATCGGGAATTTAATGAACTAACAATTGTCACCAGGTGGGTCGTAGACAAATTTATATCCCTTATCTTTCGAGATATGCCCTGCTTATCCATCATTATCTTTGTTGTTTTTAGCTAGACCAAAATATGCGTCTGTGTAAGGTAATAAATATTAAATATGCGTTTTATAATTTTGATACATTTTTATTGTACTTATATAACATGAGTGTGTTATTGTATCTGTACTATCAAAGATAAAAAAAAATATGTATGCGGTTTGTAGGTATGCAGCATGTACGCGTAAGAGCCGTGATAACGTTTTAGTGTATCGGGGACACTTTATCACCAAATATTTGGGTCAATGTTACTAGTAGCCGAACCTTCAAACGCATTTATACTAGCGTTGTTCTTTTTTTACTTCTTACGTGTCCTATAACACATTTCAATAGTTTAAGCCGAGCTTAAGTCGTATGAGATCTAAATTTTGACGAATGAAAATCATAAAAAATAAAATTCGATTGAAAAATTGAGAACATTCACCAGCGATCAAGTTGATGAAAAATTCAACAGCTCCCTTGCGAATCGTAATGGTACAGAAGTGTTGATTACGGTATGTAAGGCAAATGAGCCTTTAACCGAATTATTTTATTCCCATTATTTCTAAGCGAAGTATTTTTTTTTCAGTTTATGATTCTACTTTGTATCAAAGAAAGTTTATTCACAACTCAATTCTGGTAATCATTTGAAACGGTTGGTTCAACTAAATCATCGGTGGATAATTCTCGCGATGAGCAAAACTCATAACGGTACGAATAAATAATGTAGAATTAATAGAAAAGGTGCTTTATTTTATGGACTCACTTCGTATAATTTGTGTAGCTAGCTATAAGTCACTAAAGTATTTTTTAGTGGTAAGAAGTGCTTAAAATTGTATTTCAATTATCAATCTATTCGACGAATGTCCATATTCAATAAAATAGTTATTTATATTCTGTAAAAGATTGCCGATCCGCCAATTCAGTATATTTGTTGCAGGAATTATGAAGTTGACGTACTTATTATTTATTTATACTTTTTTGGAACGCGAGAACCGTTGAATACCATCACTAAAGTTTTCATAGTTTTGCATCGTTATCGAAGAACGGCAATTCCATTTAACGTAGAAGGCTCTACGCCTTTCTACGCCGCGCCGCGTCTACGGCGAGGGGGTAGCAGGCTCGCGTCTGTGCCGGCGGGCCGAGAGGCGCGGAGGCGTGCAGTGAAAGAGACGCCGAGGAAACACCTCCTATCGCCGTCCTCGTCCTTCCTTCGTCCTCCGGCGTACGTTTCCCGGCCGCTTTTCCGCATTTCTGTTTTTCCGAGAAGCCGCCGCGACGGTATATCTTCAGTCAGCGCTCGCTACAAGCGAACGACGCTCTCTCGGTCAGTAGGCGGTATTATGCCCGCGCGCGGCGACGCCACCTGTAATGCTAGCGCCGCGGACACTTCGGCTTGTCCCGTTGAGATGCAGCGTCGATCTTTCCGTGCGTGAGTGATCTCTGATCGCCGATCGGACGCCGGTGAGCGCGCTGACACGCGTGTGCACGCTAGCACGCTCACGCTCTCTCTCCCTGCGTATTTATGCGAAGAAAATTCACAACGAAGTGAGTTACAATTTGACATTTCAATTATTTTTTATCCACAATCGGCAGCGTACTCGACACATATTGCATTCTCATCTCATATACGATAGGATGTTGTTACTTTTGTTTATTGTTTTGACATTTCAACTGATCAAATTGGATAAAAAGACAGGTAATGTACAAAATGTATTCAATTTCTGTTTGCCAAATTACTCAATATAAACAAAACATTAGTTTTGAACAAGAAACATAACATTCAACGTATTGAACGCATGTTACAAACTTTAAGTACATTTCATACTTCTGGTTCATATTTTTTTGAAATACTTTTATTTGTGCTAATAAAGTGATTATTTATTGATAATCGGTGTGCTTCATATTTTAAGAAAGCTTTATTTTTTCAATGAACTGTAAATAAAACAGTACGCAGAAGAAAGATTGATCGCAGATTCTTCGCAAGAAATATACTACAATTATGATTAAACTTTGGTCCGGTTTTATTTTGACCATCATATGCAGACTATATATCTTAGAAGATCTTGTAGAAAGATGCATTACAATAACGACTAGCAAAATATCAGCTATATTTCTGCGTTTAATATTACTAGCATCGGTGGCAATGTGTGAATTAATGGTAAAAAGTACTGATGCAAATTCCTGAATGAGAAACGTTTTTTAACGGATAATAAGAAGTTATAGAAATGAAGTTTTAGTAGTCTGGATTGAGAGCATAAAAGTAAATAATCCAAATTATACCCGAAAATATTTTGCAACATTAGAATAAAAATGTTGTCATGTTTATGGCGACTACGAGACAAAACAGCTATTTTGTGAAAGTTCTATATGTATCGATACGCAGTAAATTTGAGACAGATAAAGCACTAAAACATGTTATCTAATCAGTTCGATCTTACGTTAAACGCACAAAAATTGCAATAAAAAAAAACTTCTAGGCAGATATAAACATGTATAATATTATAATCTCTTACATATTCTATGAAAAAACAAGTTCCATAACATGGATTTTATTTTGTTTATTTTCAGCATTTCTGCATGTACAATTGAAGGTATTATAAATTAATATTTAAAAAAAGCAAGTGTTCAACGAGTGATAATCCTAGATTCAATAAAAAATGACCATGGGGTATTTTTAAACTATGTTTACCTACATCGTATTAATTATATTATGTATGCTTTCTATATATCTTTGCGAGATGTGTCACACTATTATTGAGTTCAATGTATTCGATTTTTTGGCGGTTCAATATTGTTTTTGCTTCTCTTGAAAACGTGTCGATAAAATGAAATTAAACTCGTGCAATTTTTTTTGTATTATATTATTATTTTGATGTAGCAGCTGTTGTGGATGTATTGTAAATTAAAATGAGGGATAGATTAATAAAATCAATTGGTGAGGATCTAAACTAAAACAATAAATACGAAAAAAAGAGTTTGTCCAGTTACGGGAAATAAGGAAATAAAATATGTAACATTGTATATTTTCAATATTTACGTATTGCGTGCGTTGTGTTTATTTTTATTTCTTAAACAACTTGAATTAAAGAACTTCCTTACATTTGAAGATATGCCAATTTTAAATATCTCCAATATTTGTATTGTTTTTTAATTACTATCATCCCACCACTCAAGTGATTAATCTAGTTATATGGTTGTATGATTTTTACATGTATAAAATTTATATTATAATTTTGCTGTCTATAAATGTTCATTTATACTTTTTTACAGTTTTTGTACTTATACATAATAATTAAATCAACCATTAAACATATTTTAACGTAGTTAATCGTTATATAGAATGATGCAATGTTGTTTTTATTTTTATTTAAAAATGATAAAAAGAACAGCGTAGAGATGCAGTTTTGTTAATCATTTTTTTTAAATGAACTCCAAAAAACGATCAAAAACAAAAAAATTCATTTAAAAATAAAACAATATATTATAACTGTATTTGTCTTTTTTATAAGAGGTTGTAATGAATAACTAATCGTTAAAATATAATATCCAGATGGTATTATTTTGGTCCACAGACTCTGGTTATGTGAGTGGTCACTTCATTAGTTTTCTTAAAATGATATTAATTGTCGAGTACGAGGCATAATTTGACACCGCTTCGAATGCGGTCGGAATTTAGGCACACCACGTTAGTTAGATAGGTTATAAAAATATCGTTTTTAACGCAATATCGGCTCGCCTCTCATGCTGCATTTCGACATGACCTATATTCGTGTTGATAGGGCCTGGCCCAGCGTGCTTGCGTTGCGAGTTGCGAGTTCGATGCGTTTTATAACGCATACAAAGCGATCGCGAGTCGCGATCGTTCAGTTGGTTGTGCAACGCGACCGACATTGTGTTATAAACCGCTGCGACGGATTTTATAACTCATTTATGTTCAAACCTAGTTGACCTAGCGATGATGTTGATACTATCACACTTTTTACGTAGCATGAATCAATTTTAGAATTATTGGTAAAATATTTGGCTAAATTAATTTGGTATGTTTTAGATCGAAAAGTGTGTTGGTCAGGACGGATTCCGATGGATCAGTGCAACGAAAAACTGTGACGTTATTAGGAACGTTGACATTTCCAACATTAAATGTTTGAAAGAAGTAAAGGTCAATGAAATGAAACCAAATATGTTAATGACATATCTTTCATTTGACATGTTATCATATTGACAGTTTTCTCTCGGTCTATGAGCATTTTCATTACATGCAACTGATTTTATCAGTTGAAAATGTAAACCATAATAATAATATGCACGTATTAGTTTCATTATTTCTCGTAAACTATTCGTTCTGTTGTCGAATTTTAACAACTGAAAGCAAAATATTGTTTTAAAAATTGTATTAAATATACCAATAACACGTATTGTGATTAATAGATGTTTAATTTTTGCTCTCCGTAATAATTGCTTACCGGCTCTGATGTCGTTCTCCTAATCTGGGCCCCAATCTTTCCGAATACGTCGACCGAGGTATTTTACATCAATTGAAAACACTATCGCTGCCAAAAAATGCAGCAAAGAAATGAGCTAATAGAAAAAAAGTATCGTAAATGTTTACTTAGATGTTCTGCAAATGCATTCGTGCAAGCTTTGTGATACTATTTGAGTCTATAGTAAATAAAAACATCGAATGGACTTTTTCATCCTTTTTCCGTCCATTCTTTGTGATATGATACGATCTAGGTGAATGTACAGTTCAAAGTATTGCTTAAAAGTATTCAATTGTCATGTCTTTCAGCACTATCATTTTTACTCACTGCGTTATATATACATACATACACGGCAGTAATTTCGTCAAATGGAAGCTTGAGCATTTTTTACTCGACATGATTCATTAAAAGTTCCAGGAGCAGATAGCTGTCTTTTTTTTACACTGATCTCGCTTTTTATGATTACATTAATATTACAACATAAATGCAACATTTGGCAGAATGCACATGCTTATTTCAACAAAGTAAATGTTTCACGTGAGACGCAGTTTTTATTTTTAAAACAGCCGCTTTAGCGGATCGACTTGCTTACTGTCAAGTAATATGGCCGTTGACAAAACGAATTTAGTTAAGTTTCTCATAGATTTGTTTAATGTTTTTGTATGCTTCTTCTCACATTAAAAAATAGACGTTATGTAAATTTCTCAATATTTATATATTTTGAAATATGTTCCACTTCAATGTGTAGCACATTTTTTTACAAATAAAACACCATTACGAGAACTGGAAGTTATTGAGTAGTTCGATTTCTTCTTTACTGGGGAATGTAAGAATTAAAGTATTGTGATGGAGGAAGACTATTTGTTGGATGATTGTTCTTGCTACGCCAGCTAAAAAAGAGGAAAATAATTGATCTCTGATCTATTTTGGTGTAATGTCCGCATAGCAATAATACTTGATGACTTTCTGGAAACAAATTTTGAGCGACGTAAAAGTTTTATCTAACGTTTGTTATTGTAGAAGTTTATTGTGTATATCTTTTTTTTAATGTTGAATTACAATTGTGAGATTCAAAGATGCTAAAGCACTATAAGATGTCGAAAGACATTATGGATTGAACATATGTGATATTGAATATTTTTCAAACATTTATTAATTAATATTGGTACCCGGAAATTGAGATAAATATTTTATATTCAATAATATAATTATAACAAATATCTGGTAAATTGGTTACCATTTATACGAGGGATGAATAAAAATAGATGATTTATTTTTCTTATTATTTTGTAAAGTTATGATTAACTGAAATCTATTCAATGACAGTTGATACAGTTTTTTTCTTAAAACATCTTAGTGAAGATGTCTTATTTATAGCAAACATCTATTCTCCGAAATAAGTTAGTCGCAAATTATCAGAATGCATTATTTTTATGCAATATGGCGTGCGTCATATCCTGACGACTACTCACTCATCACAACTTGCCGAAAATAAAAAGCAGAACGAATCGAACGAAAAAATACTTTGTGCACTTTTGTAAGACTTACCGAAAGGTGACTAATTCAAAATACCAGGAAATGAAACTATGTTGCTGTTGTTATTTTCTCATCCAATTAATCTGACACGCATTTGAGATAAAAACTCTTTTTATACATAAATGTTTTCGACTCTCAATTATAATGATAGCAGCTCCATCGGCGATTGCTTAATTATTTTTCGCATGCTATTTTATTATAGTGATGAATGTTTTATATAGCATTTTTTTACGCGATTAAGTCTATGAATATCCTACAATAACTGTATTCGATGATATTATTTATAGTTTTGTAAATTAATATTATGAAAATCTGAGGCTTTTCTTTTTGCATGTTTCAGTTTTCAATATTTATGTCGCTTTTATATCACATGTGTTTTTTTCTATCTAGAGACAAGAATATATACTAATATAATACATATTTTTACGGTATATGCAGTCTGAGAACGCTTCGTTGATTAAAAAAACACGTGCCACTTTTAGTGCCACAAAAAATATAACTATCAAATCCACTCTGCGGAAAATTCTAATATAATGAATTTGTAACGTTATCGTCACATATATCGAGCACACGAAAGACGCATGATACGGGAAAGTAATTAAAATAAATACTTAATATGTAAGTTTTCCTTCTAGTCGGTTGCATTGCTGTGATCAGATACTTATAAAATTTCTAAATATGTTTATTATTCATTAAGCTTCTCGTAGAGTTGAGTATTTCAAAAAAATATTTCAGAAAGAATAACTAAACAGGATAAAAAATAATCAATTTTCTTATTTTTCTGTGTATAAAGTGATATCTAAATTTTAAAAAAAATCATACATCTTTCGCTTAAAAATGATAATTATAATAAATTAGATGGTAGAAAGTGCGCATTTTATATGGACAATTATTCATAATGTAAGATTACACGCAGTAGCAATAGTATGCAAATTCTTACTATGCCGCGAACGAAATTGCTAAGTGTATGTGTAGGGGGATACGCCCTCACCTGCCGGTGGACATTATGTATTTGAATTAGACAAAAAATTATTACCTTTCGTCGCTTTGATTTCGACCATTAATCACAAATAGAATCTATCCGTTATGACATTTTGTAGAAGCATTTGCAGCTGCTTTTTTTTTTTTTTAACATTCAAATGACAACAGGTGTCAAAAAATACTTACAATTTTATGCTTTGCCGTTCACCTTTATGTATGAAAATATCTTCGAGGCAACTACTGCTAGATGATTATGACTTCATTTTTAATGCAATATGTCCTACTCGATTCACTCCGTTGATTTTCTATATTTAGATGTATAAAAGCAGCTTGTACAAAAGTTTTTATTGAAGTAACGTTTATATCACTCTGGTAATGCTATTTTTATACTTTAATTGATCCCAATTCAGATGGGGCATTATTATACTCAGAACAATGAGAATTTGGATTGCTTACAAGTATAATAATATAGTTTTGTCTATATTTTTACAAAACCAGTTTTTATGTATACTTTTTGTAAACTACTCTTGTTTTTTTATGATGTCAATATATAATTATATTAATCGATATGAAATATTTGCTTTATTAGTTATAATTACAGATTTCAAAACAAAATTCAATTGTAGATTATTTTTGATTGAAAAGAAACGATCGATTTTTAAAGGATTGGAGTCTAGCATTATAACAGTATATCTAACTTTAATTTGAAGGTGCTCTTAATGATGCTGCACGTAAGGTGTCGATCCATTATATGGTCTTAAATTAAATTTATCAATATTTGTTAAACTATTCAAAGTCAAATTAAATATATTTTTTTATTTGAAAATCAGTTGAACCATAATTTTTTTTTTGAGACGATTAAAATATTGTAAACACTCAAGTATTCTTTTATTTGTTATATCCAGCATATGGCGCCACGCGTCGCCTCCGTAATCTCCTGTCTGCCCCATTTTTTTTTGCATCCTCCCATGAAATGCCACCATTCCTAAGCTCCGTCGAGTACATCCTATGAATAGTCCCCGATGATCGTTTTGGACGCTGAAATCTCACCGGTCGGATGATGACACAATTAGGATAGAGGCTCTCTGGAGGCATCCGCAGCACGTGACCCACCTGGTTTTAACGTCTCCGTGATCAAGGCAGTGCTCTGTCTTGTTAAGTTCTCTAGTCTTTGAGTTCATCCCGAAATCAAACCACTTTACCTCCAATATCGAATGCAAGCATGTATGTATTATCAAATCTTCTGGGATATGTACTCTGGGGCACCTGAAGCTGTCGACCTTCCCAATAATCTGTCTTGCGCTGGTCAGGGTCCTATCAGAGTCACTAAAGGTTGGGTCATCACATTTGTCTCGCTAAGGTTTATTTTCAGACCATTGCGACCTGAGTTAGTTCCTAAGTATCTACATTTGAACACAAATTCATAAATATTTTGAAAAATCATTTTATGGAAGTGTCACTTCATGGACTCTAACTATCAACCAGGCAATCGAGTAAGAAGAAAGTCTTAGAACCTTTGTACTCATCTGCACCATCGGACAATTTTGTTGTTTATTCTTACATAAATAATGGTTTACCCGTTTCGCACACAGCAAGTGACATCTGCAACAATACTTTACAGCAATTTATGAATTGTCAATTATATGTTCTTGACCGATATCATTTTTATGGGGAAACAATTCATTTCACAGAAAGCGATATCGCATGTATCAGATTGCATTGTGCGTGTCAGCCTAATATTTAATTTTTGATAAACTTGATCTGTGGTATTGCAAACCTTCAAATATCATGAATTACACACGTGTTTAAAGTTTAGTTGCATGTGTAATATAAGGCTGTGTTATATTTTAAGTTGACCTCAATATTCAGTAACAGTATAACATTTAATTAGCTAATAATTACTACCGACAAACGGCTGCCAAGGAGGAAACATAAATCTTGTACTCAAAATGCAAAGTCAAATGATGGCCGACTTTAAAGATTTCAATACCAAATATGATAAATATTCTGTAATTATTAATGAATTACCAATAGCGGTATTGATTTTTTTTTTATAACGTTACTGATTTTATAACATTTTTTTAAGAGATTTGTCGAGAAGTTTGATTATTATGCAGTAGTGAGTAGACGATTAATCGAGACAATTTTAATTAACAGTTCGCTTTTAGCTTCGTAGTCAAATCTTATTTATACGGGTTTTAATGTATTATAAATTCGTTATTTTTAATTAGTTTAGTACCAGCAATCCGCTCGCTCACCAAAGTATGTTCGATTGATTTTAAATAATAACAATACCTCAGTTCAAATATACACTATTTTATTAAAACATTGCTTATAATCAATGTTAAAAGATTCACAATTATATAATGAATATATTTTGCCACACAGATTTTGAAAATTGGGCTTTATGTTTGTTTGACTTGATGGTTAATAAAATATTGTTTTATACGATGTGTGTGCAGTCTTTTTATTGTTTTGTTTATATGGTAACATAACCACACGATTTTTTTCTTAAAACCATAAAATAAGCCAGACTATCAAAAACATCGAAAGTCAATTGACTTTTAATTGATATGACATAAAGCGGTTAATCGTTTTCTTGAATTGGTTTGATTGTAAAGAGTATAACATGACTAATGTTGAAAATGTTCTCGACCAGGACGTAACACATATAATTTTCTTTGGCAATGAGATGCCGTGTTTTATATGTTTCTTTCCATTGAGGGGTGATAGTGATAAATGTAACAGATGATACCTATTCAGTGGATGCATACATCTAAGATATTTAATAATAATACCGCTTTTCATGATTTGTATATTCGACATCTTTAGTGATGGGCCAGTTTATTGATGGATTTATGAAAAAGTTTTAACCGTGATCCGCCTATTGGCTAGGAAAATTGCCTGTACAGCAAAACCCCCATTTACACTAAAGTCGGGAGCGTGTAATTTGGAGTAGTGTAATTGGGTGAGTGAATCTCATACAAAATTAGGGATTTTGTTTTAATGCAAAACTAATATTTCCCATAGTTTTGCAAAAAAAAATATAGACGAAATATTTAATTACTAAGTGATAAAATGCAAAGCGCGCGCAAAATCCAGCACACATACAGTCGCCCGGCTATGCGTTTATAGCCTGGCACGTGTTGTATACACAGACGCTAGTCAACATTTGAATGTATGCACCGCACAGACGGCCGTCTCGTAGCAACGACAGTGGAATGCGACCGTTCAATTGGGGGATTTGCGTCGAATATTTCAAGCCAGCGCGTAATTCGGAGTAGTGTAATTGGGGGTTTCACTGTATTATTTAGTTAAAGCTCCCTGAGTCTTCGCTTCCTTGTTTACCTGGTACGGAAAGTGTCTGTTGAATGATATGCATGTAATCAATCCTTGTAGTGCAAGGATGATTAAAAAGATTTATTATTTTTCGTAAAGTTAACGGATACAGCGTCAAATTTAACCGTGTATGTATACTCACGCATTTATATAAATAAGTACGCTGTCGGAACGGATATGCGTTCAAGGTTTATGAAATAATCTATTCGATGACGTGACACACTCGTGAGACTTGAAGTTTGGCGCCTTTTGAAAAAGGGTCGGGTCGAGATACGTTTGTTTGACGTAGCGAAAAAGACTGGAAGCTCTCTTGTCATCTATTCATGGCACGCTGGTCTTATTTTTCAGTCGTTCTTTGTGAGGCACCGCGATCTTTTTACATGGCTATTGTAGGCCACGAACATGCAACTAGGGTCCACTCTTCTCAACTAATTCACGGTCAACCTGTATTTCGGAAGGTATTAGATGGTTAATATTTATTACGGAAGCGATTATTTGATGTCATTTTAAGGTCCAGTGAAAACATGTAAATTTTTATACAAATACATACTTTAGGAAAGTATATAGTTAAAACTCTTACTGTTGAGTTGAATTTTTGGGTAAGGGATGGTTTTCCACACTTCGTATGTTGGACACTGGTAACTTAAAATTATTATTTTTTCTTTGTTTACTGTTTTAAAGTTAAGCTAAACTTTTTCAAATATATTCGTACCTAATGTTGGAATATTACGATTGCACGCCACTGGCTTTACACCTATTTTTTGGACATTTATGATCACAAAATTAACGGTAATATATTAAGTATTTATAATAGAGATAACCGAAGTTATTTTTTTATCCTTGTTCGACTCGTAAGAATTTTTCTTCAGTATGTATTTGAATCGTTCATGGATTCATAGCAGTTATTTTTATTTTGTAATTACAAACAAATAATTCGACTCGTAAGAATTTTTCTTCAGTATGTATTTGAATCGTTTATGGATTCATAGCAGTTATTTTTATTTTGTAATTACAAACAAATAATGCAAGCGCATATGATTTTAATGATTCAAGTAATATTGAATTCTTTTTTTCAAATGTTACAGTGACTGATATAATATAACCTATGCGTTTGTATAATATATTAGCTGATTTTTGTTAATTTTTCCTGTTTTTTTTTCATAAACAAACTGTGTATGTTTTATTTGAACATTAAATTTTCATCATCAGATTCTGGTTGGTCAGGATTGGACTACGTGTAATTTTAATTAAATATTAATGCAGAATGCTGTTGGGGAAAAGCAATGGCGCGCAGGAAATAATTACCTGCAAGCATGTTTGTATCCAATCGATGGGCACTTTTAAAATTGGGCATGGTAATAAATAAATCTAGGCTTTTAATGAACTCTTTTTTTATAAATTACCCAGATGTTTTTTTAACCAGTCGGACCGGTCCGTGTGTGCGTGAATTTTTTTTGCACCTGTTTGATCAGAATGTATGGACATTATTTCAGAAGGCATTTATTTCCTTCGGGCGTTTCGATCTAACTCGCCTAATATGTGATTTGGCGGATAGGTTATGCGATTGGAGAATATTCATTGAACCACATTATTATAATAATCCAACCACCGATAATAATGATATCATAGTGTGTTCGAGTCACTAGTCTCTGCAGGCAGGTACACACATATGCGATGTAATAAAAATATTGTACTATCAGTGCACAAATCATTCAATTAAGAATGTATTTTACCTTACCTTGACATCAAATCATATATAAATTATCATGAATATGTGTTTTAAGACTGAAGTTTCACTCATGTTTACGTACACCTAGAACCTTTCCAAGAAAAAAAAAACTAGTTTTGTTTGTGTGTTTATAGTATCTTCTCGACCATTTAAATGCTATTGTATTGTATCTTTCGTACGTTTTGTAAGATGGATTTTTTTGTCGTGCAATTTTTCAATTTGTATTCACCAGTTTAATTTTAAAGAAGCGACAGCAACATTTGGTTATCTTAACCTTATTACATAATTATGTCAAAACCGAACTCATGGTTCTGTGTGAACTACATCGATGGTGGTTTGAGATATTGTCATAAATTTATATATCGAAAAAAATGTATTAAATTTCTATGTAGTTCTCCTTTATAGAAAATCTATGAACTTTTTTTGATATCTGAATGTGCCATGATGTTCCGAGCAATGTTTACTGAACCGATATGTATTTCAAATAACTTTTTATACAAACATTTATTACAAATTAGCCCATCATGATAAGCGCATTGGAAAATATGCGAAGTATAATGAGATAGATACAAAGAGATTGGCGTAAGCTTTTCCGTGAAAGGATAACCCAAATAGGACATATTGCTTATTCGTATTCATGAAGGATCAGGGTTTATGGAGTTCACAGTTCCAAAAAGATAGATTACACGTGGGGAGACACGTTAATGCAGTGTTTATCGAAGTTTGAGTGTTTGTGTTCTGGTAGAAGTTGCAGGTTCTCTGAAGTGCTTTGGTTGCCCAATGCGTTTCGTTGGACCGCAGACGGTTCGGTTGGACTGCCGATGCTCGGCGCTGGGTCATGCCTAATCCGTTGCATCGGCCGATTGCTGGCAGGTCGCAGGATCACGAATTTGAATAAGCGGCCATCTGACACACGTAGGATGTCATAATGGTGTTTACGCAGTGTCCATTCGGTCGCGGTCGCAAAGTTTTAGGACGGGCGGGCGTCGGGGGGAGCCTGTAACCTTGCTCGCGCCCCTCCCTCTGCGCTTCCCGCCAAATTTTGCCTGCATTCGTCTGGTTTCGGCTGGGCCGCCGCGTTTTCCGAGCCCGCTCTCTCGATCGGCCATTTTCGTCGAGGCATTTTTCTATCCATTTCGTTTCGTAGCACGTCCCGAGTGCATTATTATTATTACATTTCGGCGTTTCTGATCGGAACGCCGCAGCGACGCGCGCGCCGCACCGTCGAATAAAATTCGGCAGTGATAAATCGGAACTACCGATCGTCGGTCGCGTATGCGCAAGTCCTAGAACGCGTGTTGTATATTATTTTTTTCGGTTCCTTTAGGGCTGTTTGCGGAAGTAAATGTGCGGTCGCCTGTGTGAGTGGTGCGCCGGAACCAGTTCTTCGGCATAATAACAGTGTTTGAATTTGCGATTCCGGAGGGCGATATGCGGTCACACCGCTTTTTGTGAAGGAAGTCCTTTGGAGCGGCTGCATTGACACTTATTAAAATACATTTTGGATATTCAACGCAATCTTGTTTTGTTGTTTTTTTTTCGGCCATCGGACGTTGTCGCTGAAGACGGCAGTGCGTTGACAGCTGTTGAAGTGGATCATCAGTGGGAACGGCGGCCAGTGGAAGGATATGTCACGCTAGAAGCTTACACCCGGTACGTTCAGGTTCCCAGCGTCCTTTTCTCCCGTCCGAATTCTCTTCGGACGCTGACCACACGCTGCAATTTATCAATGACATCAATATTGCGTTTGAGTGTTTATGTGTGTTTGTGTTTTTCCTTATAGTGATAAATTAATATATTTTTTTATACTTCGTACACACCAATTATGTAAAACAGGAGTGAAGTACTTAACGTTTCTGATGTTATTTTTCACTGTATTTTTTATTATTAATACGAATACAATTATATATAAAGCTTTCTTTCCCTGTCTAAATCAAAGTCCCTTTGCACCTGCTATCGTTTAAAAACTAACATACGTCAAATATCTATGCTATCATTTTAAATCATACCACGTTTGAATTTGATAAGGTAGATATTCAAAAAAGTTTTGGAGATTGTTATATTTTTTCAACTGACACTAAAAATTGAAATCGCAGCACTGGATTGCCAGCAGTGCGGCCACAGAATACGCGAACACTAACATTAGGGCTGCCCCACGCAATGTTCTATCGCAATGAGAATATTGCAAATTGTCAACTCTTTTTTTAAAATTTTATTATAAGCAACGAAAAAATGCGAAATGTGTGAAATCCTTTCGCAAATAAATATCTGAAGTACAGTTATTAATTGCTTTTAGTCACTGATAAATATTTTTGTATATTTTTTTTTCTGACAATATAATCGAGTAAGTAAACAAACTGCGTCCAAATTATCACTGCGTAAATGCTTTCTTTTTATGTACCTCCATAGTACGCTTACGTCATACACGGTCAAGGTCTTTTGCGCAAATAGGTTCGTCCCGGTATAAACAATAATATAAATTGATTTAAGTTATATACAGAGTATTTGACAAAACTATTGTACGAAATTATTCTATGACACTTATGTTCTATACGCAATATGTTAAATTTTATACTCTTAGTGAGTCGTTACGTCACACTTAGTATTATTATATTGTAGATATACTACCATAAAGAAGTTAACCATTCCGTTAAATTATTCTTGTATACAGTAAAACCCCCATTTACACTGAAATCGGGACAGTGTAATTTGGGGTAGTGTAATTGGGGGTGTGAATCTCATACAAAATTAGGAATTTTAGTTATTCCGCAAAAAATGCAAAACTAAGATTTCCCTTAGTTTTAGTAGTTATTTAGTTACCAAGTGATAAAATATAAAGGGCGCCTAAATCCCACACATACGGTCGCCCGCTATACGTGTATAGTCTGGCACGTGTTGAATACACAGACGCTAGCCAACATTTGACATTATTCGTGGCACAGACGACCGTCTCGTAGTAACGACAATGGAATGCGACCGTGCAATTGGGGGATTTGAGGCGAATATTTCAAGCCATCGCGTAATTCGGGGTAGTGTAATTTGGGGTTCCACTGTATCTGGAAAAATCTTTTATTTGATGACGATAGTTTGTTGTTATTTTTTTGTCTAATATATTTAAAAAAAAAATCAGTACGAGAGTAAAATTCATCAGAATGCAAATAAAAAATCATTAATGCTCGGTTTTTTTTTTGAATAGTTTGAACTTAGTTCTTTTTCATTTTTGCACATGCATTCTTATATTCTTTTAAGAATACTTTATTTGAGGTTGGCAACTACATTAATGTTTTGAATATACTCAACTAGTACACAATAATAATAACATATTATCCGCCATGATGTCATAGCAAGACGTAGAACTGTCGTAGAACGATGTTTTGGATATTTTTTCTCATTGTACCTGTTATACGTATTTTTGTACAGACGCTTTGTTTGTAAGTTCGCCGTTGGTTAACTCTCGCCAAATACAAATTGACTTTAAAATATTTGAGAAACATAAAACACTATTAATGACAGAGACACTCAATTTTGAACATCGAATTACAACAGTTTCCCAACAAAAGTCTATAATTTTGAAAAAACTCGGAAAGTTAAATAAATCTACTGCAAGAAAAGTTTAAATATTTAAAAAATAGTTATATTTGCGGTATGTTGTATATTTAACCAGACGAGATATCTCGTAAAATTTTCCGTGCTCAAGACGCCAGAGACGAGTTATCTCGTCAACAACTAACTAAATTAATAATTGCAAATTATAGCCGGCGTGCTAGGTAATTACGTACATTTTTTCTACGTGAACTAAAAGGTTAAGAAATAATTTTAGTAGCGCATTAAAAACTGAACTTGAAATTGATTGTTGTCATTTGGTATTATTATTCTGAATAGTGCATTTCGATACCTTGATGCCCAAATAGTAAAAGTATCATTGATTATCATGGAAGAAATTAATATACGCTGTATCCTTTTGTAAAGTTTGACGTTTCATTAAAACACAAATGATTATAACAGAAAGTGCGTTTTTTAATCGGCAACCCTGTTCCTAGAGCGGGCAGTTCTCCGTAGATTACGACATCGGCCGCGTGGCTTGGCCTTGAGAGCAATCTGCAAGGAGGCGAGCGCCACGTGTTCTCGCTACACTCCACAGCCAAATCGTACCGTGGAACTGTGCACCCACCGTGACTCTAGATCTCCCCCACCTGCCCCAAGCCCCCTGCCTCTCGCACATACTAGCTAGTTCGCATATTGCTTGTTTTCCCGACAGATTATCACTCACTATCTGTCCACCAGAAGGCTTTTAAAAATAATCGATAAACAAGTCATACTGCTTTTTTTAACTGTTCGCAACATTATTTGTTTGTATTTTTGTCGTGCTAAATTTATAAACTTTTTAATTATATTATCTTACGGTACCGATGTGTAAATTATTCGTAAGCATATAAAAACAATGTAAGCGACACTCGTTGAAAAATAACACAAGTATACATATCGACTGGAAAGGAAAAAGGTCTTAACCCACACATACCAAATTTTACAGGAGGTGCAAAAAACCTGTAATGATTATTTTGGGTCATAGGCAAATTATGTAATATACACAAACTTGAAGTGCTCGAAGACTTGTAAACTGGTGTTTAATTGACATAATCTAATTAATTGTTTAATAATAACCTTTTTTAAGTCTATTTTACTGTTTGCAATTTTGACAGGCCCAACTTTTTCAAAGTTAAATTTAGATACTAATTCTGCATTTGCAGCTTACGTCCTTTTGATAGAACGTGTGTCAAGTTGTATACATTGTGATTAACGAAAAAAGCTCGTTTGAAAAAACTGTAGGTTACGTCCTTTTTCCTTTCCACAGTCGATATGTATCAAGATATATTTTTTATTTTATTTTATGCCCGTAATCAAGTTGTACGGTTATTTTTTTCAAAATTAATTTCCCAAAATTTAAAAATTTCGTGCTCTACTCGATTCTTATTATGTTAAGATTTAATAGATTTGTATAGACAAGATTTTCAGTATTATATTCAAATTAATATTGTTTCACGAAGCCATTCTAAGCATGTATACTATAATGTGATGAAATTAAATTTATTTTTAGTAATTCATATTATAAATATTAAGAAAGCCGCAGCGTATGCAGGCGAAGGTTAACACCTGGTGGAATCCACAACCTGTAGGGAAATTATTAATACGCTCGCGATAGAAGTGTAGTCGTTTCGCTCAAGATCGATTTGTTAATCACCGGAAATGATCTGCAAGCACAAGATAATTTACACTACAGTTCGTTGTATCGCCCAAGTAACCAGTTTATAACATATCTCAGTATTATGGCCAGGTCAATCCATCGTCAGCATTTATTCGACTCGAGCAAATTTCTTTAGTATAATAACGATGTGGAAGGACTTAATGCAGTTGGAAAACTAAGACGACTGTGACTTTAAATCTAGATACAATATTGCTGTAGCAGACTTCTATATTATGTAGTAAATCTTATTGTATTTATTTTCTTGAAAGGTGTCTTTTTTTTTGTCAAATACTTCACTAAATCTACAAAAAAATACAAATGTTAAAAGTTTCAACAGCATAAATATGTAGAAATATTTTTTAAATTTTAATTTGAAATTTAAGACTGCATAGCATGCTTTTAGTTCTCCATGTCAGTTTTTGTCAAATCATAAATTTATTTAATCTTCGGAAGAAAATGAGCAGAAAAAATGAAAATACTCGTTTATAAAAATGTTAACACGCTACTAAATTAACATGTTCCGCGTATTGGTGTTAATCACATTTGCGCCGATACGTTGTTTTGACAATTTTAATTAAGAATATGTTCTTGGATTTATGAAAAAATATGATTAATAAATTTAAATATGTAGTTTATTTTGTATTAAGACGGATAAAATACCCGCCATAAATATCCACTATCGCAATTCCGGCGTCATTTTTTTTACACTATTTTTTTTTTGAATCATAAGCTTGTTCGGTAACGATAACATGATTTCCAAGAAACGGAAAAAAACACCATCGGGGTGTGTTTTATTTCGAATAGATTAGTAGTATCACTAAAGATTTTAACAAAATACAACAATTTCAACCACGAAAATATATCTATGTAAACATTTCCCAAATGTCGTGAATGGTATTTATCATGTGAAAAATGCGCTACTTTCTTTTATTACCCCCTCCCACTTTTAAGGACAGGCACTAGTAGCACAATGTAACGTCATTCGTGTTTTCCTCTCGCTTCCTTTTCCGCATCCGCCAGATTCTTTCACTTTTATCTACTCTCTACACCCGCAATTCCGCAGTCTCTCAAAATTTATTCATTTGTTTATTCCCAACGCACTGACGCCGCTTCGTAATATACCGGTTATTTTATGGACAGTCGGCACAATAGGTGAACTATTGAGTAATTTTGCCTACAAAATATGCCATTTATTATGATAGACATCTGAAATATCTATCCAAGCATGCTGTTAGTATTATTATCTTCGGTGTCTTTATTTTCCTTTTGCAAAAACGAATTTGTTCATATCAATGTAGAATAGTATACTATTAAAAAAGATAAGCATTACACATTATTTATTGATATCAGGATCGGTTTCGCTCGTCGCGAGTATTTTCAACGAATGAAATATAAATCGATACAGGGTTGTTTATACAAAATCAGTTATTAACGAAACTATTCCTGATCTTAATGTGTAATAAGAACGCAGTGTTTTTTTTTTTAAATATATTTTCTTTCATAAAAACACAATTTTCCGATGTACTTTATTTAAAAATGTCAGGACCGGTTTCGCTCATGGCGAGCATTGTCAACTGATCAGTTGTACAAAGGAATATTGTGTTTTTAATAATATAATGCCTTTCCACAAAGTATTGACAGTGAACATCCTAATAGTGGAATATTAGTTTTCATCCAAGAATTCACAGCGAACACTAAAAGTTAGAAAAGTTATTGTTTATCGAGCTGTGAATTCAACTAATTCTTCAGAATTTCAGATATTTTTATTATGAATAACACATTTTTTGATTATATATTTAATTAATATTACTATATTTCCCTCACATGGAAAAAAAACTTCTAAATTTTATTCCGAGATTAAAAGGTTTGAGGATCGACGATGGTTGCTTGTACGCATTCGGGTGCCACCCTCCCCAAACTTGGCTCACTCTCTGTTTCTCTTGGTTCGGTTGATTTATGGTCTTTCCCTATCGCATGAAGGAAAAACGGGTCAAGGCCGTTATCCTAGTGGATCTCGGGGTACGTACGCGTGAAAAAGGTTGAATTTCTTTTTAATTCTCGAAACGCGCTATGAAAACATCGGGGTTTTTTTATAAATCTAATGTATTTACATTATGTCTTAATTTCCAACGTCTCTAGCCTTATGATCTGATGCATTTTTATTATTATTTATTGTTGATTATTTCAATATGGACAAGTGTATGTACCTAGTCGGGTAATCTCGCAAATACGCATAAGGTAAAACGAGGGTGGAAATTACAGTCGACAAAATTTACTCGTAATAATAACAAAATATTGTATTTATTGTGTGTAAAATACACTTAGTAATCTCGCCATTCGTATGATCATTTAGATTACTTTTCGAATCGATAAAATCAATGAAAATAACATTTTAACCAGTTTCGATATCACAATTTCTTAGTTTAAATTTGACATGAAACAACCGGTTTTGATCAATAATACGTAATCATATTGAATTAATCCTTATGGTATTTTTTATATATTAAAAATATCCTTGATTTTTTTTTCAATACTACACGTTTCTTTTTCACAGTTATAAGTTCAAGATGTTGCTTTATATAATATGTCTTGTAATCCTTAATTAATGAAAGTACATACTTAATTCTATTGTAAGTAAATAAATTATACGATACATTGTTGTTCATTTTAACAGAGAAGGGCGTTACCATGGCGTGTTACAATAAAATAGTTTTATGAGCTTTTATACCTACATGCATTTGCACGCGTTGTTAGCGCTTCTAACCTTTTTAATAACGCAATCGGTAACGCAGGCAGGCAGAGATGGAAACGAGTATTTCACGTTTTGATGGAATTATCCCTAAAGTAATAACAAAGTAAAAGTTGTCCGGCGATTTCATCTCAAAAACATTTTAAATGTAGATTGCCCGGAATGGTGTTTGGTAAAAATGTTTCTCGGCAGTCCGAAGACACACGGAAGTTTCTATTGAATAACCAGTTTAATATTGAAATTGTTATGATAAAGTGCCTAAATTGCGCTGCAACGATTTTGATTTATGACGACTTATTTACCGTTCAGAGTTTTTTTAACTACGCATTTTAAATTTCAATACATATTCTTATACGGTACACTCAAATTAAGTGTACTGCGTGACGACCACTACCTGGTATAATTAATTATGGTTTTTAATGATAACAGATTATAACTAAATCAAATTATCAATATTAACATTATTTTTACCACAATTTTCTTGTAAACGGAACTTCGTTGAAAATTAATAATTCTATTGTTTGTATTTATTAAATAAAATTTTTTTTTAGCTATTTTTTACATTATTAAATGTAAAAACACTCTTTGACGACTTATACATTACAAAATCAAAACGTCGTTCAATTCATGTATGTTTTATGAACTTCCGTGTAAAAAAGGATGTTTTTTTCCTTATTTTTTTAGTAATAGTTAAAAATTGTAAGATTTGCAAATATTTGTAAATTATTAACTTGTTTAAGCATATACTTAAATATAAGGTAGCATGTATTTTAAGAACTTGTAATATATTCATTTATAATGAATGATATTCTCTAATCTCACTAATATCGAAAAGTGCCTAGATACGACGAAGACATTAAATTTTATACGGTAGGTATGTGCTAGAAATTCTAATGGGCGAATAGAGATATAGAATAAATTCAAGTATTTAAAAAAAATAACTAATACCAATGCAAGGATAGTCCAGCCACTGTTGCTTGCGACCGTGTCTGTGTATCGGCATTGAATGTGTTAATTTGTTGGCCCTGCCAGCGCAACATTTTTCAGAGGATCGGATCGCATAGTTTAGAGATAAATAGCTAGTCGGTGGTTTCCTCCTCTAAAAACCCGTCCAAACTTCTTCTCGGAGTGCGTATACGCAACTCGTGAGCTTGTTTGCTCTACGCATAGTATGTATTTATTACGCGTGTGTAGACGCGAATGGTTGCGTAGCCGTGCACATGTGTGCGTGACCTATTTAACGCAATCTTTTGTTGGCGCTGTACGGAAATAATTTGTGAAGTTCATCGATTTTTTTTCCCATTTGAATCAACATCGCGTCCATACAAAAGTGTCCTGCCGAACTTCAGGCGTGTTGAGCTTACTTACTTATGTATATTTTATACAGAAAATATGTTTTCGAATTGCGTTAAACGATCATTTTGTAAACATATGGATTGTCACTTGTCAGATGATACGTCGACAATAACGCTTAGATATTTTTGTGTATATTTCGAGCACACTTTTTATATTATTCATCTTCTATATTTCCCACTCTTAAAAGAATATCACCAGACTGCAGTGATACGCTCGTAACTAAGATTCAATTCAATTCAATCGAATTAAAAAGCAATTCTATCAAATTTTGTCTTTAGAATTCTAAATCAATAAATGAATAGAAAAAATATTCTTTAAATCGTATTAATTGGTGATTCGTATTCTTAAATTGTGAAACCACATCATGTGGGATTTTTTTGCAGCTATGAGTAATTGTATGATATATGTACATACATGCTTAGAAAATAATTTGGAATTTCAATATGTATCATGTTTAATTTTCACTTTGACTTTTTATGTTGTTGTACATTAAACTGTGAGTTCATTACATATACCATTACTAAATTATTTGTTTAAACAAAATGATAAACAAAACTGATATTTAAATCCTCTAATTTTTGGATGAGCTATTTATTACACTGTTCAACCGACGAAGAATGTACATCGAAGCATTAAACAGCCTCCGTTCTGATAAGTGATTCACTAAGTGAAGCTAATTCATTGATTTTCCAATCGAAAGGTTTACTCTTATAAATCAAAGTGAATTCTTTTGCATTCGTTACATCTTGTAATTGATCCCACAGATTACCGTTTCAAATCGAAACGAACATTTTAAAATTAATACAAGATTAACTTTCATCATAGAACCGATACGTAAGATATCTGTCATGTATAGGTACAATGCCTAAAACTTATTTAAAGAAAATTTCAGTACGACTTGGTTTTAAATAAATAAATATATCCTCACATATAAGTTAAATATTCTCCGTTACGTAATGATTCTTTATAATATGCAACACACGTCGTTCAGTTTGATTGCCATTAACGTAGATTAAATAAGTCTATTTTTTACAACTCACAATAACCATAAAATAACATAATTTATAGGTTGAATCTAATCGAATGCATAGTTTAGATCAGGGAACAACTTTGTGGTTGCGATTGCTGGCACATTTGGCAATGAATAAAAAGTGACGGGCCGCAATATGTTTGTCAATAAAAAATATTACTTTTTGCAAAAATCCAAAATTTATCGTATCGAAATAGTTTGAGTTCATGCATAATGTGTAAATATTATGTTATGTAGTTGTTCGATTTAATTATTGTAATTAATTTAAAAAAATAACTTAATCAAAATTTGGCTTTGGTTGTAGCTGTTTTACTAGTGAAAACAAATCTGGATAGTTATTATAGGATTCAGAAACGAGTAAATAACTAAAAAAACATTATTTTGAACCGTTTATAAGGTTCATTGTTGTTTATATATTCAAAAAAAAATCTTAACTGTCAAATCTTTACATCACAGTGAACACAGAGTGAAAATAGTAAATAGTGATAAAAATGAATTTTAATGTACAGATACTACGTTAATATTTTTAACTGTTTTAAAAACAAAAATCAAAACTACCAATGACGTTCTCATCGCGATGTTAATAGAATGCAGTAATTACTTATCTTATTTGGGCGATGTTCGTTGTTATTTTAATTTATCCAACTACGTATTTTTTTTATTCTTTATCTGCAAATAAAACCAACACAAAGGGCTCATTAAAACCTTACACGATACTTACAAAGAAGATCACTCTCAGACTGACTAATGTTTGTGCTTTTTGATAGTGACGCTCACATCGTGGAGTGCGTAACAAAACTGCATTGCATTCTATGTTATGGTGATATTATCACACGCCACTTTTAATGAAAATTTTCTATGGTTTCTACATTAAAACACTTTTTTTTATTTGAGTATTACGAAAACATTCAAATGAAGGTGACATTTACACTTTTTCATAAGCAACGCGAAAGTAGTACACATTTTAAGGTTAGGAACTAATCGATATTTTACCGTTTATTTACTTTTAAATAGATTTTTTATAACTATCATCGTACAAAAATATAGAATTAATGCCAACAAATGTATTTTATCTTTATAAATATAATTCCTGTAGAATTCATAGATAACAAATTAAAATTTGTTTCGTATATGTACCTACTTCCTTTTATATTTTGACAATATTTTGTAATCCGAATGATATTATGAAAATTTGTCAAAAATTAGTCAAGTTTTTCAGCCATATTGGTATTAGTTATTTTCATGCTAAACGTGGCCTTAGTTAAAATTCTACGTTTTTAAATTATTTGGTGGTTTTCAGTACGTTTTTCAGATATTCAGTTTAACGAAGATTTAATGAATTAATCACTACCTAACCGCGGTAAGAAAGTTTTATTTGTAAAAAGTATTGGGTAGTCATCGACAATTGTGTGGAATTGTATCGCATATGCGTTTTGGTTTGCCGAAAAGGTTGTTGAAAGCTGTTTTACGCACATTTTATTCTTTGTTCCGGTCGTAGATTTCACCTCAGCTTTTGCTTTGCATCGCTCTCTTGTTGATGTCTTGCTACATCTCGGGAATCATCTTTGAATTGAATGCAAGAATTCGTTACTCTAAGTACATAATCTTTTAATGTCGGGTACTTCTTAAGAGTAGCTAGCGTCACGGTATACGCATTTCACTTGAGGTCAATCGTGGTTTCTTGCCCTGAGAAACGTTTGCGACTGCAACTTCTTAACGATCCGACTGCGTTTTTGCTTCAATTGTGCGTTGTTGTATTTTTCTTCTTACCTCTCTTGATTATCTTGAGACCTTTTTTCAAAATCGTGAGTACAGAACTACAGTTATTTTCGATTATATGGTTGCAGCAAAAGAACATCGTTTAGCTCTATGACACACGAAATCTTTTCAAAGTGTAACGATATTAGACCTAGAGGTTCGTGTTATAAATCTTTCAAAATACTGTCTGAAAAGAAATGCTCAAAGCGGTATGTTTTTAAAATGTGTGTTTTTATTCATCGGTTAAAATATTACAGATATGAAGATTTTCATCTATACAAAACATCATCATATGTTGTTAATTGTAAATTGTTGACTATGAAAATTTAAGTAGAAGTTTTACCCTAAAAATACCAGGTGTCCAGCAAAAATCTATAATTTATTTGACCTATGACGATATATGAACTAACCCTCTTTTTTTTTTTTTTTTGCATCTATCTACCCACATAACTCTGCATACTAAAATAAAAAGTCTACCATGTAAAGAAAATGTGTAGTATTTATACATTTTACATTAAAGTTCTAGCATCTGCATTATTTTGTACACTAATTGTACTGTACATAATTTTATATATTATATAATGGTGTTCTCATTATTTATTAAAATGTCTTTCTACAAATGATTATGATAAGCTTGTATTTGTTTTATAACGTATTTTTTGTGTAAACGTTTTGTATTCCTGCAATGTAAACTATTATTTACAAAGTGTTTCTTTCTGTTTAGCGTTACGTTAAACAAGCTCTATTTGGCATTAGAAAAATTCCTTCTGCACTCTTAAAATAAATCTCTTGAAATAATCAAAATACTCATTGTCTTCAAATTAGTGTTTTAAAAGTATGCAACGCTCCCATTGTGCTGTGCTGCGATGCTAGTAGATATTAATTTATACAATGTGAAGTCGTTACGTTGAATACGCATAGTTAATTAACGCGTACATCCCAAGGAAAGCTGTTTTTCTTTCACACCTCCAAAACTTTACTTTTGGTTTACGCACTGTTACGGTTTACTTTTAATTCACAAAGCCGCAACGCCGTACCGAACAATTGAGACAAATTTCATTGTGATAATGCTGAAAATGCATACTTCGTTTATGTTTTACGGGTGGATTAATTTTATAAGCTATTCATTAATATCTCTGCACGTGTAACATACAATGAAATAATGTTTTCAACGTCGAACCGACATATTGGTTACCGTAAAAACATTACGATTAAGATGTTTTTTTAAAATGTGAATTTGTGATTAATTTATCTTTCGAGTGTGAGGAAAGCGAACTATTTTTCTTTGCTTATTTTTTGATTCAAGCCTTATGTCATTAATTTAATTCAAATATTTATGTTTAAATCCTGTACCTTTTTGGTGCATGCTATTTCTGTCGATCGTAGTAGCTAAGCTGATACGCCCGAGGGTTATAATAATAGAAGGTTGGAAGGTTCTTCGATTATTCGAATGGACTTATACATTGATTTTTCAATGGACTTATGCAATTGTATCTGAGCTCTGAAGGTACAAATGAAAATGGGACGCCTGTTCAAAAACAAGTCACCGATTAGTTTCCATTAATTAATATGAACCCTCTGAAAAAAAGTTGAGCGAATGGTCCTCTATAGTTTAACTCTTATCTTTGACGTATAGTTGCAATACATTTATCTGAAATATTTTATCTATATGTTCTGATAGTAATCTACATGCGGCTGCAAATAAATTTATAAGTGTTGGTGGAAATATTAACTTGTAATTATGTACACTGAGAATGACATTAAATTATTATACACTGTTTTCATTATCTGAATGTGCATTGATTCTTTATATGAAATTTTATGAGAACTCTCATTTCTGATAGCAGTTTTAGTTTTTACGTTTGATTTTAATTCGCGTATCGATAGTATCAGTTAGTTACTGATTTAAAATACTTACGTTGAAATAAATTGACAAAAACGTCAGATCGATTTTTTTGTGACTGCATTATGACCGGCGCGGCGTCCATGCGGATTGTGGATGCGCGTACGGCTTTTCCATTTGGGAACAATACTTGGGTATGCACGGTGCGTTGCGTTTCGCTCGGTTACCTCCGGAACAAAACAATTGTCATGCGTCAGTGGCCATCGCATCGCATCGCTCCAACGAAATATTATCTCGAACGTTATCCCGGCCGGCTAACGGGACACGGGAAAATCGTGATGGTGTTGCAACGGCCCGCCGAGGCGGCCGTATAGAAATTTCGCTATCTAGATTCTACGCAGGTGTCAGTCTTGGAAAAATTAAACAAGATACCTTCTCTTTATCCAACAGCCTTATGATGTATTACAGTTGATGATCTAGCGATTGTGGACGACAAAAGAAATTATTACAGGAAAGGTATCATAGATGCTGTTTTTAATATGAGCGATATGATTTGATACAATGAAACAAATATTTAGTTTGCAAACTTTATAAATTTTCATGAAAATAAAAAAAAAGTAGGCTCGCATTATCAAGTGATTCTCACTCGATGAGAAAAGTTTTTATCTAGTTTTTTAAAGTTTTATATTTTTCCCTCACTTCCTTAATGTTTTTCAATCAGAGATATTTAATTGTTAAACAAATGTTTCGTGTAACAAATTTTAAGCTGAATTTTATCTATCTACTAAGAAAAAAAAGTCCCACAGCGGGATAATATATCCACATTTTAATGTTTTTTCGTGTTAAATCGTGTAGCTTTTAATTTTGAAAATTTGGCAACGGAAACAGTGTTAATCTTCACAAGGCACGTGTTAAAATGGGATTGGTTTTATGTTACGTGATTTGCTATAAAAAAATTTAAGATGCCGGATTGTTTGCAAACTCCTGATCAAAGAAGAAGAATCTACTTTCAATTGTTTATTATTGTTTAATTTTAATGTTAAATTGTAAAAGCGAGCTTTTTTCTACAAACGGTATAGACTTGGATTTCAGTTGTCTAGTGCGAATATATGTACGTAATACATAATAAAGTTCTGACTGATATTGCGGACTGATTCAATAGAAAACTAGTTTCAAATCTAGTGGATCTGCCATTCGTACGTGCATTAGTTCAGTTCGTTCACTTACAAGCTAAGTAAGTACAGTGTACCTATACCTCCTCGGTAAGAAACATTTTCATTAGAATGTGATTATCTATTGTGGAACCTCGAATTTGAACAAAGGCAATGTAAGTACTTGGATGCGTTTTGGTAGTGTAGATGCCGTAGGGCCACTCAACCGTGTTTGTGCGGATGTCAAAAGAGAAATGATTAATTTATTTAATTCATTTACTGTTCATTTCGTCCCATTACCGATGATTACACTCCGTTATTATTCGGTGGAAAATAATGATTCACGGTTTTTACAGGTTCAACAAAATACGTAGCCATGATGTTACAATATAAATATCGTGTAAAAAATACTAAAATCCATCAAAACTATATTGATTTAAGTACAATTAAACATTCAAATTATGCCTTTGGATTCTATCTATTTGATAAAATTGATACACATGTTAATTTAACACTATCTGTTGTGATATGTATGAAAATCGGTAGATGCCTAGAATGAGTGTAAATTACTAAGCATAAATTTAAGATGAATTCGCGACAAAAAATAGGAAAAATTAACACAACGCTCTGAAACCGGAGTTTTTTTTACTGGTATTTTAAATTTTTGTGAATGTATTTAATAAAATGGATTTATGGAAATTGGAAAAATTATCGGCAGACTATTTTTTCTTTGCACTGTTTTCAACGTTGTCGATGTTTTAAAAAATGTTAAAATTAATATTTCACGGCTGTAAAAATTCCGAGCGTTCAGCGGAGAAATATGGAAATTGTGCATCGATGGACATTCCGACATCGCTATGTCCGACTACTCAAAATTGGCATGATTTTCACATGCGGACGCGACCGCAATTTCTTTTTTAGAAATTGGCAAGTCATATTTCAATTATTTAACACTGTTTCTGATAAAAACTCCAAGGGATGCCGATAAACCAGAACCTGTTATATTTATCGAATATTTCATTGCTTTAATAAGTCAGTTAAATCATAACCTCTTTCAGCGTGTGGATTTTAATTTTGGTCGTTTTTCATAAATATTTATTGTTTATGAAATGGAGAATTTAAAGTCATCTTTTACTGTTTAAATGCAGATCACTTATTTATATTGACAACAACCGTTAATAAATAGTTATTATAATTGCTTTGTATCACAAAAAATTAAATTAAAATTATATTGAAAAACATACATGTTTTTTTTATATCCCATTCTTTGCTTAGTAGTTTGATTTACACACAAATATTAAAAATGTAATTCGCTAATTTAGTATTCAAGACGAAACAATGTTCACTAGAACACCATTCTGCTAAAATGATGTAAAACTGATTTGTCGATTCTATTAGCAACATGTTTCTTCTTTTTAAACTAACGGTTTCTCTTGAAAAAATAGTCCTCGGTAAATACCTTGCGTTGAAATATTTTGCGTCCCATATAACATACAGGGTTTCCTCGGTTCCCGAGTACCTTGTTCATTCTACAAGTCTCAGAAAAGTGTAACTAATAAATGAAAACGCAGTTTGACTAAAGTTGATTTCCTCCGTTTATACACTTTTAATACGATTTTTTTTAAAGGGTTGAATCTTTCGATTGTGTTTTATATTTCTAATATATTTTAAAATTATTTTCAATGCGTATTATTATTATTAAGTAAATTGTATCATTCGCTTTCGTGTATAAAAAAATAGAAGTGAGAAAACATTATCGAATCCTGCATCAATGATTTTTAACCAGGGCTTTATGGATTGATTAAAAATAACTCATGTATTTTATTTTAGTACATGTGTTAACTTGAGTTGAGTCGGCAAATATTGTGAAGTTGAAAATACGTACTTGTCGTGGTTGTCAGCTTAAATATTTGTATTACAAACAATGCGTCGAGACTTTGTCCCACTTTTCAATGCCAAAAATCAACGTTCTAACTCAATCCACCTACAGATATTCGCGAATAACGGTTGTTTACGTATGAATAAAAAACAAGAATCCACGCATAAAATGTACATATTATAACCACATCGTAACCAATCAATTATGTATATTTATATTGTAGACACGCATCGAGTTGTTGCTTTAATAATAGTGATAATTTAATCGGCTGATTCTCTGAATAAGGCAGGTAGCGAGCATCCGCTGGTTCTTACAGTGATAGATTTGTGGTCCATGCAGTGAAAAGGCTTTATTATTTTTATTTACTAACGTTTCTTTCTTTTTTTTCACTCACGGTTTCCGTTATGTTAGTGGATGCAGTGTTTATTTAATTTATCGAGTAGCGGGAAGTAAAATAAATACACAAATCTCTAAGTGATAGTTATGATACCTTTTATATCCGAGGATGTTATTTCAGCATTTTTAAACATATGCCAGCTTGTTATTTTTTTATGTCTTATCTATATGTGCATGCACGTGCATCTAAGGATACATACATGTACACTATGTTATATATTTAATTCAGCCAAAATTGGTAGTTTTACTACGCTGACCTATGCTCACACTGGTTACAGATGCGCGGTTTCAAACTCTTTCTAAAATTGGTTTTAGAATACAACAGTATCAGTTTCGTTTTGTACTATTTTTAAAACGTGTTGTTTTTTTTTTCCAAAGTTTACTGCTAACAATAAATACCCACTTAATATCAATTCTCAATTTTAAGCCGAACTTGCTGATATTTTACCGCCATTGACATAACATATAAAATAACAGCTTGTTAGTCAGTCGCTGAACCTCTTTTCAAAGAGGGAAATGATGGTATGCTTATCGCCTTGTCTTCCCATTGTCAACAAGAACTGAAAAGGGCTGGGCGGGGAAGTATCACCATATCCCATTGATCTTGGATACATTCATACATCGATTTTAATTTCATTTGATGAAATTCATATTATTTTCAGTAAATATCTGAAAGCTTTGAAGTAACACTTACCATTTTGAAATTTTAGCTTCATGGAGAGTTTTATCCACGATGCGTTGATGCCACCTCATTTTTAACGCACCTCTCACTGCAGTCGATAAATAAATGTAAATAAAATACGCATATTACGATTATGATAGATTTAATAGTGCCAATACGAAGAGATACGTCAGCGGGCATATCTTTACTAAGGAAATCTTTACGTAACCATTTAATACAGTGGTTCTTAACCTTTTAGAAGTCACGGTGCACTTTTTGTCATAAGAAAAAATGGCTTTGCACCGAAATCAAACGGGTAGAAAATTGCAAAAAAATAATTAAAGAAAGGATATACATATTGTATGTATATCAATACAGTTTTCCTCGGTGCACCTGCAATTTGCAACAAGCTCACGGTTTATTAACAAATTTTATCAAAGCGTTTTATTAGTTTTAAGCATTCAATTATACATGTAGCCTAACATCTAATAAAAAAAGTATACGTATTCAATAATGTTATATTTTTCGTTCATTGAACACATACTTATAAAATGTTTATTGATGTGTCGATGTTTTATTACATTTCTCAGATTTTTCTTACATTACTTAGACTTTTATATTTACTACAATTCATTTATACTTTTGCAAAATTTTGAAATCAATCAGATAATTTTCATTCATTGAAAATGTGCAAAGATGGATTGGAGATATTTATATTTCTAATTTAGTGTTGATTATTGTTGGCATGACAGCCGAATGCAGTTCCCTCGATTGTTATAAATTACAATAGCTGCACTTGTACAATCACATCACCATTTGAGTGGAATTTTTCACTAATCTAGGAAAATAGATACATTTATAAACCTTCAGTATCTAGAACTGCGTATGGTATATTTTTATATAGATAGAAATGTCATCGATTTTTTTGTATTTTTCCTGAGAATTATTTTTTCCTCTACTGGCCCAATAATATCATCTGCTGTTTGACGATTCACAATATCGTTTCATGTGGTTTTTCTCTACAGTAATACGATCACGATTTTTTTGCTTTGTTTTGCATTTTTTGTTATACCTTTTACAGCCATAGTGATCTGAGTTTATATTTGTTCCAAAAGTTCAAAAGAAATTCAGCGATGCAACGTGAGATTCTACTATCTGGCATCAACATTCATTTAGACTTACAAGTAACTTAAAGATTTAGATACGCGATTCAGTACTACGATTGTATTGTTCTGGGTGTCTTATAACAACTGATCGACACGATAATATTTGGGATTTTTTTCGAGCGCAGTATGAAATGCATTCGAATGTATTCGTTATGTCGGTGTTGTAAACTAGTTTGGCGGCAGTAGCTTAGTATTCGCAGCGTGAGAATCGTACGCGATCTATTCATTTGATATTCCCAAGAACGTTGGGTCCAATCGAAAGGGCCATAAACAAAATAAATATAAGAGAGTGCATACTTTCTTTTTCCGCTGGAGCGCAGAATGGCTACCTGGCAGATCCGATGGCATGCGCACTGCGCCGCCCACTTACTTTAAATTCGTCGGATGCCGCGATGCTATGCTGATGTTGCAACGGAACGGTGCAATTAAAGCGTTTGTTCCGTAAGATTTCACGACTAACGAACAAACGAATTTCTCGCTAGGGCCTGTTGACCTCTCCGTTTTCTCATATTATTATACTTGCGTTGATGTACGTAGGTACGACTTCCTATCTCGCTTGAAGTCTAGTACTTATATAAGTAAATGAATAAACTAATCACAATATTGCCTTGTCTTTGTCAGTTAAACGGTATGGCGATATGCAGGGATATCAAATATTATTAATTTGACATGAAAAATGGATTTCTTTTTCACGATTTTCCCCTACCTCTTCTCTACAAAGAATAGTTAAAAAAGTTTTTACTTAAATATACCTATACCCACTCACGTTTTGAACAGGCCTGAGTCGTTCGTTTTCACGACTCCGACCCCACAGCCCTGTATATAACTGATTAGGTGTAAAGTCTTTTTAATATATATATATATTATAAAACCTTTAATTGACAGTTAACTCGCCAAAAGATGTTTTTTTTTACACAGAATTATTCTATAAATAAATAATCTACTTTTAAAAATTTGTTTCAATATTTTCATTTCAGGTTCATATTATATGTTTCTTAACAGCATTCTATAATTAATTCAGAAAATTAGAATAATCTTACTCACCAAAATCGGTTCTGATCGTATTTTGGGAAATCAGCTTTTGATTGTCGTAAATATTTAAAATTAAATTCAATTCTTCATTTAAAAAAAAAAAAAATCATACCAAAGATATCGTAGACATTTATTTTAAGTATCTGATATATATTTTTAAAATACACATTACGTTTAACCAATTGGGAATTCCTGTCACATAATACTACAGTGATCTCGCAACGAATATCGCCTAAAGTGAATGCAGTTTCATTTATCATTAATATGTAGCTCGTAGGTGTCGGTCAAGGGAACACCTACCTGTGATGTAAATTTTTCAATTATTTAGTCGGACAATTAAAACTGAATGCAGGTGCTGTTTTGCGTAGTCTCTTTAAATCCCCTCAAAACTTTCACCACTTGATTTGTTCGTTAGACAAGTAGCTCGTTTAAAATGTCAGCTGTCAACTTCGTTACTTATGTTATTTATTACATATCTACTTCATACTTTTGCATTTATCGTACATTTGTCTTACTCACACAGTATTTCATTATCGTGACACTCCGCCTGTGTACATTATTCATTTTAAGTGTTCATCTGTGCTCTATAAAGTTTTACTAATTTAAAATAGAAAACTAATTTAATCTAATAAATTTTGTATTCGATCTTGTTTTGTATGAATTAAGTACAGTCGCACCTCCTATAGCGCAGAGCTTAGGACTATGCTGTAAGAATACTACGTTATGGGGGACTAGGCACTCATACAGAATTTGAAGTTAGGTTCTCTTAATTGTATTTTGCGAATTAAACGAAATCAGCAATCAAACATTTTCACAATATTTATACATTCAATATCCTTGTATTTAGTTTGTAAACAAAGGACAGACATCTACTGACAACCTTAAAAATTCTGTAAAAAAAAATCTGCGTTATAGAGGGGACAGCTATACGGGGACTGGCGCATACGCTATAGGAAACTTCTCTATTGGGAGGGTTACTGTATTAAATAAACTCAAAAAACACAAGTATACGATTACATGAAATTATATTCCCAATACCCACATTTATGTATACCTCGGGTTAAATTATTATTAGCTTAAGCACTTCTAAATTGAGTAAACCGTTGACAATTTTGAAAAAAAGGTTTTTTACATTGATTTATTGTTGATTAAAACGTTTAATCAGTTAATTATAAAGATGGTTTCTTGATGTTTTTATAATCCCTTTTCCCTGTATTATTCGATCGTGAAAACGGCGCGTATATAGACGAATTAGCTAACTGCTAGTACTTTCGTTATTCCAATCTTGGACCATTATCGTCTCTAAAACGAGAGGTTGTGTGTCGGCAAAGTGATATGAGTAATTAACAACTACTTCTTACTCTGCTTCGCGGGGATATATTCCAATAACCGACATGGATTGTTTAAAAAGTAATTTTAACAATCGATTAGACTATCTATCAACTATTTTTTTTTTGAATCGTTACAAGCTATCTTAAACTTTTCACGTCTCTTTATTCACAACACTCTTATTGAGTTCGGAATTTCTCCAGAATTTCGTTAATAGTGTGGATGTGGATTCAGCGTATCGGAAAGATTCTTTGATCATTCCTTGTATTGTATGGGAATGGAATATTACGATATTTCGTAATTCAATAACATACCAATAGTTATAATGTTATCAATTTCGTAATTCAATAGTTAATCATATAATAGAGAATGAATCAATAACACTAACCGACATTTGAAAACAATTTAAGATTGCGGACTGCTTAAATCATGTTGTATCTGCCATCGCCGAATTAAGTCCACGTACTTGAAATTCATGCTGGAAAGCAGTGTGGCTTGGGTTATGTTACAGTCGATGAAACCATTGAAACATCGGCGATATCAGCTGAAATTATTACTTTAGTACATGAACTTGGCGGGGAAGGGTTTGATACCTTTACTGAAAATGATATCGACGAATTACTTGTGGATGCCATAAGTGACGATTATGTCATAAATGGTAAATCCTTCCATGTGCAATGTTATGAGTTGAAGGTTTTTTTTTGTGATACCTAGTAATGTTTTGCAATTTAGCAATATGACTTTTTTTCAATTGCGGTGTTTAGCAAATATTTAAGTTCACGTTGAACAATATATATTTATTATAGAGTATTGGCAATGAATGAAAAATATGTTGGTAAATGGGTGTAGATTCTTTCTGTGGTCTCTATACATTACATATTATTAAAATAAAAGACTGGTGTTGAATAGAGCTTTTTGCGTGTTCGGTGTCCCGAAGAAAAGTCGCCAACATTATTAATGAACGCTGTATCAACGAGAAACAAAGTATTCTTATTATCACCCACAAAAAAATATATTTGAACTATTGTTTCCTATCAATAATTGAAATAATTCAAAGTTTATCTCTTGATATTATCATAAGGGATTTGATTTGTTATGCATTTAATACCGTCCTTGTTTGTCTACTAAAATATAAAAGCATGTTATAGTAATCCAATGTTCATTCTACACCAAAGTTTAATTCATAATCTAAGTAAATAAACAAACTTAAAAATAAGAAAACTCATTCAGCATCAAAATATTATTAAATATTATAAATAGATTTTTTTTGAACAATGCTAACTCATGAATTGATTTTCCTAAACGATGTATTGAGGTTTCTTCGCCGCGTAAATAATTTTCATTCGCTGTATATTTTGTGAGTCATTTACGTGTCACAATAAATTATTCAGCGAGTACTTGTTCACGTCTACCTACAATATATTTAGTAGTCGATTTTATGTTATCGAGCAAAGTGGCATATTGACGTCCGGGACATTCGTTCAATCTTGTATTTAGTTGTGTTCCCTATTAACGCTCATCACGCTGAAAGGCTTTGCCGTGCATACGTAATGCTCACCTACTTGCTATTGATACACGCACATTTAAACATATTCGTTTTGCAATGTCATCCAATGTTAAGCATTAAGCTCCCAGAGACCTACATAGAGTATTGATTTATTTTCTTTTATTAAGCCAAAACTAATACGGTTTCGCCGTGCCGACGTTTCAAGTTTAAAATATTTAAACACGACAATTTTCCACTTCAACAAAGGTATTAATTTCATACCAAAGGTTTTCGTGTGTGTTATTATTATCGTCTCATTATTTTCATGAACATTCATCGTTTTTTACCTACATAGTATCCGTTCAGCATTTATATTTATCTACGAATGACGCGATAAACCTGAATATCGGTTGTGCTCAAAGATTAATAGAAATAGTATTTATTAAATCAAATAAAGTATTTTTTGGATTTATTATTATTTTTAAAAATTTAAGCTGATATTTAAAACAGATAATCGTAATTTAGATTTATTAAACACCTTTCCGAAAAACTTATAATTTGATATGCCTACATAGAGTTACATACGTCTCCGGCAAAAGAGAGACGATAACATCAAATTGATCGTATTCCGCTACTAAACTTTATATTGCGGTAGTGAAAGTTTCAGCTTTTGACACGGTAATTTGGAAGCGGGGGTCGGTAATAATATTATTCTAAATAGTTTCTCTAAATTGTTCCATTTGCATACGCACGATACACGACCCTCGTCGGGCGCCGCGACGCCGGTGTTTTGACTTTCCCTGCACCGCTCCGCTTGTCTGGATTCCACACTCTGCGATGGGCGGCTGACATTAATCATCCCTACGAACCCCGTCGGGTTTCCCCGCGGAGTGGGAGGCTAGGGGGCCAGGGGGTCCGGGTAGGCAGGCTATCGATTCGTGCACATTGTGTCACGAGCGCCGGGGTTCGGGTAGCGGTTCGTTCACCCGTCGCCAGACGACCTTGCGCTCGGTACATCCGCCTGCCGGGGAGGATTTATAGGGCGGGAATCTTTTAGTATTCCGGAACGGCGTTGTCGATCCGTCTGGCTGTTTTTTTAAACGAAATAAAGTAAACCATCGTTGAGCCGCTCTCGTGTTTACGAAAGATTACCTTAGGCCGCGGAAGCGACCGCTTTACACGGATATCTACGCTATTTATTACTACAATGTATGAGGTCAGGCGAAGAATCCTGAAAGTATTATCCATACGATATTCACAGTATCAAAGATTTTTTTACGATCGATCGTATCTCAGATCAAACATCTGCCATTGACCAATAATACTTTCACACTGTCAATTATTGTCTAAAGAATCAGAATTTATGATAAACCATCGGATTGCGATTGTCTTTGATATGTACAACTCTGGAATTATTTAACGGTTTGATCATCGACATCGTCGACTTTGCCATACTGAATTCATTGCAGATTACAAAAAATAGAGTGCCGCAGACACCGACCTTTACGAATTACTTTCAGCCCAATATTTTTTCATTGTTAATTTCTGGAACGTTATTCTTTTTTGATTTGGAATATTTTTCTCCGACTAGTTAACGTTACCTCGAGCGCCGCTTGAATAAAAAATCGCAACACAATTTATCCGGTATTTGAATCCACGCACAAAATCGTTTTATCAAACGCATAGCATTTCTGGCACCTTTCCAAAGAAGTTTTCGATTTCATTCCTCGGCCGTTCTTTGATAATAATTAAAACCTACGCAATTGACATGGGCGAATTACGCTTAAACCAGTTGGAATTATTTATTAATGGTGGAGGTTTTGTTTTCCGATGCATCATTTTTTAAATATTATTGCTTTGGGCCAAGTGGAGCTTTCATGACCTTTCTTTCGCATTTATATTGAGTGTGCCACAACTTCAATACTATTACACCATATTATAAAATATATCAATGCGTCACACATTGTTTAATCACTATGAAAAGCTTTCTTAATAGCACGCAACATAGATTTATATTTTATATGAAATCAACTCAATATAATAATTTATTTATTTTAAATTACTAGTACATTTATAAAAGTTAGTTTGCATGTATTTAAAATTTTTGAAAAGTTTAAAATGATTTTGACAACGCGCTGATGCCGAAAGCAATGAATATGTGCTATCAGAATTCATCAATATATGATCATTTTTATAAAATTAAAAACATATATTTTGTTTAATAGAGTTCTTTTAAGTCAACGCTAATACATTTAATCAATATAAAGCACTTAAACATTATGGTTGTTAAATTATTTGTTTCTCAAATATTGTAGTTTTGAAGCGAACGAGATCAAATTTTCAGAAAACGACGGATCATTTTAGGTGGTAATTATTTTTTTTTTTGACGCACAAATCTTGGGTATCGCCCAAAAAAGTACCTCGGCCCCTGTTGTATCTGTTCTATATTAGTGACACGTATTTTTAGCATTTTGTTATATATGCTAAATAGACACTAAAATTTGTAATATTTGCTAATTTTTGCTAAAATGATAAAATCTGAAATTACCGTAAAACTATTTAGTTTTCTTAAAGAAAATTTATTACAATACAAATATATCTCAATATATATTTTATATGAATAATTTATTCAGCGCTCTGTGAACATTATTTTATTAGTAACACTGTTAAACGCATACAATGTGTTACTCTGTCTAAATTGATTTCATCTGATTGAAGATTGTTTTTTTATGTATATAAATAGTCCTGACTAGGGTATCCAATCCCGAGATCCCAGAATCTTGGATTCGAAAATCGAAAAGCTAGAATTGAAAAATTGTCAATCCCGAAATCCCGGGATCACAAAAAGGGTCAGAGATTGGATACCCTAGCCCTGATGTGGCGTCATGCCAAATTAGGTATCGATACATTTAACATATCAAATTTAAAACTATGAATTAAATACGGAGTATTATTTCTGGCGTTGCGATTATTTTGTTTTTTTTTTCAAATTGATTTTTTTTTCAACGTAAGTATATCGTGTATTTTTTCTAATTCGTTAGGACACTAACATATTTTATCATTTATTCGCTATGATATGAAGTCATTTAGTGATGTGACAACATTTATTTGAGGTATTTAAACAATGTAAACGCTAGATGGATTTTATGCTGACTTTTTCGGTTATTAATGAATGAGTACTCGACGGTGATATTATTCTATTGTTATCGAACCAATATTTTAATTGTACTCTCATGAAATAATAAGTAGCTTTGAGGAAACTGTGAAATTGAAATTTATACAAGGGAGTAAGCAAGCAAGCAAGTGCCTATTATAATTCGGTTAGTGCTCGCCAGTGAACACAACTACCTCAGGCGTCAAAATTGCTAAACCGTTTATAATAATTTCAAGAGCTTTATTGGCCAGAGGCTTTTCTACTCTATGGGATTATTTGATTTTCATGGTGCTTTTTGTTGTAAAAAAGTTTTCGCTGAACTTTAGTGAACACAATTGTATACTTAAATCTGGTATTCGCTAAGTGTAATTTTGTATCCTTGTGCGACCTGTTTCGGTTAGTGAGTAGGCTATTTCAAGTAGTGAAACGTAATACAGTTGATCCCTCTATAGCAGTGCTGCCCAAACTTTTTCTCTCCACGGCCCCCTTAATCTGAAAAAAAGTATCCACGGACCCCCTGAAAAAAGGATATTTTAGTCGTTGAAATCTTTATTTAATGTTATTGCAAACTTGCTTATATTTTATTACAACACATGATCTTCTAAAAAAAATAATAACGAAACTACGCATATATGTATGAAGATTAAAAAATCAATTTGAGATGATGAGATGGATGCGTTTGCAAGTTTTTACATAACAAATCAATATATGTTTCAAAAACAAAAATGCTTATTCGCAAGGAATCTTCCAAAGTTCCTGTCAGTGTGGAAAGTCATGATGTGTGCTCATTTGTTAGTAAAAGTAATGACAAATACTTTGTTTCACATAGCTATGTTATTGCGAAAGGAATAAAAATTACCAAGGCTTCTTTTTCAATAGACTGATATTCTTATCTCAGATTTTGAAAATTTCGCGGACCCCCGTAGAAAACACGCGGACCCCAGTTTGGGAATCACTGCTATATAGTACGCAGATAAGGACCGTAATATAAGAGTCTAGGAACCCATACAAAATCAGGACTTTGGTTTATCAATGTATTCTGTAAATTGCACAAATTTAATACATTTAAAACATTCCCCATTTACAAACATACATACATATTGTATGTATGTTAAATGACTATCTTTGGTCTAGTTTTATTTTGTTCACCAGAACTTGTTATATTTCTCGTCTAATTAAATCAAGCATCAAAAAGTTACTGAAAAATAGTTCCATCATCAGTGTCTTTACATAGTTATACGGGCAACTGTGAAACCGGGCTCCAATCCCTTTCATCTTAGGTTATGTATGTGTTTTTTTGTACATTTGATAGAGAAAAAGAAAGTATTTTTTTTTTGCTGTGGACTTTTTTTTTGCGTTTATAATATTAATAACAAAACAATAGTATAATAAAAATGTTACACATAGTAAATACAGTAAAATCTCTATAATGCGACCGTATTATTGAGGGGTTTACTGTAAATTATTTTAGTTAGCAAAAAAATATTGTCTTCATTGAATTATTCAAAGAAATATAAGATATTCAACTAACGCAATAAACATATTTTAAATTATATTTTATGAAACTTTTGCAACAATTGAAGAATTCAAACAATCTTTGTACTAATTCCACATCTTTGAAATAATGATCAGGACCGATTTTGTTTTACTCTCAAATTTTCATTGAAATTGTGTTAACCTAATGATAATATTCAATATCTCAAAATATTACCGAAAACGCATAAGAATATCTGCATAGTTTCTAGGAAATCTTGCATGTCATTCTCATATTTGATTGTTCCAGAAAGAGTCAACCGTAACAATTAAAGCTATGGTATTTTAATCTACATGAACTCAATTTCCTCTGGCTTACGGCTTAACATTGTGAGACGAACGAGCTTTGCTAGTTCCCAAGGGAAAGCATGCTAGGCGCAGCTTTTGACAATTTGCGAAATATTGTGTTAAATAATTAATTATTCGTCTGATAACATTTGATGCGTGCTAATCTTATAATTGGTACCCGATGCTAAGTTTCCATTTATGTATTTATGCAAGTGTTATGCCATATATTGATAATATTTCCGCGTAAACTGCCACTGTTTCGTTTTACTCATTGTAATTTTCCTTTTGCCAACAGATTAGACATTCCAGGCGGCCCGGGGATGGACTCGCAGCAGCAGTTCTGTCTAAAGTGGAACAGCTTCGGTTCAAATCTAGCGACGGCCTTTTCAAATTTGTTTAAATCGGAGAGTCTCGCAGATGTTACGTTGTTCTGTGAAGGTAAGAAAGATCTCATCAAAATATATTTAGAACATTAAAAAACGTGTTTCAGATCAAACGTGACTATCAACCTTCAATGGCAATTGAGAATACAATGTTAAAGGAAAGTGTCATTTGCACGTTGCGTGTGCTCGTTGATTGGTGAAGTTTTTCCAACGTTATTTTTTTACTATGATATGCTTGCATGTCATCATTACGGTTAAGCTATCTATTTAAATAAGATTTTTTAATTCATAAAATCTACAGGAAGCAACTAAAATATCATATTTTGATTCATTTGACGCAAAAAATACACCAAAAAACTTGCAAGCCATTTCGATTCTATAAACCGTACTATGTCGGCTACTAGATGGTGTAGTTCACGTTTCACGAATTGCACTTTGAATTGTGACATCATTCGTGTTTTATTTTTCTTTAACTTTTCCTAGACTCTCACAGTTTTCCGTCAGTACATAAATGCTATAATTCTATTTATGGGCCCGAGGTCGAGTGGTCAACGTCGCTTTTCGGCAGAGTTTTCAATTGAATTGCGGAATTCTGTTCAAAGGCACGGATGTCTAAAATTGCTAACGTTGCGAGAGCGATTTGCTTATCACTGGCCCTATCCTTCTATCCCTACTCTCTTTGAAAAGAAAAGGTTGATCATGATCATCTGAGTAACAAGTAGTTCTCTTTGAAAAAACCTATTGAGATAAACTCCATATGCTTCACATTAGGAGTGGACATGTTTATGTACACATATGTATGTATTATAGAAGAACAAGTTGATTTAAATAATGTTTATTCTTACGACAAATATAGTGTCGATGTAGTTAGAAAAAAATATAAATAGAATCCATCGAAAGTAGTATAATCCTTTTTTCAAACACTTTTAAAGTACACATTTTTGTGATATTATTGCCAATTTGTTTAACAGTGAAAGTGCTCAAGAATGTTATCATTGAAACTATCAAATTCGATATAATTGCTTCATAAATCAAGGGAGAACAAATTGTAGTCGAGGCAAAAATCATCTCTCATTGTGTATAAAACTGCACAAAACGAGTTCATTGCATCATAGACAACAAATTCATCGCTGTTTTGCTTTTTTAATATCTACGACAATTTAAATTACCTGAAATGTCACATGAGGAGTTACTTATGAAACGTATTAAGATATTAAAGTACTTGCACACTTGTGTAGTTCCCAAGCAGCATACAATTTTGCAAACATTAAATCCTTCATCCACCAATAATTCACTATGTAAACAAAGACATAAACAGGACGATTACAGCATTTAGATCGTTTTTGACAGGTTTAAGAATGCAGTTAGGCTCGATTTTGAATAAATACCAGAATAGAATTTTGCTATTATTTTTTACTTTCATTGTATTACAAAATAAATGGGAAATCATGTTTAAATTCTTTTACTTATATTAAACCGATTTTCCAACTGATGACGATTTAATTCATCTTTTTGATTGCCTGCAAAATCATTATTTTGTCGATGACCCTGTTTTTGCCGTATCCATTGATGCATTTGTATTTTTATTTGCAATTTTAGTGGACAGTGTGTCCTTACGTTTTTATCGTTAAAACAATATAATTCTTACACCTAGTAGAATGGTTAGTATATTTTAATTCGCGCTTTTTGTATGTTTATGTTTTCAACACGAAAGGTTGATGATAGAGGGCGAACAATTTTTCTATTGACGTGTTTTTTGAATTCACGGTAAAATATGTAATGTAGTTATTCTATTTTCATATTATGACTTACCACTGAGAACCTTTACATTTTTCTTCCGAAAACAAAAAAATAACAAATGTTTCTTCAATATTCTTTTCAAAGAAATATCCAAAAAGTTAGTTTGTAAGACAATTTTCTGCAAGTAAATTTCAGTTCCATTTTTATTTTGTAATACAGTAGAACTTCGATTATCCGGATTGTTCCAAATATTTAAACAAAAATTTTACGAACTTGCTGATTTTCACATGGCGAATTCCGTCCACTGTTGTTTACGTATGTAATGTAATGCATAACATTTTGTTGGCTGTTTAGCGTTGTTGGAAATCAAAAAATGCTTAAAAAACATCAGAAGTAATCCGGTTGAATATTACCATCAGTAAAAAGCCTGAATGAATGGTGAAATTTTTAAACGATGGTATGAAAAACAGTTTAAAAAAAACATTGTAGGCAAATGCTTCATCTCACCCATTTATAAAATGCTTAAACCAGATCGATGAAATGTTTACGGTAGCATTTCTTCCACCTTTAAAAGATTGTTGCTACATAAAAGCAGACAATTAGATATCTTAAGATGTGTCAACTTTGAGAAAATTATGGAACAAAATCTTGAAAAGACTATTAGAAAGTTCAAGTAAAAAAACATTTTTTTTTATAAGAGACATTGTGGAAGCAGTAGCATAAATTTGTGAAAAAGTGACGAAGATGATGTAACCGAGTGGCTAAATTGAAATGATCCTGAATTTAAAAAAAATATATATATATTTGCCTAACACGAACAAGATCGAGAAGACGAAGAAGAGATTTGTGAGATAAGAGATATTGGTCCTGCACATTTTTAAGCTTTTCAGTGCTTAGATGTAGCCATACTTTGCTTTGAGAGCTAAGGGGAGTGTAACTTAGGACAACTTAAAAGTCTTAAAAGTTTTCGCAATTTGGCAGCTTCAAAAATAACAGCTAGCTGTTTTAAGCAAAAATCAGTAATTTTATTGAATTTCTTAGTAAAAAATAAATTATTACTGAAGCTACTATATGTAAATCTAAACAAATAAAAATTATTCATACCGAATGTACATGTAAATTGTGATTTTTTTCGATTATCCGGATTTTTCCTTATCCAGACTACCATCATCTCCAATTAGTCCGGATAATCGAGGTTCTACTGTAATCATTTAGACCAGTGTTTCTCAACCTTTTTGGGAGCGTGGCCCCCTTTGAGTGTCTTTATTTTTCTGTGGCCCCCATACCATTGTTTTGTCTTCCCATGAAAATTATAATTTCAAAAACCCACCTTTTTATAGCTCTTCCGAGATTTTCGAATCTAGAATGCCAGTAATTTATTTTATTTACGGATTTACAAAAAATAGCTGCGCGACGTCCGCCATTATGCTCTTCCCTGTATCGTTTTATCGATACCTGTGGCCCCCGTATTGCTGTGTTGTGGCTCCCCAAAACAAACATAAATCTCTGTGGCCCCCTTAGAACATGCTGTGGCTCCCTGGGGGGCCACATGGCCCATCGTTGAGAAACCCTGATTTCGACCACAATATTAACGACGATGTTCTCGTATCACTTGGAATGCAGACTGTATTGAAATGCGTAGTACGTTCTTTTCAAATATCCATTTGGTGATGTTTCTTTTAGACAAAAACAAATGTCAACGCTTCGTTAGTTGAAAAAAATCGCATTATGCCTTAGTCTTTTGGAAATCTTTGTATTGAATAATATAAAAAAAATGCGTCAGTCGCGGATGCGTAAGATTCGAAATTCGCCACACAATGTGGTCGGTGATATTTTTTACGCGACTTCGTCTAACGACTTAACCAATAAACGTGAACCTAATGTGTTAATTTTCGCTTTTCAGTCTTCATGATTTATTCTAACGACTCTTTGCATGGACGCCGGCACTGTGTACTCATGTACTCATATATTATTTTGTCACTTGTTTACGGTGACCACCCGATTTACAAGCGATCAGTCCTCGACGAGGTGTCGTAATGCATTCATTGCTTATGATGAAATATTATGAGAATATATTCGTATGCGAAATGTTTCACTCTTCTGTAACCAACCAATCCCTTAATTTTATGGTTATCCGGGTATTTTTATCTTTTAAATAGTTATAGTAAATAAACCAGGGCTGTAGTGGAGTCGGGCAAGATAAAAAAACGACTATGACTTCGAAATGATGTTTTTAATAATCTTCGGTTAACATACATACATACATATAACTTATGTATACCATCAAATCATTCTAGTTACTAGAATAATTCTAGTATATATTTTTACTTGTGCCCACATTGTACAGAAAATCGTTTATTTTTTATTCGCAATTATAGGTAACGCAAAATTTAATCGTATATACAATAAAAATAAATTGACGCTGCCAGAACATTAGATATTTTTTATCTGTGTCCGCTCCCAATGTGGAGCATATGGCCTCCTAACGGAGGTATCTCAACAGAAGTTTTTTCTACGAGAACTGTTTTTTACTCAGTTGCTCAATCTCATTTTTCTCAGAGTGAGAAATAGGGGAAGAAGGATAAAGCTAGATCAGGAATAGTGGTTGACTAATCGCTATCGCTACACCCATTTATTAAAGGTTCAGAAAGAAGGGAGGATAATTACAAATTCTATATTTGGTTTTCTTAGCAGTATCCACAACAAATATGTTTCAGTCTAATAAATTTTATCTAAACATCCACCCTGATCTAAACATCCATTCTGTAAACTTTCTGAATATGAAAAGGCAGCATATTAAAAATGCACGATTACAGTGTTGTGAGTTGTACTTAAAATATGTAGATTTAAGTAATTATCGACTATTATTGTTGAAATGAACATATTATTTTTGTGCTGGGACTTTTGTTTTTAAATTATATAAAAGTTAATGTCATTTCTGTCAATTATTTCAATACCGTTTATCAAAATATTATTTGTAATTTAGATTTTTATTTTGCAACGATGCCGTGAAAGTCATGGTCACCCCACCTTAATTCTTCCAACGCAAAGAAAATAATGAATAGGAATGTGCGTTAAATTATTTTCTTTGTTGTAATTTAGCGACTGAGAGATATTCTCATGTTAATTAATCACATTTTAAGCTCTTCATGCACAAATAGATTTTTTGTTTACAGCTCAGTACCATTTTTTTTTGGTGAACCGGGTCAACGAATTTGCGGCAGAGTGTCATAAGTTAAGTAATACTTGAATAGCAAGACATGACCCTGAACATATTCGTCGGTTGTCTCAGGAACAATGTCGAGGGAACAATTTGCTTGTGCACACTAGGACTCGTGACATCTCGAAGAAATGTCGCCCGGGAGTCTATGGTTGATCTGTGCTGTGCACGAACGAACGTTATTTGATTTTATTGAATGCAAACAATGCGAGTAATGTTGCAGATTTTGACTTCATTGCAATAAAGTTCTAACAAGTGAATATCAATTGAATTCGAATGTTTATAAAGTCCATATAATAATAAAACAATCAATCATGCACAACGCATTGCTTTTAACATACGTTTTAATGACATAATAACAAAAATAAGACATTTCAAAAGTTAAAGTAGTTGTGAAATGCATTAGAAAAGATGTCCTTTGCGTGCTATAGGTTGATTAGGATTTGGTCAATTTTGATACAGATGCTTTACTGGATTTGAGCAGTTTTGATTATGTGGTCATATTTTGACCCTTTATTGGATTGGAAACTACGATGTCTTTAACGACATTAAAAATTAAATTCTGCTCTTTTAAATCAGGACTCCAATATTATAGCAATATCTCATTTTTCCTAAAACTGGATTTGAGCTCGTTTGATCCCAAGCTTTTCATATGCAAGTAAAATTAATACTACATCTTTGAAAGAGAGAATTAAGAAGGTAAAATTACCTTCAACCCATATCGTTATGTTAAAATAAAAATTAAAACATTCATTTAATGTTTCAATGAAGTTTTGGTTTTGTAATCTTTGAACTTTATGATGTAAATTAATATCTGAAATAGGAACATTGAATATACATATATTTAAACATTGAAAATACACTTATCAAATATTTTTGTTATTTTGTTCAAGCAAGCCAACTTACTATAACAATATGCGGAATCCCATTGATTGATTTTCAGAATTTGTATTTACATTTAAAAAATATATATATGTTCCATGTTACATATGAATATCTAATGAATGAACACATTATCATAAAACAATTTAAATATTATTCCATCGCTAAAGTTATTCATTACATATATAATAAAATCTCAAAACATAGATTTATTTTTCAGATCCATATCATATTGTGATTATAATATTTTCTCATACTAATGATAAGCTAATCAAAAACATTAGTACTTATTTCTATATCGTTGATAAAAAATGAAGTCTTGACAGTTATTAAAATATCTAAAATTATGTCATTTTAATAATGTAAATTTCGTACGTTTCCATATGTTTTGTCAAGACCGGAGCTTTAGATTTCAAAAACACCGCTTCACTCGAACGTCGACACGTCAATCACAAGGCATTTCTATTGTTTAATTTAATAAATTATTCAATTATCAAATCGTTCTTTTAAGAACATATTATGTATTCAATTTGTCGTGAATATAATTCGTGTGCTATTACAAGTACACTTACCACAACTTCTAAAAAGCGGAAATAATAATCAATTTATAGAAAGTAATATTTAAATCAATAATTAATATCAATCATTAGGCACAGGTTCGTAATACAATATAATTGTTTCGTCCATCGAAGTCTTTGTCACAATATGTCTTTACACTCGTTTCCATGATATAATGAAACATTTGTTATTTTCCTTAAATAATGACGTAATTATAACACTAATTCAATTCAACCTTATGGAAAGATAAAAATACCTTGAAAGGTGGTCAATAGGGCCTCTCGTTCGATACACTCAAAGCAAATCATCTCATCGCGTCGCCGTTGCAGTTGATATGTCGAATCTATTATTACATTTTTATATCAACTTGTTAGATTTAAACTTTTCGGTTGCTTTGGACAATATTATAAGAATTAAATTGTATACATGTTGAGCGTTTTCAAATTTTAATACATGAAAATTTTCGATGCACGACAGTTGGCCACGTTGTTAATAGTTATGTATGACTTTCATTTTTTTTTAAATTATATAAAAAATAATTTGTATGCATGTTTTTTTAATCAATGAAGAATTTTTTTTACGAACATTCAGACGAGCTCATGAGTGTAACCAGTCCTGATATTTATTTAAAAATGTTGAATTCTACTATTTATTATTTTGCATTATTTACGATGCTCGCTGCTTAGATCTTTAAATGTATAAGAAAGACTAACCCGATCCCTGTAGGCACTTCACGAAAGGTCTCGTATGACTTTATTTTTGAATCGTTCAAATTTAATATTAAAATTCCACCAAGCACCTTCAGTCGAAATCTTAAATTAAATTTGTTATATTTAGATTTTAGACGAATGTTATTCAATCTGGAAGAAAAACTAGGGGAAAATACCTAATTTTTAAAATGGTACTGCAACGATCGATACTGCCAGTTAGGGCTGCCAGGCGTCCCGATATATCGGGTTTGTCCCGGTTTCAAGCCTCTTGTCCCAGCGACCCGAAAGAACATTTCGGGACAAATCTAATACAAAATATGAGTAACTTTATTTTCTTCAATTATTTTTTCCTGTTTTCTTTCCTTTTTTTCATAAGACTAAAATAAAAGGCTAGGGCGTCTAAATCTTTTGTAATGTGTAAATAATCTTAAGTAAAATAAATGAAAAAATCAATCAAATACGATTTCAGGTGGTATATAAAGCGGCTATACATGTTGTCCACACCCGTTTGAGCCATTAAAAACAAAAAGTCTCCCGGTTTTGATGTCAAGAAATCTGACAGTCCTACTTCTGGTAGATTATAAACGCTGTTTTGCATTATGTTTGCCTAATTTTAAATAATTTAATTTATGCACTTTTTCATTTAATGATAATGGATTGTTTTGAATCGATTTCAAACCTTGGAGAAAAAAAACATATGTACTCATAAACGATAGCGTAAAATCGAGCATATTTTATTTGTTTAAATGAAATGTTATTCACAGGTATATTTTTTGTGTCAATCGTTTCCTCTCATTAGTAGTTAATTTTCTTTAGACCTTTTCAAGTGATATGTATGTATTATCAGTTTTGCCGCAGGTGTATTATGTACATCGTTGTAAAACTCAATATTAAAATTACATATATTCTTAAAAAGCTTAAAGTAGAAATAAGACTGCTTATCATTTGTTCTAGACAAATCAATTTAATAATATACCAAAAATAATGTGACTCCTATCATTCAAATATTACGACGTCTAAAAAAATATTTGTACACCTACTTGATTAGACATATAACTTTATCGATCGTTTTGTAATTTCACTGCAACATACACGTCTGTGTGTTCGTATTTGTGTTTTGAAGAAAATTTGCCAAAGAAAAGCTGATTTTACTAAGCGCCGCTGCTGATGTGCAAAACACCTGTACACACGCGCAAAATACACAATCGAACACATCCGCAAGTTGCTGTACGTGTACATAAATAATTATTACATGCACACATATTATTTTGTTTCGGCAGGTACCTACTTACGTTCACCGCACCAGTTGGTTGCGCAACTTTTTTTTCCTACGTTATGCAAATGACCGCCAACCAAAATTTTTACCTAATGAAGCCTTGAATAATATGCTTTTGTGGACACACACACACACACACACACACACACAAAAAGGGGGTACCAGCTTCATTGGGCTTCATGTATTTTACAAATATATATATTTAAGCAGTACCCAGTTGATATATTGTTACTATTATTTAAAAAATGATAGCGTTAAAAAACATTCGATATCATGCATTGCAATTCAAAAACTCCCACCACTACCCGCAACAGCCGTACGTTTAGTACTAGCAGGCGTTTCGTGTGATGTATCGACGTTGTGCGCATGTTCTATTTTTAGTGTTGGGATTGTCTCGGGAGCAGCTAACTAAGACTAAGCGACTTGCAATTTAGTTTGCTTAATAAGAGATGGAAGCTCTTTACCTCTCCTTGTTGGCCACCAAATCTACTTGAACCGTGGGTCCGACAGCTAATCGGACAGATTTTACTTCCTACTCCCCCTCAGAGGACATTAAAGCACAATCTCAGAGAATGTGGTCAATATCTTGTATTTCGCCACATGAACATGTTGGCCCATTCACTACTTGACCAAGTCTGAAGAGATAAGGAGCAAAACAATCATGCCCAGTTATGAATTGGCTAGTCCACTAATTTTGTGTATTCACGTGCATTCAATATTCTGCCTCAAATTATTAAACTGAATAACGCGACATTTTTTTTAGTTTAAATAGTATTTTTACCGATCGCAAGTGTGGTTTTCTATTCCAAAACTGACTATTTCCATTTTTGCACTTTTTCATCAAACGCGATTTTTTATTACATACACTTAATATTAATGCATTATAACGCGGAATGAAAATATGTATGTGAAATAATATACTAAAAATGGAATAATACATACAATTAAGCTATATTCAATTTGAATCGTTCAAATTGTGTACATAATTTGAATGATTCAAATTTAATATTGAAAATCCACCAAGCACATTCAGTCGAAATCTTAAATTATAAGCTATATTCATTTAAGAAAAATGTTTTTTTTATTTTTGTTTCCAGGAAATGGTCAGTTAAAAAATCAATCGCAATTTAAAACAGCAAAATCACATGCGTTCGATAGGTATTGCGATACATTTATTAACCAATCGATGCATGACACAACAATTTGCAACCCTGCGTACTTGCATCAGTTTTAGAAAAGAACTCCCACAGCTTCCTCGAAGGTTTCTTTGCCGACACCATTTCCGAGCAAGAGTTGAGTCCCCAAACTCACAAGTACCTTTTTTTTAAACCCATTTTTTTTATTAATGTATATGAAAAACGAGCATGATGGCTCCTTACAAAGTATATCCAATCGTTAAAAATAGCAAAGTGTAGCGAAAAACTAATCCTAACCTCACTGTCTTATTATTTTTAATATAAGTGTAAAAAAAGATTGAGCGATTGACTCTTTACCTATGGTTTTTAAATGTTCAATGTATCAGACGGACAATAAATACTTTACGAATAGTTCATAATATTCTAAAAGTCTTGCTAATTAGAGTTTAAAACAAATACAAGTTATGGATGAATAAAATCATGTAATTTATGTGCTGTGTCAAAGCCCCCTATACTTAAGACTGCTATGGCTGTGTAGATTAGGGACTCGTCTCATGATAAAATAATTATTTATTTGTTAAAAAACCGCATTCTCTTATATTATAGTAGATATATCGAGTTGAAATACAATAATATATTTTTATGAGTTCGCTTAAGATATCTTGATTGTTATAATGAATTCAAAGTAATAGTTATAAAGCGACGAATCTACATATTGATTCTTACAAATAAATACAGCGATAAATTTGCATATATACTCCACATAAAGTTTAGGTCGCAATTTTTTTAATTAATTCAAAGCAGCATTTGAATTTCACCGAGCGTGCACTTTATCAGCGATTGCGCAGGGGTAACAGCATGAAATATAGCTTCGGTACAGTTTTCCGCGAAAAGTGAAAGTTGAAAGTGAAACGCAAGCAAAACCGCCCAGAGGCGCCGCCCTTGCCACCTCCCCACTGACGTCACTCAGCCCCCGAAGAGAAAGTGTGCTAGTAGAGAAAGCGTAGTCCACTTGCACTTTCGTCGGCGCCACACGACCGGGGCCGGGGCGGGGGCTGGGACGATGCGGCGGGTGGTGGGCGGCGATGCGTCGGGAGTGGGGTGCGGTCTTCCTTTATCGACCCGGACGTCGGTTTTAGCTTGAGTTTCTCCCCGTCAGGTGGGCGGCGGCTCCACCTGCGGCGCATGTTCTTTCTGACCCGGAGTGATGGTTTTCGGTGGATCCTGCTGCTCCTGAGGGTCTTTAATCCAATCCACAGTACGAATGGAAAAGGTTCAAAAATATTGCGGGGCTGTTTTCGCTTCTGTACAGATGTATTATCTCGAAAAAAATAAAACTTTTATTTTGTTTGAGATAATATTTTTGGATTCACTTTATTTTATTTGACATTCCAATAGAAATGAAAACATACGTTGCAAGCATTATGTATTTTTTTTTGTATCATCGATAAAAAAACTGTACAATTAGTATTCCCAAGTAAAATTTGAAAGAAAGCACATTTTTACCGTGTTTAAATGGGGTTCTGCTAAAGCCAATTATTATGACTCAAATTTTACATTACAGTACACAATTTGTTTGAAATAAAATACTCGCTCGTATTATTTTGTAAAATCGATATGTTTGGCGTGAAAAAAATATATAATGTAAGCGAATACATTCAATTGCATGACTGACACCCATGAAGAAGGTGGCAGCTTTGCAATTAGAGGTAATGAAAATGCAAACTCTTCCCAGTGGGGAAACGGCGAACGGCCTTCGCTCGGCGCTTTTCTGGGTGTAACCGATAAATTTGGGCCGCCTCATTCTTCTGCGAGGAAAACTACCCGCCGCGTTGCCGAAATGCCAGAGGTGACGCGACTCATGCGATTGCCACCGTGCCTGCCATCTACAGCTACGCCGTACACCAAAAGCGCCACCTTGCCACCATACACAGCTTACGTAGCTTTACGCGAAGCTTTCGAACCGTGAATGTGTGCCAAATATTAGGATTTATCTATACAAAAAAAACAATCAAAATATTTATCTAGGTTTCCCGATAGTTGATAGTTACGAAGACTGAACCTATCCTTTCTTCACACATCTACGTTGTATTGTGCCGCAAAAGTTTTTTTTGTTGACATATATTAAATATAAGAAAACATTTTCTTAATGGAAAGATAGATATGGAATTAGTATCCAAAATTTGATAAAATAGTATGTAATAATAACCACTTGTAAGGTGTTCACTGTCAATTTTGGGTTTGGTTATTTATATTGTAAAATAAAACCTCTTTTTGGAACCGGTTCCAAAATTTTAATGAACATACTGGTAAATTTATATCATTTATTTTAATATAAATATGTACATAAATGTCAATTGGTGTAATAGAATACATCAAAGCATATTGTTTAGACGTTTTGTAAAATATATCATTTATTAGAATTTTTGCGAGAAAAGTAATTTTAATATGGTAGGAGAAAGCTTGTTTAATTAGTTCTCGTGGAATTCAATTTGCGCAATAACTATGAATATAATCGATAGCTATTTTGAATCCATGCCATCGGCGTTACTATGGAAACTCTTTAGTAATTGTCAATTTCTGTGATAACATACATACTTATTATTCGAATTAATTGTGGGTTAGGTTAGGTTAGGTTAGACTCTTACATGAGCTAAATTTAAAACATATCTTTTTTAAACATACAATAAAAAGTCTAGTTAATACAGAGTTTCCAAGAACTGCAATAAATAAATACTGTGAATGCGCTACTGAAGTTCCGTACATACTTGCTACGTAAGGCGTAGAGCCGCCGAACAGCTTCGTAGGCCTCCCCCTCTACGCGTCGATTCGGTTGTGCAGTGCGGCTCGCCGGCACAACAAGAGCCGCTAGCTGCCGCCTCCCTGTGCCCCCGCCGCTGCATCCCTGCGGCCCGCCTCCTTCCTTCGCGAAGCACGCTACCTTCCCAGACCATCGGCTGCGCCCGCCCGCGTTGGCCTTGTACCTACATGGTGTTGTTTCATTTGGTTAGCAGTGCTACGAGTAGTTGTAAAACTTAAAATAGAATCTCGACATACGTTGTGGTCCGACATCATAAGCGGGGGATGAGGAATTTTTACGGCGACGTTTAAATAGAGCAGCCTGTTTATTAGCGGTCTTCATTTCAATATAACCATAATATAAATGAGATAACTTTCATTCATATTTTTTCCGCTTGTGTGTTTTCACACGGTTTTTTAAAAAATCTTTACGTTTTATTTATTTGATATGCCATTATTTAAGTTACCCGGATCTATGTTTTATCCATATTTACATGTTTTATGACTATGGTGATTAATAACTCTACTTCGATATAATTAGCCAAGCATTTTTTTGAGTAGCAATATATCACAATCATTGGTGATCACTACAAAATATTTCATATGATTTTTTAATCATTATGAAATTGGTTCATTTAAAAATTGCAGTGATCGTTTTAAAGTGCCGTTAGTCTTTAATCATTAATGAAATGCATCAAACAAACTCCTAACAAATAAGAGCTTATCGATTTCATTAACATTTATTTTTGCCTTGTAACTTTTTCGAGGGCTGGAATATTCATTTTTAAAAAAAATAGATATTAAATAAAACTCTAAATATTTAAAAAAAATATGTAACCTCCCTCTAAAAATGTTTTTTTTGCAATGTCTTAAATACTAGAGGAAAGAGGAAATGATATATGTATATATTATATATTCTAAAAAAATAACACATATTTTCGTCAAACATACTTCATTTACGTAACGTCATCTTTTCGTCTAGCTCTGAGCTTTCAAATATGTGAGGCACTGAATCAGTATACAAACGCGTTTTTTATTGTTTTTTTCTTCATAATTTCTTATGGTTTATATTTCAATAACATGTTACGAAACGGATAAAGTAAACACATTACGTCAAAAATGTTAAAGTTCTTTTCAAATAGTATCGTTTATGATAAAGAAGGAAAAAAATCCTTAATACTTATGGTAACCATGCTACGATATCGATCGATAAATTCAAGTCTTATAAGGATTCTCGTATTATGAACCCCTTGTTCTATCTACCTGATGGGGCATGTCAATCATATTTTAATACTCATCGTTACAGAGAAATATTTTTTTGTGTAAAAGTTATATTATTATTGTACACACGTAGATTCTGGAAAATTTATAGGCATTACTTTTGAAAAGAACATTTAAGTTTTTAAAAATTTTATAATGACATAATATGTTAAAAGATAGTTGAGTGTGTTCTTTCGTCAGGTTTTACTACTGTATTAACGATGTAAAAATAAGTTCGGAATAAGTCTGCATTGACGATGTTGTGCGGAACTTGTTAATTTATTATATAAAGAATTTTGTGGTAGGGAAATGGAATTAACGTTGAGAAACTCTTTATAAAGCTGCCTTCACTCTCACTCCTCAGATGGTGGAGAATTGTTTTCACCGCCACTGCCTCCCCACTTTCTCTTTCGCACTTGCGCCACCGCATATGGTGCCATCGCCCTTCACCCTGCACTTTTCTGCCTTCAAGGATAAGTCTATTCTCCCGGTACCCCATCCCTATGTCGTCTGCCCCCTTGTTTCCCATCTCTGGTACTTTATTTTGGAATATTTGTGTTGCCAGATTCTATGCGGAAATGTATATTTTAAAAATAAAATTTTAATTAAACGTTTTCTCAACTGTTTCGATCGATTTTATTATATAATATAACAAATTAGTGTATTTCATATGAATAACAATTTTTACAAAACTAACTTGGACGTTTCAAATTTAATATTATTGAAGTTCCATCAAATGTCAATTTTTAAAACTAACATAAACTAACGTTTTTTAATTGGTGTCACATAGTTTTGAACTGTTTTTTACCAAATCTCTTATCCACCAAATTTCCTTCGTTCGCAAAAATGTTATAAAAAGCAAATAAGATCTATTTGACTATCTGATTGTGGCTATCCGTAATATGATATAATTTTGCTTCTTTACTTAATACAACACTGCGTCGACTCGTTAGATTGACTTTCTAAAAAAAACAAACTTTCAGTTTTATCTAAATTTGCATGCACACTTGAACGAACCCCATATGCACAAAGTTTCTAGTAATATATTTTAAAACCAATAATGTGTTTGATCTTTTGTGGTTTATTGGCTGCAAGTATTTTGTGTTAAAGAATGGTACTGAATAATCCTTATTTCAACAGATATAATAATATTTATTGAAACCTATTCGTGATAATGTTCGTGAATATCTTTGTTCATTGTGTATAATCAAATTTTTCAGAGCAACAGGAGAAGCTTTTCCGTACGAATTCCGTATTTCCAAACACGGAAACATAAACACATTCGGATCGCACCCTCGGGATGTGTTGCTCCCTAAGCTCGTCGGTATATAGCCGCTTCGAGAGCGAGCTCAATATATAATGTTACCTGGTAACCCCGAAGGCTTTATGTACCGTCCTCTCAACCCGCGCGGCCTTCTCTCCTTTACGCATGCGATTCGTCTCTCTCCCGCGTAAGCCTCTACGGTGTGGATACCCTCTACGCCGGAGGGTGGCGGGCAGGCACTCGCGCCTGGGAGCTTTTCCTTTCCCTCGCGACGACCTTGAAAGTTTGTTCGGCGGTAATGGCCGCCGCGCTGCGCCCGGGGTGGGGTGCGTCTGTGTGCCTTCGCTCGTGTGCGGCGTTCACCGATTCGATGTGGTGGTGAGTTTCACTTTCTATCGGGAGTGGGAAGCTCGTGTCGCCGATAACCTTCTCCCGTGCCCCATTGTCCTTGTGCATTCGCCGGGCGGTGAAAGTGCGGCGGGAAGAGAGCGGATAGAAGGGGTGGCTCTTGCATCATTGCGATTGCTCTCGGCGTTTTCACTCTCTGTGACCTCGCTCCTTTGTCCTTTCGATAATTGCTCGCTTCTTTCTCGGTCGGGAAAGGGGAACGACTCCACTTTTCTTTGGTATGATTTTTTTGCGAACGAGAGTGCTCTGAGAAAATGACGTTTTTTTATTATTATCTTTTTGATTCGTCGCTACGAAAGTGGGTCGATGTGGAGTTCAAAAACAGATGTTTATTTGCTTGTGTGGCAGGGTGCAGGGCGAGTCGCGGCGCCGCGCTGCGGTGCGGTTGCGTTGTTCAATCAATACTTTAGGCCTTTGGGTGCATTTTGAACTGCTATGCGAGTGGCAAAGTCGTTAAATTTGACACGGTTTACGAGGTGTTGAATATTATTATGTAGAACACACTTGAATTTCTCATTCTCCCGTATATATTTTCTAACATTTTTGCGATTTTCGGGTATTTCAATAAATCGTCTTAATTTATTTTGCATCTGTAATTTAAGTACTGCCCAAACTTTATAACCGTCGTAATGTTGTTATATTCTAAATATAATTTTTGCATTCTAAGAAATTTATAATTCAATATTTTAAAATGCATTTATGTTAAAAGTGACAGGAGACAATTCAGGGAATAATAAAAATTGTATCAGCCAATGAAAGCGATAAACGCAATGTTGTATATATGCTTAGTTTTAAATAGACAATAAATGATATTTAAAATTTATACAACTGAAAACGAACAATTATATTTTTAATTTTCAATTGTTAAACATTTTTGGATATTGCATGGATTTTATTGGATAAAGTCGCCTTAGCTATTTTAAAAGCCCTCTAAAAAAGAAAAACACCAGTTCAAGTTCATCCGTGCACTTGAATGCCTGAAGATGCCGAAAGGCGAAACTCGGGTCGTTAGTGACAAAATTTGTGTGAATGTACATAATTTGAACGATTCAATTTTTTTTTTTTACTTTGCAAACCAAATTTATTACACACATATTCTATTTATCTAAATCCTATTTTCAAAATAGTTAATGTTGTACAAACTCTCAAAAGTTAACTAGGTATTCATATTACTTTGTTATCCGAAACGTATGTATCGCGTTTTTAATGAGATTGTGGAGGAATCCCCGCTCATTCACAGCAACACACACATATATCATATTATTACCAGTTCTCCCTTTGAGTAATTTTCATATTCGACACTGTCAGTTTGGGAAATGAGGGTGTGTGCGGTAGGCGCGCTCACAGCTGGGGGGTAGTTTCCCCACACGCCCCCTCTCCCACCCCGGACGGTTTCCCCGGAACGAACGGCCTTGATCCTCCCGGCCCACTCCGGTCCGGGGAGGCTTCCAGCCGGAGTCCCCCGCCGCCGCCCCCGCGCCTTCCTCCCTCCCACAACCGGTTCGGGCGCCGCGATAATGTTTGTTTTTCTCCAACTGAAAATGCCTGCCACAACTAACTGTATAACTAGCTTTTGTTTTATTGTATACATAACCGGGCGGTATTTTTATTTACAAGCGGAAGTTAAATGCGTTGACGTTTGTTGATGTCTACTTTAATCGCGAACTTTTTTCAATGTTATTCTAAAATTTCAGTCCAATTATTAATGTGTTTTTCATTATTTTCGTTTTAATAATATATATAGGAAAATGATTTTAAATTGTTTGCTTGTTGTTATTTTATTTTTAATATTTTTTGTTTCAGTATAAGGTTGGGAAATAATGGATGTAAATATATTTCTTATTCTATTATGTATCCCTTATTTCAATACAATAATTTGTATTTACTAATTTATCCTAACGCCAATTTGACTCTTTAATCTGATTTCCATACGTAGTAGGTGCTATAAAACCATTGTAGCATTATTTCTCTCATTGATTATTGGTTTGAGATAATGACTTAAATAATTTGAAATCAAAACGCAAAAGATTATGTGCGTTTTTTTTTTAAAATAAATATGATATAATTTAGGCACTTGAACGCCTCAAGATGCCGAAAGGCGAAACCCGGGCCGTTAGTGTGAATGTACATAATTTGAATGATTCAAATTTCAATATTGATATAAACTAAAATTCAGTTCACAGGTCTCCTGTGTCATCAGCGTGTGATGAAAATTTTTCATTTGTCATACGAAGTAATTAATTTTAACAGCAACATACAACTTGTACTTCTTTATTAGGTTTTCACCTATCGATGAAATCTTTATATCGATGGATACTCGATTACTTTGCTCGTTTTTAAAACATTTTTGCGATCAAGAATTGGGATTTTTCTTATTAAACACTTAGCAATATTATTCACACACCCATATTTAGGTAAGCAAACGGCTCCATCCGGAAACCGATATATTCTTAGCTTTGATAAATTTTATTTCCTGGTATCGCATTCCTGTCATGAGATTTGAAAGAGATTCGCACAAATGTATAAGTATAGATAGAGTTTTAGCCAGACGCCGTCTGCGAGACTCCCGCCCCCGCCCTTCGCTAGACCGAGTGGCCTTGTTCCTTCCAGCCGGCCTACCGCATCCGCCCACCCGAAAGGGTGGTATGCTAATGTTTGTTTTTTTTTCATAGCGAAATTTGTCTCAACCCGCGCGGGTCGGAAGAAATGACACCGCCTCTGTCCCGTTCAACATCCCCCTCCCCACTCATTTAAAAAAAAACCTTATCAAATGATACCTTTTCGGTCATTTTACTGACATAAATATCAAATTGTTTATTAATAGATCAAATACGTATATATTAAGAAAATAAGCCTTAAAATAAGTCTTTTTTTATTTTTACTTAAGTTATTCGTGTAGATATTGTATAATATAATAAGTCTCGAGTATTATTGAAGCTTTCCATTATTAATGCTTACGCGAAGGTAACAGATAAATTTATATTTTAAAAATATATATATATATTGCTGTAGTTTTGGTATCTACCGAAAATATTTTATCAAGCTTTTTTCAATAGGAAATTCGCGGAAATAGTTTCAGTTAAATTTCATTGTAAATTGTGTAAATTATCATTGCTACACGTGGATAACCTATACATCCTTAGCGAAATTTACACTGCTGTCATGGAAGTATTTATTTACTTTAATTGTCAATTATCGCTTTACATTATCGTAGACTCTACGGCGTAGATGTCTTCCAGTTTGAGCGGTTGCGTTGTCGGGATGTCCGTTCCAAAGCTTTGGGTTAAATATCTCTGGCATAATTTTGCGTGTAGTAAGTTACTTGTGCTACAAAACGCGTCACCGCGATAAATGAGATGATTTATAACCCCGCCACATCGTTGCGAGTCTTTCTTTTGTGCGCGACAGAACACTGCCGACGTGACACCACGCCAATTTGGTGAAGTGTGGAAGATTGATTGAGACAATGCCAGCGGCCGGGCCATTATTTTTTTACCTGCCGAGGTTCGATTGTCTGCTTCGCCGCGGATCACATTACATCATTACTGCCTTCCTTTTGCATTATGTTATTTGTATCGTGTACTTCGATTGTTAATTTTTTCGACGCTTCCACCTGTAAGTACCGCGCACGCCCTCGGTCCTCTGAATCGGGTCGATCATTTCTTATGAGATTTGGCCATCTTTTGACTTTTATTTATTGCAGATTCGTGGGAATTTTTTGATAATGCTTATTACTGTATGCAACATGAATTTTAATGAGATTAGTTAATTAGTTTAAACTTCACAAATCAGATAATTGAAGTTGATATATTTGTTATTCCACAGGTTGTTTCGTTTCTTTGATAAGCTTTGGAAATCAATAAAATCATTAAAATAAATTAATCATTAGTAAATAACATTTTAAATAAGATTGGCGGCTCGTCATTGTTAAGTATATTTCCTTCGGGTCAAACTTTTCCTTTTACAAGTAATTACTTTGTAATTAGTACATACTATTATTGTTTGTATTCAATCTTCTCCCGATGTTCAGTAAAAAGGAAAAAAACCACAACTTATATTTTTTTAAATTTATAAATTAAGAATTTGAATCAATGTTATAAGGGTAATTTACCTTATGATATTTCGTTTGAAGGTGAATCTCGAAGAGGCGAAACACGTGTTTCAATTTTTACAACATCTGGAATAACGAAGATATTAAATTTCATTTTAAATATATTGCTGAAAAACATTACTGCTATATTAAACTTTTTTTGATAAACCAATATATGTAAAGCGTGAGACGATTTACCATGATCTTGACAATTCTATTTTCGACGTTATTGATTGTCTCACACACTATCAATACAAAAGCTTTAAACTTGTATTTTGATGCTTATCTTATTAGTATCCTCATCGTTTCCGTAAGAGCACTAGAAACTCATGTGATTTCTCATTTTTATATCAGTGATCTCCAAACGGTCTTTTGCGAGCTACCGGTAGATCGCCGAGGCTTTTTCGGTAGCTCGCGTAGGATATTTTATCATATTTTTAAATTTTTCTATAAATTTTTATTATTGGACTCCGAAAATAATAAAAAAATCGAATTGAATATCAAAGGGACGTGTTATTCGTCGTTTTAATGATGTTCTAATTTATTTTAAGTAACATAATATTATTATGTATGGTACGATAAGGGCCGATGATAAAAAAAACTATAAAGAAGGAATAGGTAGCTCACCAAAAAAAAATAATTTTCTGAAAATAGCTCACATCCTCATTGAGATTGAAGACCACTGATCTATATACATCATAATATAGGATACCGGATTGCTTAACCTTTTAAAGTTGCATTGTTCTGTTGCAATATGGTCATGGACTGTGCAACGCATTCCATCAAGTTTTGATCCTCATGCAGCCCATATAGCTTATCGTTGTGTTGTTTCCTCTCCTAATTGCTGTGTCGTATTAGATGTATTGCAAGTATTATGAAAATAATGTTTGTTCAAACAGTGTTCAAAATATAGATAGTTTGTCTACGAAATTATGTACTATGTTTTCGGAAACCTGTATATATAATCTTCAAATTAGGAGTAAGGAGTAATTAATTGATTGAATTGATAATGAATGACTGTATTCTACAATCTTTACTAATCATGCCAATGATAGAGGTAATCTTATATGACGTGCGATGAACTCTGCTCTTTAGTATGAAGCTACGTTTGACTTTTGAGAATAGATATTCTACTGCGCTCGAAAGGTTTTCACTTGAGCGCACACACATGTGTATTATGTATGTTCAATACACTACCCTCTGTCAGAAAAGTTTGGTTTCCAGGCAACGTTTGGTGCTTCTCGTTACTGACACGAGAGGATCCCGTGAAGCCTCGCATACCTGCGTTCGCTCCCCTTACCTAAATTTAGAAAACATCGTAGCGGGTAATTTTATCAGAAAATGACGTGCATCACCGAACATGTAATACAACCGTGGTGTCAGATGCGAAAGTTAACTATCGAATGTCTCACATTTATAAGAATAATCGTTAATATACAAACTTACTGTTGGTATTTTTTATTAATGTTGCAGTAAACGATCCTTTGGTTGCCTAATTACATATTTAATGATATAACATAACTTGACGACCAGTGGCGGATTAAACATATGGTAGGCCCCAGGCGTAATTAAATTTGGAGGCACTGTTTTTTGGATAACATAAAAACGTGAAAAGTGTATGCGTTATATAATATAAGCCATTTTCAGGCCCCTAAGATTCGGAGGCCCCGAGCGAGCGCCTCATTCGCTTATAGGGTAATCCGCCACTTTTGAAGACATACCGATATATATATATATATACTATATAATTTGTCCGTTTACTATTTGTGTTTTCACTGTCAATACTCGGTGGAAAGGCATTTTTATTAATAAAAACACAATATTCCTTTGTACTTTATTCCACTTTATTTAAAAGGTCAGGACCGGTTTCGCTCATTGCGAGCATTGTCAACTGATAAGAAAAATATATAAACAGTGCTATTTATACATAAATAAATTTTACCACAGTACCTATAAACACGCAACTACTTGCGGACTCTGCGTTTTAAATCTTTGAGACTCTTCAGTTAAATGTTATGTTTTCGATACGAGAACATACACATAGAGTGTCGATCTAGTCGGTTAATTATTAATAGTTCTGAGTAAATAAAATTGATTACACCAAACAACCATTGTGTAGTTCTTTTAAACTTTCATTTGGGTACTCATAAAATCACTTTTTCACGTAGCAGATTCAAAGGGAATCTGTAAATTTAATCAATAAATTTAATATTTTAAACAATCAATAATTCCGTCAAAATATATGCACTACGCCATTCGTGTCCCTTATTCTTAAGTACATATATACGAAAAATATACGTAATAGGATCGCCTCTCTCGTAGCCCTTAATCCTCGAGTTCTATCATATTACATATAACAGAGGTCCCTTGTACGATCGTACCGGTATTTTATTATCGATGAGTGAACTCTCTTGAACCTCTCGAAGAGGGGGCAGGGTGGGAAACATCTCAATGGTCTTTATTCTCATAGAGAAACGTAAGATATACAAGACACTGGCAGGAGAAACCGCTAAGCAAAATTATTGTCAGCTTGAAACTGGAATACTTTTTCTGGTATCCGATTGTGTCGAGTTTCGTAATTTGTGTTCGATTAGGAGCGTTAATTCTGACGATTTTTTGCAGGGAATTCGTCAAATAATCTATTTCTAGACTTTTAAACGATTCTCTATTATTCAGTCGGATAATTAATACATAAGCGGCCCGTAAAAATAATTAACGGTCGTTGAAAAATCATTAACAGTCAGTAATAGATTAGGTTCAAGGATTAGGATGTCAAAACCAAACATTGTCAGTTTCTTTGAATTACTAACTATCTTATTAAAGTAGGTGCTAAATTTTGCATCAATTGCATATCGATTGTGGAAAGGAAAAATGACGTAGTCCACACATAGAAAATTTTACAGGAGACACAAAAAACGTTTTTTGGTGATTTTGGACCAAAGGCAAATTATGAAATATACACAACCTTGAAGTACATGGAGACTAATAAACTAGGTTTTAATTAATTTAATTAACTTTTCACAAAATAAACCTTTTTAAGACTTTTCTTGAACGCAACTTCGCAGGCCTTTATTTTTTTAGCCTTTATTTTTAAAAGCTAAATTAAGATACTTATTCACATTTTTCAGTAAACATCCTTTTAATAGAACGTGTATCAAGTTGTATACATTGTGATTATCGAAAAAAAGCTGTTTTGAAAAAACTGTGGGTTACGTCCTTTTTCTTTTCCACAGTCGATATTAGTTATTTTGGCAAAAAAATGCAATGCAACATGGATTATTTGCATAAATTAATGAAAATCTAATATATTAACTGTCCGCTAAAACGCAGGATTTTTTAAATCCATTCCTTACTATGCAAAAAAACGCGCTCATGAGCTGTGTATCCGTTACACATCAGGGAAACGCGAGTGAATCATGATATATATATATATATATATATATAACACTACTACAATACTTCTATTATTGCAGTACTCAATGCGTAAATGTATAAGGAAGAAATACCTGAATTTAAAGCCGAGTATTTATTATATATACAGAGAAATGTAAATGATTAAAAGGTATATGTACCATTTACACATCTTAGTTAAGAAAGGGTTAACAAGTAGATATCTACAACATAATTCTAATATACAGGGGAATCCCGATCTGTCGTTCGTAGAATATTGGTTTTCCTATAATGCACCGTTCATTTTTGCTAGTCCCGAAAAATACAAATTTACCAAAAACTCTCGCATTGGTCGTTTATCGTTTATCAATATTATCTAGTTCTCCTATTTTTTTTAGATTATCGCTTTTGTGCGTAATTAATTTGAACCTACAGAGATATTAAATCCGGTAAAATCCGAAATAAAAAAATAAATGTTCTTGGTTGTTTTTTTTTTATCAAAAATTGTTCCTTATTCCGCAATCATTATTATCATGCATTTATCGTGTATGTCGCATATACATATGTATTTTTATTTTAAAATGCTTCCTTATCCATTCGTTACCATTAAAATAGCTTTGAAATTGGGAAGTATGATATTGTGGTATTCAATTTCTTCTTGACTTCTAATGCTTCAGCTAAATTAGTTGTGTTATTAGATTATCAATTTCATACTTGACTTCAACTCTTCATAAAATTGTTTCCGACAAACAAAAATAAATATAATTCATAAAACTACCCTCCACTCAAATCTGTATTCATTCCCATGGGTCGATTGTTTTCTCCAGCAATGGCTTTAAACTCAGTGATACATTTATTTCTTATATAAACACGATACATTCATTTACTAAACATCAGTTCAAGTTCATCAGTGCACTTGAACGCCTAATGATGCCGAAAGGCAAAACCCGGGTTGTTAGTGACATAACTTGTGTGAATTTACATAATTAAAATTCAACTCTTCACACACACGCGTCAATAATTTACTGTCGATGGCGCTAGGCTTAACATTATTTGGGCATTCAACTTCCGTATTTATTCACAGCGAAAATTCAATATTTTTTTTTATTGTCATGTTTGGTTCATACCATCCGCATTTAACACTTAAATAGTTAGATGCCATCATGTCACACGCTAGTCGACACATGTCATCGCCGTGACGAAAACATCCGACGGTGTGGTGTGTTGCACATTTCAATTTCTTCTACATGTATTTTTATAAACTTCGCCGTTGCAAGTTTATAATTCACGGAATATGTCGGGAGATTTTATTGCTTTTTAATATTCTTGCTGTTTCCTCTATTGTATTTATTATATTTTACCTATTATAATTTTGTGTGTATGTTGAAGTTAAAATTTTCCACCGTTTGCTAGCAGGACACACCTGGATTTAATAATTACAATTTTTTTAGATACATAGCGTGTCAGTGAGACCAAAAAGATTTATAAAAAATACAGTAAATTAAATCTTTTTTTTTTCACGTGTATTTTTTTGTATTAGAGCTAATAATTCTGTATTACTATGTCAATTGTTTGTTAGTTAGAGTTAATGTAATTACTGGTATGAAGATTCTTCAGGTCAAAAAAGTCGAATACATATCAGGAAAAAAACAGAATTTGATCGACTCCATGTGATATTCAAGTTTCATCAAACACGTGGACTCATATAATAATATATGAATTGTTATTGAATAATACATTAACTGTGTATGGTGTTTGTTTGTTTGTATCTATCTGAAAATTGCACTGCTCAATAGATGAGATGCCCGTAAATAACCAATTAATTAATGGCGCAAAACATTGAATGACTGAAACTTGAGAAGTCTTCTGGATATATATATATATATATTGATCACGTGACGCATGGCTAACTAACATCTCCTAGGTCTGACTGAAATTTATTGTTTGACCGGCACTCGCTTCGATTGACTTGCACAACACATTTTACATTCGTCGGTGCCGACCGGTTTTCGGCATCCAACCTTCAAAATATTTAATTAGTACTATCTATCTATAAACCAAGGGCTTACAAAAAACGGAATGTTAATAAAAGCCATAATAGATAATTTTAATAAATTAAGATTCACTTAAGTTTTGTCAGATATTACTTGAATTTTGGCCTTTAATACATAAATCCAACAGCATACAATCGAACTGAACATCTATTGTTTTGATTATTATTTTTATTAATTAAAATGACTTAAATTTTGAATGTACAATGAAAACAAACACTTTTTCATAGTCACACGCTTGTGTAAACTGCCCTTGGTCCTAAGTTGCACTTTATACATTTTAATATCAGAAGATAAAAATATAATGATACGATAAATTTCAAAGGCGAAACCAGGGTCGTTAGTGACAAAATCTGTGGGAGTGTACATAATTTGAACGATTCAAATTTCATAAATTTCATATCATAAACCGTTTAATGTAATATGTCACTAAACAGTTACTATTCTTTAATTAGTAACATGAAGTCGCTAGTGCTATCGTCTGTATTACATTATCGTTAAGAAATTAAATACTTATTGATTGATTTGGCATTTACTTGGTAGAGCTCCATTGTAATAAGGTGAAAACATATCAAAGTATTTTAGTTCTACAAGGTAACGACGAGGATATAAGTTGAAAAAGCATATCAACCATGTATAAAATAATATTTGTAGAAATAAAATACTTTGATATTTTTTCACATTATTAATTACAAATTTCAACTTATATCAATAAAGTTCTGCCTAAAAATGTTAAATGTTTTTCCATCTTACTTTATTTTAACTTGTTTTTATCATTTAACATAGTGATATGGATGAGTTTTATAGGCCTAAGCTCCCACTACCCCTTTAGTGATGACAACTGGCAGACATTTAAAAGTTTTCGTTTAATAAATTGTGTTTAAATAAATTATCATGTAACCAGTATAATCGATTGTTTTTATTGTTTATGGCCGTAAATTCATTTAAATAATTACTATTTACACTGAGCGATATATTATGACCATTTAATATAAATTCTGACTCGGAAAAATACGAGCCTTAGAAAAAAGCATTGCAGCACTGTAGTGAATGAAGTCTAGAGCTAGCTTAGCGGAGAAAATTTAGTGAACGTTTCGTTTTCGAGTGAAATATAAAATATATAACTCGGGTTTTGCCTTTCGGCATCTTCAGGCGTTCAAGTGAACGGGTGATCTTAATTAAACCGACCGGGTCGTTGGTGACAAAACGTTTGGGAGTGTAAAAGAACGATTTAAATTTAATATTGAATTCTCACCGAACACCTTCAGTCGAAATCTTATTTTTTTATCTTAACCTTTTGATTGGTGAGTTAATTTATACTAAATTAGGCTTTTTTATATTTTGATTAGTTTTACCATTGATACACACAAAAATTCTGGAAAGAATATTGAATAATATTTTAGGTGGTAAATCTTTTTTATAATTTTACAACGCATACTTAGAAATATTAATTTACGAACTCATTTTTTACTTTTCAATAATTTTCAAGATGCTATAACTTCCAATTTGGTTCTAGATCTTTTTTTGCTTCTTTCTGTAAACATATCCCGTTCTGCTGACGTTGTTCCAGGAAGGGAATCGCGCCGAAAAGTAATTTTACGCTCAGTTTTGTACGGTAACGACTTGTGTACAAATATTCACTTTTTCACAAAATTGTTTTGCTCATTTGCAACCAATAATAAAAATAATGTGACTGCCAAAAACCATAGATTTATATGTTCTTTATCTATCTGTAAAGAAATAATGACTATTCAATCCAAAGCATGAGAATGGCAATGAATATTAGAAGGGTTAAGTAGTGCCAGTTGCATTCACGTTGAATTTTTTAGTCCTATAGTTTATTGTATGACGTATTGTTGTTTTCGTTAAATTCGTCGCTACTTTATCAACGTATGTATATAGTTTGTAATAAGTGAAGTGGCATTGAGAAGTGATGATAATTTTGCATTATCTCGACCGAATTCATTTTTGTTTTTTTACTATTTGCGATAAGAACTCGTAGGCCGTGGGCGATTGCAACCATAGATACGTAGGCGCCTTTTCCACACACTGTAATCGCAACACGCACCGCTTGCGTTATCAAGAAATACCTATACGTACCTGACTACAATTCAATCCACTCTGACAACGTAACGTAAGCCTGGTCGGAAAATGCCGAACGGCAATTCCTACGCATCCGGAGACACCCGAATCGCGATAAGATAATGAATTCAAATACATAGTTCCTACATTTTTGTCTTTGATTATGTTTGTTTTGTCTGAAACTAGATCTTAAATGCATAATGAAAGGTTTGCATGAAATTCAGGTCATATTTTTTCTTTATTTCTGAAAAGTTTCTTCAAGGTCAATCAAATCTTGGGAGAAGGATGTTGTGTACGTCGCCCGCTGTGGTCTAGTTAGTAACAGCTTGCCTGTCAAATTAAGATGTTAAATTTGAGACGTTGATGTTTGTGATGTCAATTATCATCGACTTAGAATTAAAAATAAGTATTTTTGTTGTATAATATATTACAATATGAATATGCATAGCAAGATTTTTTATTTGAATAGGTAATCATTTCAATGATACATGCTAAAAAACATATATTCAATTTGACGATCCTGGTTACCGGTTGCACGTCCGAGAGTTCACTTCTTCGAATTGATTATTTAAACGATTTATGAACTTTCATCCATACGCATGATTCGCTGATTTTTATTTTTCCCTCATGCATCCTAGTTGATTCCGAAAGAGGATTGATGTAGAGAGAGATAGAGAGATTGGGAAAATTTATCAGCAAAAAAATATAGTTTTGATTCAGCTTTTTAATGTATAAACTCTTTACTGAGTGAAGAAGATTTTCGGAATACCGTTAAATATCTACTGCGAGTTTCTACTGTTCACCAAGGTTATGATTATCTTTTTTATGAACATCGTCGGTTGTTCAGTGTGTTTGTCTGTGTGTATACGTGAGTATGTGTACACACATCGTACGCACAATGCATGGCCTTATGTCATTTGTATAAATAAAACTATTAATATTTGGTACATCAATTTGTGTGAACATCTATTTGAAAATTTATGTCAAGGCTGCCATAGCGCAGCTTACTAATCACCGTTTTTTGTATATTATTTTATTGAATATTAATGTGAATCATAAATATGTAACTAGGAAATGATGAAATTTGCATCTAAACTAAGGCTTTGTGACCTAAACGCCTTTAATATAATTATATCAACAACAAAAAAAATTGACTTACTATTTTTGTTTTGTTTTAATTCACTTAACCCCCAGAGACGACAGCTTTTTTTCGATAAAACATATATTTTTTCAGCCATATTTAATTCACGGATAAATTTTATTCCTAACAAAAATTTAAAAAAAAAAGTCGTTGTATAGAAACCCCGCATGACTTTATGGTCATGCTCATCCTTTTATTACCGTGTAATATTGTGTACGGACAGTAGTAAGTAAAAAAGTGACCGTATTGGCACGCAAACATTCAGGGTTGAAATATGACTAAACGTGTTTTTTTTTTAAATATTTACAGTTTGACCTCTCAATCATCAGATAAAAATAATTTCAATACAAATATATTATCAAAAGAACCATAAATAATTTGATGTTTTGATAAAAAAATAACTAACAGTTTCAAAAAGTTCATTAAAAAAAAAACGGAAATTCAAAAAATTGCATGTGGTTTTGGTGGCCGTTTCTGTCCCCGCGGCTGATGACTAACTGAAGTCTGTATCCTTCTTAACCAAACATGAGTGAAAGCAACGATATTCAGGTAGAAAAAGAATGAATAGTGGGATCAATAGACAACGGTGTTTACTGTGACCATATAGTCACGTTCGTCCTTGGAGGGTTAAGGTTAGATACTTCTGGCCTCTTCTATTGTTTTACTTTTTCACGCATAATTTCATTTTATTTTTCTTGAAAATGATAATAAATAAATATTTTACCGCATAATTAATGAAGTTGTACAATATTAATAACACGAATTAATATAAATCAATGCTGTCTTAAATTTGGTAATAAGTAAATAAGATTTTAAATATATTGCATTTATTTCCCAAGGGATTCTCTTACAAGTGATCATTAATGCGGAATAATCCATCGAATCCTTGATTTTTAGCATCAATATCTATGATATATTTACATTTTAACTTAAAACTTCGCACGAGTGTGCTCAAAACATCGAAACACGTGTCTTTCGTTTGTAAAAAAAAATGGATGTAAGAATCACTGTGAAAGAATATCTATCTACAAAGTAACTGCTGGATCTATCGACGTAATGGTATTTTCTTGCTTCGACTGTAATTTGATTGAGTAGGAAATATACTGCATTGCAATTCGAGTAGAATTTTGATAGATATCCTCATTACACACTGCCTACTTGTAAAATGCATTTATTGTTTTTTTATCTAGTGGAAAAAACAGTATTTTGAATTACTCCGTATCACCAAAATCGTTCACTGTACTGAGGAGCCATTTGAATATTGAACCATTTCCCGCGAAATATTTTTTTTTCGGTTATATCAGAATAGTAGTAGAGTGTATGTTATATGTCAAATTATTTCACACAGTACATAACAACTAAAAATGTTTCCATTTTTCATTATCTGTAGATATGTGTATTTATTTACGTGACTGTTCACATTTGGAAATTGTATAAGTACTTGCAATTTTATAAATAAACAAGAGAAGAAATTTAAATGAAATTTTAGCATTCTATTCATTGTAAATTTATCTTATCATCTTTACTATTAAATCCTAAATAATAGTTAATAAATAGCTGTCGTATTTCTAGATTCGTTTTTGTGAAGTTACTGCTATATTATATTAGTTGAAGTGTTTATCGAGTTTATATTAAATACGTACTATTTATTATTTAGGCTTATTTTATTTGACCACCAAATTATAACTATTTTGTTTTACTTGAAATGATAATAAAATTTGTCGTTTTAAATTACTTAACAATCCTATGTTACAGGCGTGGAAAACAAACTAGGAAAACTATTAAAGCCTTCACTTTATAATTCACATCAATTTTATTTTTCATATAATATTTTTTTGTTCTTTACAATATTGAATTAGTGTTGTAATTTGTATTGATCTCGATTATAATTCGGCCTTCATTTCGATAATATTTATATTGATAATAGTCACATATGCAGGTTTGTTAAAATAGTTTCCTCAAACAATCATTTCATAGTTTAAATATGTTTTTATGCGTTTGACCATGATAGTTTATTTAGTGTTGAGACAGTGTGAGCCATTTTCCATAGCTTTTAAAACTTTCAATCGAACAGCTTTATTCATTTTGTCGATTTAGTAGCATATTATGTAATGAAGGCTTAGAAAATGCTTCCAATTACAAGTAATTATTTAACACTAACACACGATGTCACTCAACAATTTAGTTGTATTGCTTGAAAAGTTTACTACGTAATAATATATAGTCAATACGATTACGATTTGCTGCGAGACTAAATATCTGAAATTTAATCGCCCCACCACGTCAGTGGTTATGGAGAGACGTTGGAACTGGCTGGGTCATGTGCTGCGGAGCCTTAGTCCTGTCACTTCTTTAGACAGGTGGGATTCCGGCGTCCCGGACGACTGTCGTGTACTATCCATAGGATGTACTCGGTGGAACTGAGGAATGCTTGCATGTCATGGGAGAAAGCAAAGCAATTAGCGGGAGATAGGGAAA